>CM053503.1:58990977-59419576 GCA_028627145.1 Eidolon dupreanum
TTTTTTTATTACTTCATTTTTGTATTTTAAAGGGAATAAATTTGATGTAATAATTCTACTTCCAGATACAAAATTTCTGTTTTTTCCTTATAAACCTGTTATTTTTTATTTTTTTATTTCAGCTTTATTAACATATTGACAAAATTGCAAGATATTTAAAATGTACATAGTGGGGATTTGATATATGAATACATTGTAAGAGGATTCTTGGTCTAGTTAATACATCCATCATCTCACATTTTTTTATAGAAACATTTAAATTATACTATCTTAGCAAATTTCAGTGATACAGAACAGTATTTTCACCTATAATCACCATATTTTACATTAGATTCTCAGACATTCATCTTATAGTTGAGTTTGTACCCTTGTACCAACCTCTGCCTGTCCCAGCCCCTTAGCAACATTTCTGTCTGTTTCTATGGGTTTGACTTTACCCAGATCCTTAATATTATGACAGACTCTCAGGTATTGTCTCAAGAAAAAGAAATGCCTATTTCTACTCAAGAAAAATCTTATGAAATTCTAGATTAATATTATTCTATTTAAGGGCTAAAGAAAGAAAGGCAGATTTTGTAGCTACAAAAACATGTTTTTAAATGTTAAAGATGACATTTGCTTCTCTCCTACAGACATATTTAGCGATAAATATTAATATTTTTGTAAAGCATATTGAGTTCCTTGGGGGAGTGTGCGGATCTATAATGTTATCCATTTATTTTGTTTAGTCATGAAGTAGTATTCAGTTTAGCTTAGGATTCAGGAAAATTTCCTGGAGGTGAATAGCTAAGCAAAAGAACTAAGCTAACTAGGAAAAAAATAATAACCTTCTATGGGGGTGGGGTGGGGGGAAGGTTTACCACGAAGGAAGGAGGGAAAATGGACATATTTAGGAACTGAAAACCAGCATGACATTTCCTAAAACAACAAAAATTTCTTCTTCCTAGAGTATGAAAGAGATGCAAGAAAGGAGTGTAGTTAGAGATCTACCTAAAAGATTTAAGGGCAATGTTAAGGAATTTGGACTCAATTCTGTAGGCAAAGAGGAGCTTGTATAGAGTTGATGTAACAGACAATGAGGGCTTAAAGGATCATAGTATAAACAGGAAGAGAGAGTGAGACAGTCAAGAAAATATGGAGATCACATTGGCACAGTTTTATTTTTAGATATAGAAGTTGAGTAAAAGGTAGAAATCAAGATTACCATTTAGATTTCTAGGTGTGATGATTGAATGGATGCTGCTGATACTTCCTGGGAAAGAAAAATAATAATGAGGAAGGGGACACATTTGACATGGGGTGAAATTGGGAAAGAAGAGTGGCCTAGTTTGTTATTCTGTGAATGGGGAATTTTTTACTATAGCATATTTATAGTCAATAGCATAGTGTATGTAGTAAAAAGTATGAGAGTAATTATAGTGATGAAAGATCTAAGGTAAGGACTCCAGAAAATGGAATTTAAATAATAAAAAAGAGGAGTCAAAGAAATGAGAGAATAGTAATACCTAAATGGAAGAGAAAGCAGGTAAATTATGTCACATAATTTAGTGAGCAAATTACTTTAAGGAGAAAAATTGAATGTAGTAGATCAATGACAAAGTACAAAATATTTATTGTTCTTAGAAAAATAAAATTGACCAGTGAATTGCTTGTCCAGAGCAATTTTAGTAGACTCAGTGGGCCATATATAGATGTTAGTGGGTTAATAAATGAGTGGATATAAAACCGAAAAGAATAAACAAACAAGGCAAACAAATAGAGACTCATGGACATGGGCAGGAGTTTAGTGGTTACCAGAGGAAAGAGTAGGGGAGGTGGATCAGGGTAAAGGGGATCAAAAAATGGTGACAAAAGGAGTTTGACTTTGGGTGGTGGACACACAATATACATATGATGTATTATTGAATTGTTCAAATGAAACTTATATAATTTATTAACCAATGTCATCTCAATACATTTAATTAAACAATAAAACAAAAATAAATAAATTAATGAGTGGGAAATGATGAAGAAGATACCATACCAACAGACTCTGAAGAAATTTAGTTGCAAAATTAAAAGAAAGAGACCAACTGGAGAGGAAAATCTAAGTGAATTTGTGTGTGCATTGTCACGAGAAAGACTTGAGCATATTTGTAGTCCTGGAAAAGAGAGCAAGTTTTATGAATAAGGATGCAGATGGACAAGAGGTAGCAGATCTCTGAGTGGAAGGGAGATGCTAGAAGAGCACCGCTTTTCCTGGGACTTCCAGTAATTGATTAGCTCTGTGTGCAGATAAGTGTGTAGGCTGACAGTGGTATAGAGGGCTGACAGAATTGCGGAAACCATAATTTACGATTTTATTTTCTTTCTTGTTCTAAGTCTGAGGCGACACTGTCAATTAGACAGACATTTAGCTCTGTCCGTTTCTAAAAGTGTTTGCATTAAAGTAAATGTTTATCTACAATTTTTATAAAGCCTCGTGGTTTGTTGGTGGTCTGTCATTCTGAAAATGAGCAAATTTTTAAAAATAGCAACCAAAAAATAAACAAACCTGTGCCCTCTCTATGGCATACTGAAAATAAATCCTATATTGTTCGGAACTCTGTGAACCTTTGGGAGTTACACTACTTCAGGTAAAACCATGACCACATGTGAATTTTTAATAACTTTAGCATAATAAATTCTTAGTGTGAAAAGATAGAAAATAAGATTGGCTTGCACATTTGCCTCTCTGTTTCAGAACCACTCTATTTTCCTTTCTGCATCTTTAGAAGGTGCAGGTAAAAGGCAGCAGCTGCTCTGGAAGTGCCAAACCAGCTTGTACACTGGCATTTCTTACCCATTGTGAGGGAAATTGACTAGAATTACACGATCTTCATCGATTTCCCACTTGGTAGAAGTCATTTCTATGCAAGGGGGCTGCACTATATTTGCTCTGCATCTGGCTGTCCCATGGAGCAAAGTCAGAGGGAGAAAAGTTGATGACCTGCTGCTAGTGAATGAATGAACTCTGTGTGGGTTTGCTCACCTGGTTTTGCAATTGGAATCAGCCTCCTATACACGGAGAGCAGTGGAGGCTCTGGTTGAACTTCAAATAAATGAAGAGTTTCTTGTTTAATCCTCAAATTCCATTCTAACTCATAACTAATGAACTAGCATCCTGCACAGCGGTACCATCTTCCACAGGCAGCAATTATATAAGAATAGCATTTCAAACTTGGTCGTTCTGTGACTGGCTGGCATGCAGACTCTTAGTGTGGGAAGAAGCTTTTCACACAGATGTTAGCTAGAAAATAGATGATAGAAGTGCCTGTAGCTTACTGGGATCACAATAAGAAAGGTAAAGATTTAAATTCAAAATCTTTAAGCTAATGCACAAGATGATTCATGCTAATATAGTTTTTTTTTTTCATTGTGTAACTTATGAGACTTTTAAATAGGTAGATTCCAATTAAAAGCACAAAATGGGGTGATCTTAGTATCCATCCTGGTGTGATTGCCCAATAATCTGAACTGGAATTTTCTATTCAACCTAAGCAGATGCTTAGACTACACCCTGTGATTCTAATCAGTAATTATAGATGAGGCACAAGAATTATTCGAACATAACAACTCCTGAGGTAATTATTGTGCACAATAAAGCTTAAAAACTACCAGTATGTACCGACTTTGGTAAGCGACAAAAAGGTAATATAATTATGAAAAAAGAACTCAAAGGTACTTTTAGTTTAATAATTTTTATTTTTCAACTAGCACAAGTTAAATAAACCCTCATGTAAGAAAAAATAGAAAATGAAAATTATATGAATAAAGAAAAATATGGATAAAGAACAATTATCTGAGTAATTTTAGCTATCATTTGTTTAGCAGAAATTTGTTTCTTTTTATACCAACAAAACAATTGAGCTAAACATTTGAAGACATTTAGTAATTGCTACTGACTGCTTGTGTCTTAGAGCTAGGTGGCAAACATACCTACTGAAAAAGAAGGCTCAAGTGTCTTCCTGAAACATGAGACAACCTTACCTGTTAAAGAACTCAAGTGGTAGAACATCACTTTTCCATATGAATGCAAATATATGCGGCACAATAAGTGTCTCTCTCCTTTCTTGAATCAATGAAATCGCTCTCTAATTACAGCCATCCTGCTCCTGCCCCCACTCCCAACACAAGTTCTGACTGTTCATCAGAATCCATGTCAACAATCCATTATCCCAACCTCCAAATTACTGGTAGTCACAACTAAGTAAATAAACTTTTTCACTGAAAATAACCTTTAATTTAGGAACAAGTATTAGATTCTTAAAAAACTGGTAAATCTTCAAAAGGAGAATTGTGTACAATGTATGGACAAACATTAATTAATAAGCCTTTACTGGCTTAGTTTTAAAAAGTTAGACATAGACTAATATCTTACTTTATCTAACAATGAAAATTACCTTGGTTTTTATTATGGTCTTGATAATAGAAATTTCTCCTTTTCATAAGTAACTTACTTATATAAAATATATGTAATCAATGAAGTATAGATGTTATCTATAATATCTCCATTACATCAATTAGTTCCTAGGGAATTAATTTGCTAAAAACATATTATTCAGCAGAACTGAGCATAAAATTGATAATCTAATCAATTTAAGATGCAGTTTGAAATTTAATATACTTAGCTAGAACAAAGGATAGTATAGATGATTAGAATCTACTTTTTAAATGTTCTGATGTCTGTAGACTTATCAATCAAACATTATTGGTAAGTGTACCTCCAACCACTGCTAAATACATTCAACACTAAAGGAAGAGTTTACACACTGAAATGAACAAATTTTATGTTTATTGTGAACTTTCTGTATAAATGAACAGGAAAGCAAGTGTAGCCAATCAAATAACAATCACTTTTTCTCTTTCAAGGGATATTTCTAGCTTTCAAATATTATTGTGTTACATACTGAATAGTTTTGCTGTGAAAAAGAAAGAGTAGAGAATGATTTTTATGCACAGCTTTTGCGTCTTGTATAACTACTACCATAATTTGTATATCTCTAAAGGTATTAGGAGCAGAACACATGAAATCAAATAAAAAAGAGTGACAAAGAGATAATCTTAAATCATTTTTTTAGCCCTTAAATATGAAAACTCTCCAAAAACTACTGTACTTCATGATTATATGCTATATCCTAGGCTCTGTAATGATCCCTGTGGCATCTTCTTTCCTTGAACCCCAATTATATTCAGGTAACCCTGATCACTTTTTGTGATTCTCCCATCTTGCATTCATAGTCTTTCACGATTTACACAATGACATTGTAATTACTCATTCCCTACTATTAGTCTCTTAGTTCCTTGAGAATATGGGCTAAAATTTGTTCATTTGATATCTTCAGAATCTAGAGTATACTTTGTATATATCAGACAGTTAATAAAATTTTGCAGAAGGAATAATAAAATTCATTTGAAAAAAGTCCTGAATATTAACATGACACATTATAACTTTTGAAAAATATAGATTATTTCCCAACAAATCTTTTTCCTCTCCAAGCTTTACAAACCAGAATAATATCCAGGAATTAGGAGTAAAGAGTTGTTAATTCATACTCTTTATGTTTCAATCATGAAACATGTAACTTTTGTTCAAACTATGTTCTATGTGGACTGTGTTGAGTGTATTTAAATCTGGATCAGCTACACTTAACATCATACTTTCAATAGATTGCCATTCACTGTTGAACTGGAAGGAATTTTAAAAAGTTTTAATTAAAAACAAATACTACTGAAGTAATTAAAGTTTATTTACTTCCTAGACATATTTTGAGGCTTAATATTTGTTTGTCAGTTACTAAGAAGAGGAGACAAGAGTTACATTAAAATAAAATCATAAATGTAGAAAAAATTTTTGGATACATAATATAATTTTACTGTATGTAATGCAGTCACTGGTGTTATCTATGTCTCACAACAAAATACTTGACATGAGTTCCAAAGGTTATCTTGAGTTTTTTTAACTTAAGGCATGAAAAATAGAAAAGATAAAAACACACTTAAATTGATGGTAATTGACTTGCACATTACAGGCTATTCCATGTTAGTTTGTAAAATGCAATTTGTTTTTCATTGTAGCAGTATATAACTTTGATTAATACTAATAGCCATTAATTACTACACCTAAAAGTAAATGTTATATCAAATTTCCTAATCTGTATTTTTTTCACCCCAACTCACTTTCGTATCATTTAAAAATTTTATAATGCTTTTGTCTTTTTGATATATCTAGCCATACTTAGGGCTAATACTTTCCATCTCTCCAATCTTATCACATTAAAATTATGAAAAATAATGGAAATTATAATGATAAAAGAAATCATCTATGCATTTCCCAAAGTAATCTAGAGCAGAAAAAGAGGAATGTGGTGTGTGTAAGGGGAGAATATTTTATTTTAGAAAATTCACTTGTGATACACTACCACTTCCAGATACTTTTTTTCCTTAGTCATAGTTTATGATCAGAGACTGAGAAACAGAAATAACTAAGTCTATATACATGTATTCTACTAAAAGAATAATACAGACCACTTGCCTTCAAAAAGAAAAATACATTAAGGTCTAAGATGACCACTTCATCATGAGAAAGTGAAGATAAATGATATAGCTAACTTGTTGAGATGAGAGACACATTGTCTCTCATTTCTTATCATTATTTAGAAATGTACATTTATTTGGGAGGACTTATAAAAACAGAAACTCACATAAACCTCTGATATACATCTGTAATAGGTATAAAATGCCAAGTAAAGGGCTAGGTGATTGTGATTTGGGTCTGCAAAAAGATCCTTATTACAAAAAAAAAAAAAAGATGAAAATTATTCTTAATTATACTGTGTTTTGAAGCAATGACTATAACATATAAAATAAATCCTGAGTATACTTCTTTTTATATGTAGAAATAGAATTATGAAGACTTAAAGTTATTAGTTATTATTAAATAATATCAACCTATTAAAAACACTAAGCAAAAATTACTAATAGTCAATACAACATATAATACGTTAACTAATCTTGCCTTAGGAATCCCTGGGGCTTATAAGACACCAAAAATTTATTCCATCTCTTTTGTTTTCCTTTTATTTCTGATTTTCAAAGAAATCTATATTCCATTCAAAATTCTAAATTTTGAACCTATCAAAGGCAAAGGAGTATCAAGGTTATGAGGTAATTGAGATTTTTATGGATGCCATGAGATTTGTGTATTGTGATATGACCAACATAATTAACAGATTAGATAGAATGTTGTTAGATCTAAATATAAGCTAAATTTTTTGATATTCAACTTTAATTAGAAGTATAAATGTATTAGAAGTATACATATGCATGTAAATACAAAATAAAGTATACATAGTGGTAACAGTGTGTATACATTATATATAAGGCATGTATATACTTATATAGAGAGAGATACACAAATCAATATATTGGAGTAATAGTTATATTTCTATACATTAAAGGAACAAACTCTGTTACTTAATTAAATAACTCTGTTATTTAATTTGATCAATTATATGTACCTGACATCAAAATTGTTAAAGATTTTGCTTACATTGGTTTAGTAATCAATTCAAATGGAAACTGAGGCTATGAAATCAAGAGAAAGTTGAGATTTGGAAGGGGAGCAATGGAAGGATTAGGAAAGATCACTAAGAGCAAAGATATGTCATTAGAGACCAAGGCTAAGATCATCCACATTCTTGTATTTTCAATTACTATATACAGTAAAGAAGGCTGATGGGAAAAAAAATTGATCAATTTGAAATATGGTGTTGGAGGAGAGCTCTACAGATACCCTGAACTGCCAGAAAGATGAACAGGTGGGTCCTGAAACAAATAAGCCTGAAACATCACTGAAGATAAAAATGACAAACTGAAGCCATCTTACTTTGAGCAAATCGCAAAGAAGCAGGATTCTTTGGAAAGACAATAATGCTGAGAAATAAAGAAGGCAGCAAGAAGAGATGAAGACCAAATATTATATAAATTGATTCCATAAAAGAAGCCACAGGCATGAGTTTACAGGAGTTGAGTAGGACTGTTGAGGACTGGACAGCAAGGACATCACTCATTCATAGGGATTCCAGGAGTTAGAGCTGACACAATAGCACATAAAACACACATGTTCTTGAAATTTTTCTTTAAGACTGGCATATAAAACATTTCAAGCTTGTTTAGGTCTATATCCAATAGAAAATTAGTTAACTAATCTGTGATGTTATTCTGAGATATATCTGTTATAAGATAATATGTTTTTAGCAAAATATATTTATATAAAAATAATAATAGAAGTTAAGAACTACATGAAATTTTTTGTCTTCCTCTATTGCATTTAACATAGTGCCTGGCACAAAGCCAACATGTAGTATGTTTTTGGAGAATACATGAAAAAATACAAATAATAATCTAGTAAACTTTTAAAAGTAAACAAATAGGACTTCTGTTATTCAGTCTAGAATGTAAAGAACTTGCAAGTTCTCACTCTATATTAACAACAAGTAAAAAACAGGGATATCAACAACTCTTTTTAGATCTGATAGAGAAGGAAATTGACTGGGCAAAATATTGGCCCCAGAATTGGAGAGACATGAACCTGGGCATGAACCCATGAGCAGGAACTTTGTAGGAACTAGCACTGAGGTAGAAAAACCAAAACTATAACTAAAAAAACCTAGGGGCTCAGTGTGGACAAATCTGAGTTAAAAATTGCAGGGGAAATTAGTCACAGTTTAGTTTCCAACAGCTGGACTAGGTTCTCACAGTGAATATTGAACAAAATTCCATCATGATTCCAGCCAGAGGAGGAGAAAGTAACTATTTGGAAATACACCAGGGTGTTCTGTTCTTGACAAGACTTGCCCTCAAGATAAACTATTTCACCAGAAACTAACCGTGTGTGTGTGTGTGTGTGTGTGTGTGTGTTAGAGTCTAACTATAGGCCAAAGGGAAATATCCAATTCTAGCCAGCTCTAACATTTCATGTGGGAGAAGGTAAATACTCAACTTCGACCACCTCTAACCATCTCCTCCCACTCAAGAGGAGCAGGGTGGGGAACTGAGATGCATTTGTGAAGTTCATAGTCCAGCAGCACGGGCTCACTAAAAGACTGAGACCAAACCGTAAAGCATAGAACAACTGCCTTAACCTACACACTACCACCACATTACTAAAGCCCCATTTACTACAATTTATTTTACCCAGTACCTCATGTCTAATTCAAGAAAAAAATTACAGGGCATATCAAAAGGCAAAAATACATTATGAAGAGACACAGCAAGTATCAGAACCAGATATGGTAAAAATGTTAAAATTATCAGGTCGGGAATTTAAAATAACTATAATTATTTTGCGAAAGACTCTAATAGGCAAAGTAAACACTGTACAAGAACAGATGGGCAATGTAAGCATATAGATGAAAATTCTAAAAAAAAAAATTTTAATGCTGGAGATAAAAAAAAAAAACATGATAACAATTAAAAAAAAAAAAACTAGCAGAAATGAAGAATGCCTTTGATAGGCTCATTAGTAGATTGACCCAGACTAAGAAAAAAAATCTCTGAGCTTGGGGTATGTCAATATAAACACTCAAAACAAAAAAGCAAAGAGGAAAATAAAAGAAAAAGAAAGGGCACAGACTCTTCAAGAACTCTGGGACAATTACAAAAGGTGTAACGTATTTGTGATGGGAATATCAGAACAAGAAAAAGAGAAAAGAGTAGAGGAACTATTTGAAGGAATAATGACTGAAACTTTCCCCAAATTAATGTAAGAAACCAGATCAAAGTTCCAGAAAGCTCAGAAAACACCTACCAAGAAATATGACCAAAAAAAAAAAAAAGGCATTTTATGTGCAAACTAGGCATATTACATTTAAACTGCAGAAAGTCAAAGATAAAGAAAACTCTTGATAGAAGCCAAAGAGAGAGGAAAACAAAACAAACAAACAAACAAAAACTACCTGAAGATAAGATTTACATTTGACCCCTTCTTAGAAACCATGCAAGTATGAAGAAAATGGAGTGAAATACTTAGTGGTAAGAGAGAAAAAGACCACCAACCTAAAATTCTGTACCCTGACAAATTATCCTTCAAAAGTGAAAGAAAATAACACCTTTTTCATATAAACAAAAATTGAGGGACATTGTTGCCAATAAGCCTGCCTTGGAAGAAATATTAAAAATTCTTCAGAGAGATAGGAAAGGATAGGTCAGAAACTTGGATCTTTAAGACAGTTAAAAAGACTATATTTCAAAATACTTTAAAACTTTCTAAATATTATATAGATCAATAAAGAAAATATTATGGAAACTAGAAACCATTTAGAACTCAGGTAACAAAGTAATTATAATAATGATACTTTAAAGTAATCCATATTTATTTTTATTTTAAAAAATTCAACACAGTTTTAAAATAATTGAGCTAATGATCAACTCTAGAACTTCAACAACAAAAAATATCAATTTGAATTGAAATAGAAAAAAATTAGATGAAAAAGAGGCAAAGGCCTCAAAGGGGGCTTTATAAAAGATGATACTTGAATGGCCAATAATAAATGAAAGAATGCTTCATATCACTGACTTCAGGTAAATACAAATGAAAATTTGAAGGAGATATTCGGACCACCAAACAGAGTAGGAAAAATATTTCAAAAGCTTGACAATTCAGTAATGTTTTGGATGTGTATACTGATTAATTTCATTTTACTCATGCTGAAACAGAGGCATTAAGACCTTAAATAATAGTGACAAGTGTCCAGCTTGGATGAAAGTAGGCTAGTTCCCAAATTTACACTCCTGACCTCTATACTTTACTTCCTTCCAAGAACAGCCAAGATAATTCTGAAAAAGAAAACAGTGAGAGACCCTCTCCTTCCAGAGTTCCTGGAGCTCCTTGATCTTTTACCTTTTGTGTTTAATATTAAACTACAAAAACAAAATATTTGCTCTTCATCTTACCTTGTCTATGATGAAACTTGAAGATCACATGGTTCTCAGCTTTACTCTCAATTAAAGGATTCTACTTACTAAGTATTTCTGGGAATATTTATGCCCTTCCCATCCAAAACACTACCACAAAAATGAAATTTACTTTATCCGTCCTCAGAAGACCTACCCTTCCACTCAACCAACTTCCTTTACCTTCTCCCTCACTCCTTTTCTTTTTTGTTTCCTTCCATTAGTTTGTTCACAAGGTATACACTGCCAGACATTGTGCTAAGTGCAGGAAATGCAAAGGTGAATAAAAAATTACCCTTTTTTGGGGGGGAGGGGTAATTTATAGTTTAGTATACAGATTTCTTTAGGGAAAGTTATAGATGTATTTGTATTGATTAATGTACTACCACTCCATAAACAAAAACTCAACTTTCTTCATATCTGCTCTTAGAAATTTTGAAATCTAATTGATATTCATAATTGACCATGTTTGTAAAAACCATTAAATTAAAAATATATTAGTAACCGATGGACTAATTATAGTCTTTCAATTAATTGCATTTTCTTCCTCTGAGTTCACAATAAAGGCAATCAACCTGTAGTTAGAATTGATATAGAATTGTGGGAGGTTGTTAGATTTCATAGTTTTTTTGAAATTTGAAGTCATAATTACAATGTTATTTTGTAGGTTCATAGGATTTCCACTAATACATGAATTACATCAATTATCTCTAATAGAGATGGCAGAGAAAGAAGCATGGAGTGACTCAGAAGTAATTTATATCGCATGAATAAACTGTTGCTTTGGCTCACATCAACAGGTTTTATGGTTGTATAGTCAGTTAAAAAATGAGTTGAAAATAGGAATTGTCACTTACAGGAACTTTCTTTTCCTTCATTGTAAAACTTATTTTAAATTTCACCTTTTAAACTTAGTTTTGCAAGAAAACACTCATCACTTGTATTTTGATCATTTATAAGAATAGTTATCTAAAATAAATGTGGTAATGTAATTTATATTTTACTTTTAAGTTAAACATTTGCTTCTTATGTGCTTATGGAATAGGTAAATTAATCTCTTATTCCTTGGTGAATGTAAACATATTAATACTTTATTCAAATATGAAGATTCATCTTTTAATAGAGTCTTACCTTATGCTGAATGATGTAGTAATCAGAAAATTTTCCCAACTTCCTAACACTTCCCATTTTTCTCTTTCCTCTCCCTTTTGTCAGAATAGAATTATCTGAATTTGAAATGAAGCACTACTCCTCCTTTTGACCCTACGATGTCCTGGGATATGTCTATAACATCAGAACAGTTTGGTGACAAGAAAAAGACAGGTCCAGTTGTCAAATAGACCCCAGAAGTAAACATCTTTTTCTCCTTGCCATAATTCTAGCCAAGTGGCTTCTCATCTTAGCGTGACTTCACTGTGACTATTATTTAACTTGAATTTTTATATTCCATACTTCAGAGAAATTCCCTGAAAAAATTAGATCTGTACACACCTAATTGTACTGGGTAATGAGCTGGAAAGGTGGCTTTATTTATATGTACCTCTTTACATTGATTCAAACTCCTTGATATAATTTTAAACTTACAAAATATACAAACATAATACAAGGAATTCCCATATACACTTTAATCAGATCCTCTAATAGTTTATATTTTTCCCAATTTGTCCTAATGGTAGATAAAATATTCTATGTTGTTGTTTGTCTTTAATTTTGAAAAGTTCTTAGCCATTATTATTTCAAATATTTTTTTCTACTTAGTGTGAAACTGTCCCACAATTCTTGGATATTCATGGATTTTTGTTGTTTTTTTCCATTATGTTTTCTTTTTTGCATTTCAGTTTGGTAGTTTTCATTGGCCTGCAGGCTTACCAATCATTTCCTCTGCCACATCAAGTTTACTGAAGCACATGATAACATCATAAGCATTTTTAATTTTATTTTATTATTTTTTATGTTTTTAATTTCTAGTGTTTTATTTTGATCTTTTTAAACTTTTCATCTCTCTGTTCTTTAGCATCTGTTTTTGTACATTTACTTTCTTGCCTTCATTATTATTATTTTTTAATTTTTAATTTCAAGTACATAATACATTGGTTAGACATTTATGAAGTTTATAAGATTATCTCCCTAATTACTCCTTCTCTCTTCTGGTTTTCTACCTAACCAATATATTAATGGTAACTACCTTCCCTGTGCCGTACTCCCCATCCCTGTGACCATCTATCAACTACTAATTTGTACTTCTTTAACCCTTCCCCTCATTATCTCAGCCCCCTATGCCTCTTCCCCTCTGTCCATTTTTCACCAAATTTAGCCAAATTGTCTTCTATATTTGTGAGTCAGTTTTTTATTAGTTTGTTCTTTTTGTTCCTTGGATTTCACATATAAGTGAAATTATATGGTATTTATCTTTCTCTGTCTGACTTATTTCATTCAGCAGAATAACCTCTAGGTCTATCCATGTAGTTGCAAATGGTAGGGTTTCAGTTTTTTTAATGGCTGAGTAATATTCCATTGTATATATGAACCATAATTTCTTTATTCAATTGTCTGTTGATGGACATTTAGTTTTTCATTAGAACTCTGAACAAATTAATCATATTTATTAAATTCTTTGTCTAATAATTTCCTTTACCTATCGGTGTCATAGTCTTCCAATTATTCTATTGTCCATGTTTATATTCTTTCTCCTCTTGACTTTGAGCTTCTCTAAGTATTCTTCAATAGAGAGTTAATATCTTGCTGCTTTTCTACCTATAATTCACAGTTATATGAGAGCTCTGTTATTGTGGTGTTGAGGAGAAGAAAAAAAGCATTATATAGTATTCTGAGTAAATCTCCATTTTTTAGACAGTAGGCCATGTGGTGGAGAAGACTCTGGGTTTATTTCAGTAATTATATTCCCCCTTTCCTTGCTGCAGTCAGAAGGAGATTTTTCATCCTTTGTGAGAATCTAGTGAGCTTCCGGTAAGTAAATCAAATGAATGTGATGGGTCCCCCTTAAAAATCTAGCCTCCAGGAATTTCTCAGTATCATAATCGTCCACGCTGTACTTCCAGCAATTTATCAAAAATATCATTGCTATCAGTTTATGGCTTCTGAGTTCTTACCAGTTTATGGTTTTACTTGCAGTTAAGCAGATCTTGGTTGTGTCTCTTTGGATTTGACTGTCACATCAGGTTTGGGGATAGCAGTACTTCCTGATAGAGCCAAGAAAAGTTGATTTTCAGTTTGTCCAACTTTTTCTTTTTTCAAACTTTCTCCATGTGGAAGATGAAAATGGAAGTATCCTCAATGAAAATCATCTATTAATTTTAGCAACTACTGATAATTTTCTAATTCCTTTATTTCTTCTACAGAATATTATTTGTCATTGTTTTGAGAGAAAATGCTTTCCCTTCTCTTCGTTTATTCATTTATATATTCATTTTTTTAATGTTGGTGCAGTCTGATTTTTCTTTCATTTAAAAAATATAATTCAGTAAATATTTATTTTGATGCTCATATCATTCTAGATTTGGCCATTATGAATCCCATTGTGATGACTCCTGAGACTTTCTGGCAAGTCTCAATGATTCTTGATACTTTATTCTTTCTGACATAACATATATCCCTTGGGCAACTTCTATTACACTGTCCTAGTGTAGGAATCAGCCATTTTCACAAGGAAACTTATTTCCTTTTAGTGGAGATTTGTTAGTATTTAGAGACTGAGATCTGGATTCATATTATAAAATCCTGGCTTTCTCCTTTCTCATATTTATAACAGATGTTGACTTTTGGTATTAAAAGTGTAGCATCCTAGAGGGCATTCTGGAGTAATGAAATGTTTTTTATTTTAATAGGTATGTAGGTTACTTGGGACTATAAATTTCACAGAACTGTAAAATATACAATTTATATTTTACTATATATAAATTGTACCTTAAAAAAAATAAAACTTCCAAACAAATATTGAACTCTAGTGGATTTCTTTATTATGGGGATATGAGTTTTAAAAATATGAAAATTCTTTCTGTATATTTCATTATCAAACAAATTAAATACACTAAAAATAATTAGAGTCAGGTTTTTACTATTGAGGAGGGAATTATAATGGTGCTAGGACAACTGAGTAACCCTATGCAAAAAAATGAGGTTGGGCCTCTACCTCACACCATATGAAAATTTAACTCAAAATATACTATAGACCTAAATATAATAACTAAAACTATAAAACTCTTAGAAAAAAGCACAAGAATAAATCTTTAAGCCCTTAGATTAGGCAATGGGTTCCTAGCTATTATAACAAAAAGCACAAGTAAAACATTATGAATGATAAATTAGACTTATAAAAAATAAAATGTTTCTGCTTCAAAAGCAGAAACATCAAGAAAATAAAAAGACAATTCACAGAATAGGAGAAAATATTCACAAACTGTATACCCAATAAAGGATTTCTATCTATAATATATAAAAATATTTGCAATTTAAAAATAAAAATCCCACTTTTAAAAATTAACAAAGGATTTTAATAAACTTCTAATAAACCTCTAAAGAAGAAATATATATATAACATATATATTGCTAAAATTAATATATATAGCCAATAAGTACATGAAAATTGTTTATTTTACTTAAAAAATCTAAACTTCTTTAACTGAGCAATCTACAGATCTTACAACATTTGACTTCATATACCATGTTAACATTTAATTGAATCTTAAAATCCCCAGTTCTCTGCAGTCATCTCCCCCTTTATCTCCCTATTAATGAAGTTGAGTCTTGTATTTACAGGTTTCTGAAGCCATTTGAGTTTGACACACCTAAAATGTGGAATGCAAACACAAAATAACCCTGGTCTATATGGAAGAATTAAAGGAGAATATATAAAACGGTGAGGAATTGTTTAGAAAATAATATGTATTTACAGGTATTTATATCATTAAGAGGCCCAGCTTCCAATTGCTCCTCAATCTATCACCTACTTGAAGCAACACAATGCTTCCATTCCTTCTACATTCTTGGTCTCCCAAAATTTAAGCCCTAGTTCATGGGCGATGAATTCATTGACACAATGGATGCAGTATGTACATAATAAAAATTATAATTCTAGATATATTCTTATGTAAATCATGTTATATAGGGGCTGATATTTTAGTGATTTATTAAAACAATATTTTATCTGGCATGCTATAAACTAAAATAGCTTTGAGGCTGGCTATCTCATAGTAAAACAATCTTATTCTTATAGATAAAATAATTTCAGATCAAAGAGAAAAAACAACTTGTACACAGGCCTATATAGAACTTTATAAATTTTTTGAACATGATATATTAGTTATATAGGTAGTTAGATACAGATAGATTTTAGATGATAGATTATATAGAGAGATAATTATAATAATAATAATATGATGATGATGGTAGACAGATACACTTGATTATACAAGTCATATTACTTTCTCTAAAAAGAATTTAATAATTAATTTTCCTCACATTTTCTGTTATTAGATCAAATGCTAGCTTATTTCTTTGTGATAACTTGGTTTATAATATCTAGACTTAAGTTACTATCTACTAAATAACAATAAAGTTGAGCCAGTGATATCTGAAATTGAAAGATGAAATGTGATCAGTCTCATAAAGTGTATAAATGTTTTCTTTATTTCCCTAATTTAATATGATATATTTTCATTTACAAATAATCCTGCCAAAATTTCAATAATTGAAATCCTACTTCACTTTGACTGTAGATGAGGAGATTTTTAGAGTCTACACAGCAATCTGTGTAACTGTAAGACTTTATTGATTGCCTTCCTTTATAATGGAAATTTGCAATCTATTTTTTGGTGAAATCATTAAGTCATTGATTCACTTAAAAAAATAGAAACATTTCAGCTGATGATATTGTCATAACTAAATCTCAGTTGCTCATAGATTTAGAAATAGGCTGTCATATAACATGACTATCTGAATAGTTTAAATAATCAAAAAACTGAACATCGAACCTACCTAGCACAATATGTTCAAATACTGCAATGTTTGACATGTGCAGAGAAATCAATAAGATAAAAGTTTACACTATTAATTTAGGCATTTTGACTCATTAGTGGTCCATCTAAGAAAGAGAAAATATTAATATTCAAGTATAATTATTTAAAATAAGAATACAACTTTTCTGTTCTCATACTGAATTTATCAGTTTGTTTCAATGTTGGGTTGACATAGCCTTAGGCTGTTTTCTTACTTTTTCTTATGAAATAGACAATGCTGCAATAAAGGAATATAGCTGGTATTCTAGTCCTACATATAAAGTACTTTACATACTTGGATGTGTTTCCTTCCTCCTCAATTTATACATTCCTACTATCTACCCCATGATAACTTTATTGTAACCTGAGAGATTAAAAGGTAATTGAGAGCTGGGCATTCATATGATATGTCTGCAGCAACCTTGATAAAAATTTCATTTGTTAAGAATGACTTACTTAGACACTTAGTAATCCAAGGCACAGATATTTTGAATCTATATCCTCTAACATCACTCCATCTTTCAGCAATCCTTACTGCTAGAAAAAAAAAATGAAACTGTCTGTAGAATAATCTTAGAAATCTGCTCTATTTTCTTCATTTAGTCTTTCAGAATCTTTATCTAATTTTATATTATTGTCATTTATTTCTCAAAAAATAATCATGCATTTAGATTTATAGTCCTGACTACTAACTTGTTACTTGTATATGCAAAAAGCTTTATTGATTGTCACCTCAAACTCACTATCTGCAAAATTTAACTCCTCCATATCATCCTCCAACATACATTTGCTTTCCAGTTAACCTAATTCTGTCAATGGAGTTTTTCCAGATAAGTTTCTAGTTTCCCTGTCTAGAAAACTTGATCATATTTGATATATCTTTTTTTTAAACAAGCTTTTTATGTTCCTTATGTCACTGAATGCTGCTTTTTTTTCCTTCAAAATAAGCTTAAATCTGATCTTTCTCCATTTCTACTAGATGTTCCAGGAACACAGTCACCATTACCATTTACCTTCTACCTAGATAATTGCAACAGCCCATATTCCTAAAAAGAGAACTCATGAAAAAATGTTTCCTATTTCGTATGGTCCTAATAGTTATCTTTAGCCAGCTTGAATGAATAAAAGATACTGTCTTAATTTTCTTTGCTTGTATATCTTAAATATGTTATTCTATTGTACTATGGTATCAAGCATAGTCAAAAAATCTGATGACAAACTGACTTCCTTTCCCTTATACATTATATAACTTGTCTGCCTAAATGCCCAAATCATTTTTTTTCTTTTTCTTTCTATTTAAAGTCAGTACTTTTGCTAGTATGTGTTAATCTGTGGCCATTCTGTATTCATTTTCTCATGTATAAACTGTGAAATTGCAATACAATGCTTCCAGTGGTTTAGGGTTTTTTTAAATAATTTTTTAAAACATATTTCTGTTAAATTACTTGGTTTTCTTTTGGAGGATTCCTATTTTAGTTGTTAGATTGCCTTGGTCTATGTTCTATATCTGATGCTTTTGCTCAAATTCATTTTTTTTATTTTATTTATTTAAAAAATTAATTGTCAAATTTTCCATATTTCATATTTCCTAGTGCATTATTCATGACTATTTCTGTTTTTTCCAATTCAGTCTTTATTTCTGAGATAGCTTTAAAAAAATTTTAATTCTTGTCACATATCTCTCAAATCTTTTCTCAACTTTATTTCTTTTTTAAAATTTCTTATTTAAACTGTTTTTTAGAGCTTCTATTACTTTTAGATTAATTTTACTTCAGTTTGAAATATAGGTTATATTTTTAATTTTTTGTGTGTATGCAGGTCTTTCTGTTATGCCTTCACATTTTTAGATGTTATTTTGCTGTATATTGTTTTATTTCTCTATACTTATTTCTTCAGACTTCAATCACAATTTTTTATTAGTTGCTCACTTTTAAATGTTGTATTTTTTAGAAGGACATTGTGGGCCTTCACATTGTCGCTAACTCTACCACTCTAGAGCATTTTTCTTCTGTTATTTTTTATATATAAAATGATCAAACATATGTTCCATACATTCTGCCATATCTTTCTTTTTTCCTTCCCCTTCTGTCTCAGTACTGCTCATTTTGATCACATTTCCAACACTTTCTCCCCAATGTAGCATCTATTCAGATGTGAATTTCAGTTTCTTAGATATCAGGGGGCCCAGACTGTTTCAGCCTTTTCTTCTAACAGCCTCCTTTCAGTTTTACATAAATTTAGCCCTGAAACTCTCTCTCAGCTTTAGATGCTCTGCTCAGTTTAAACTGAGATACCTGGCAGTGAATATCATTGGTGACTTGGGGATTTCTCAGGTCCCAGGGCTGTCAGAGCCCAGTTGCTTTCCCTCTACATTCCCTCCTGCAATTTCTGATTCCATGTAGGTCTTGTCGGTTTGATTCCATACACTTATATTTTAGTTCATGAAACCATTTTTGTCATTTGATTTTATATATATTTTTCCATTTGACTTTTGATTTTGCTATCTTAATTTTTCTGCTTTTCGTTTTGTTTTTAATTAGGAGATTGGAGGAAAGTCACGAACTCTACAACTATGTTTCTAGAATCCTAACTTAACCTATTTTTGATACTAAATTCTCAGAGATGGCAAATTATTTGTATGTAGCCATCTTTTTATTGCTTTTGAAAGTAATAAACTCTTTAAATTTCATTTATAACATAGGATACAGTAATTAACTCTGCTACTTTTATCACTTTATAATAATAAAGATAGAATTCAAGATCTTATGTATATAAAATTACCAAAACCATTTAAATAATGAATTCTTTATGTTTTTGGCATTTTAATGTTTGACTTTATGTAAATCTAATTTAACTTCTAAAGCCCAAAATGCATTCATATACACAAAACTGTTCAGATTAACACTGAAATTATCATAATCAAATTATTACAAATGTATCATACAGCATGCATGAAGCCGGGGCTAAGGCAAGTGTTACTGCTCAGAAATACATTTAGGAGTCAAATTAGCCTTCCTTCAAATGATGTAATCTCAAAAAAATCTTTTCATATATGATTATCTTAAGTTCATAGTTACTTTCAATGACAACTCATATGCTCTAATTTACTAGATATTTTAAAATATATCCTCAGGTTACAGACACAACTAAAATTTAATAATATGAGATTTCTATATCTGGATGTCTACATTGACTATAATGTCATTCCATCAGATATATAACCCTCTTCTGTAACTAACTTCATTTTTATCTCTGATAATCAATTTACATAAAGCTCAAGAGTTCTCTTAATTGGAACCAGTCTTTTTAACACATATTCATACCATTACATATACATTCATACTTACACATATAAGTTAAAGCTATTAAATTTACTGCAAAGGATTATATGCTTCCTTAAGTATTATTATCCAACCCAAGCAGTTATTACTGTAACTTTTCTCTGCTTCTACTTTTGCCAATCTATATTCTATTCTCCAAACAACAGCAGAAGAGCTCTTTTTAAAACTGAGTCAAAACGTCAGTCTTTTACTCAAAACTATTTAGTAGCTCCCCATTTCAACCAAAGTAAATGTAAAAGCCTCTTTGTGACCCAAACTGTATTACAAGACCCGGCCTCTCTTTGTCTTTCTAATCTCTTATTTACCCACTCTGCCATCAAGGCTAACTTTATGGGTGTACAACCTATGTTGTCACGCAGAGCCCTTTGCCCAAATGGACCTCAAACTTTATTTCTCCCTTTTCACCTACTTTAGATTCTTAATAATATTTTTGACATTTTCATTTTATGTAAATTACATCATTATTTTTGCTGGGCACCTTGGTATTTTTCAAATATGCCAGTTATATCCACGTTAAAGCCTTTGTGTTAGTTGCTCCCATTTCTTAGAATGTTGTTCCCCCAGAAAATTGCATGACTGCCTTTTTCACCCTTTACAATTTTTGTGAAAATGTCAGATCTAATCAGAAAGCTCTGTTAAAAACTATAGTCCTTCTACCACCATCAGCCATATTGAACTTCAGATTTGTTGTTATCAATGTTTTGAATTTTCTTTTTTTTTCTATAATTTCTACTGCTTTCCAATGTCCTTATCTACTGTGATTTTTTTTTTTTTTTTTTTTTTTTTTGTATCCCTCTATTTGCCTGTCCATCATCTATACAAAGGCAGGATTTTTTGTTCTCTGGTTATAACCCAACCACCTAGAAGAATGCTAAGTATGATAGCAGCTCAATAAATCCTTGTTAGATAAATGAATCAATTCAGTCCCCTTAACTAAGGTTTAGCCTCTATAGTTTTACTCATACATATCCTGTATCCATAAATATATACTTTACTAGTGCAAATTTTGATACTGTTTGGGTCCCAAATTCCAGCATGGTATTTCTATGGTCAAAAAATAAAAAAAATAAAAAAATAAAAAGATATTCAGCTAAAAATTAAAGCATTTCTTTGGCTTTGAGAAAAACATTCATCTGATTTTTATTAAGAACTTTGTAAAATGTTCATTAAGCTGTTCATAAGTTAGAATCAGAAGACAAATGTGCTAGAGCAGACTCATTATATTAATGCTTATGTAACAATGTGGGAAAAAATCACCCTTTCACAAAGCCCTAATTTGTGAATGTGTGTGTGCTTGAGAATTGATATGATATAAAAGTTGCAAAGGATATCTACGGAACCAGTTTGCCTAAATTGTGTTCTGATTCTACCATTCTAGCTATGGAATGTTGAGAAGTTACTTACTTTCTGTGCCTTGATTTCTTCATTAGCTATAAAGGAGGATGATAATAAAACTTCCTCACAGAGTTGAAGTTGTGAAGACTAAACGAAATCATCAACATAGCACACTTGGAACAGGCACATACTACACACAAACTAAATAGGAACATACTTGACAATGTATAAATTTGCTAATATTATATGAAAAATGGGAATATCATTTTTTGGTTCTTATAAACGTAAAGATTATACAGTGAAAAACATCAAGTTGAAAATTAGAAAGAACTATATAAAAATCTATTCCATTGATCACCTTAATAATTATCATGAAATAATATTTCTTAAGAAAAAAAACATTTGAGGATGTTAAAGGAGGTCTTTACTATATTTTATCTCCTCTCTCTATGTCCATCATGTTTATCTTTAAGAGGACAGGTGCATTTTGTGGATTGTTATCAGGACATTAGAAGGTTAAGACATTAGAAAGTTAAATTATCAAGCCTATATGATTTATATGAATTGTAAAGTAATACATATGGTCTCTCTGAGGAACATGTGTGAGATAAAGGAGACTATTATTTTGAGATTGAGATTAGTAAATAAACACAAACTTTACAGATAACCATTGTTCCATGATCATTGAGCAATGCCATTTCCTAGAGTAAATAAAGCTAGCATATACAAGGAGCAGGGAGGCATTTGTTAGAATCTGTCATGAGAAGGGCCATTTTCATTTTTGTACAATGATATTTATTAATAGAATTTAATTTCAAGAAATATTGCAATTTGATCTCTCAGTTCTTTCTGTGCATTTCTAGTGTGCATCGTCAAGCATTTAATTACAATTCAGCCACGTACTTTCTTTGGGCCTAGAGACTAATAATTTTTTTTTCGCTAGATCAGAGTCCTATGAGAATACTAACTGATAATTAAGCACAGAATTAAGAGAAAAAAAAACCACTCCATTTATTTTATTCAACAAAGACCTCTTCTGTAATTCTGGAAGACTGTGCAAACTGATATATTAAGTAATAGAGCAAAGAGTCAAAATAAGATTTTATCAAGAGCTTACATTCCCAAAATTAGTTTGATAATAGTTAAAAACATTATTCCATATCCAAGGGATCAAGAAATGTCCCAGTTTGCTTAACAGCCATTTTGGCAAGCATGAGAGTACTAGGCAAATCTGATTACAACCCATGGGAAATTTTACTTCACAACTGATGAATAGTTGATATCTGATTGGTGCTGAGGAGATAACTACTTGGAATTAAAGCTATGAAAATGTTCAGATGCACTTAAATAGATCCAGATTTTACAACTGAAGAACAAATCAAGCAGAGACTCAAAATGTAGATAAAACTGAAACAAACAATATGGTTCTTTGGTGGTTGGTACCAGGGCTGGACATCCCCCTAGAGACCAAAGAACATACATGTGCCTTAAATATGTCGCTATTCAACATTATGGCTACCATACAGCCAAGTTTTAACATAATTTCATTTGCCATTAATTTATTTCACTTTTCCAGATTTTAATTACTTAATCTGTAAAATAATGGTGATTTTTCTTCTATATTATGTGGACTAGAGGTTATATTCTAAATCTATTATAAGAAATTTTATTTTGGAAATAATAATCATTCATCAAGAAAGAAATCAAAAAGAAAAATATTGACCTGATTTTGCAGAGCAGACTTACATGATTGATTTTTTAATGTAATATATTTTGACAAGAAAATTAAGCAATTAATAACACTAATTAATAAACCAAATAGATGAACCTTCCTCTACCTCATAAACAAAAGAAAGAATTAAATATTCAAAGTAAAAAACAACAACAAAAAAAAGAAAACCAGTGTACTAAAGGTTTTGAGAGAAGTAGGAACAAATGTTAGAAGATATATAAAGAGATAGGCATAAATAAAGACAGCACAGAGTGATTCTCTCATATGTTGTGGTCAAGAAATCATCCTACCCAACTCACCATAACTATATGTTCTATGCAGAGTTTGTGGCCAAAGCCTTGCATTAATTGTCTGCCCTGTACCTTCTACATGTGAGCATTGGGTAGAGCAGAAAACTGGTTAAAGATTCAGGATCCTAATAGGTCTCAGAAAATACATATAAAATTTAACATGGTATAATTTAACTAGATTCACAATTATAGAGGTTTGGAGAAAAAATGGTCATTGTAGGGTTCAGTGCTTTAATTTAAACAATTAGCCTATCTATAAAACATTGTTTCATACCAGAACAATCTCATTTATTATAAATGATGAATCTTGGAAATGCCACTTACTAATTCTATGACATTAATGAGTCATTCAGATTATCAGACTGAATATTTAAACAAACCATTTCATGATTTTATCCATTATGACTTACTGGTAAAGTTTCTTATTATGAAAGGAAGCTAACTGAAGACATAACTATAGAATCATTAATCCAACATAATAATCATTCAATAGGTGAGATAGATATATATTAATGAGAGAGAACCCACTTACCATTAACTATAGTGAAGTTTCATGTCAGTTTTAACCTCTTTTGTGATTTTTTTTGAAAGATTTTATGTTTCACTTAAACTCAAGTACCTAAATGCTAGTATGTGGATTATGACAGTTTAGAGGCTTATGAAATCCCTAAATAGTTTGTGTGGCTACCCAAAAGGGCTTTGGGACCAAGATGTACTTTAAGCTGACATTTTGTGTAGTCATTTATATTATAATCGAATGGGTCTACAGAATATGTAGAAGACCATAAAAAAATGATATTTTTTTGAATAGAATTTTTTTATCTCTTCTTATACCCTTACCCTCTCAGGTTACCCAGCTTGTCATGGCAATAAATAGCTTCTACCTCCTGCTATGCCATGCTCAGTGGGTGCTTAGTAAGTTCAGAAAACTAAACAAATAAGAATGAAAGATTGAAAAGTAAACATTTTTGTATTAAAAGGCAGAAATATTAGTAAGAAAGGAAAATATATGCTTAGTTTATGGTAGTATTTTGCAAGGCATGTTTCATGTAACATTAAATCTATAAAATACTTTTGTCTTGAGACAATCCATAAAATAAACTGTCATATTCAAATACCTATGGAAAATCTGCATGTGCTAACAAATTCTAAGGCATATTTGCATATCCAATGCTCTAACTTGTGAAGAGAAGAAATTTATTTAATTTTACTTAGCTATGTGATTATCTAATGTATTTGATCATAGAAGTCTTTCTATCATTCAATTCCTATCAAGCAGCTTCTCAAATAAAAATTTGGCAAATCATACTTTGGAAAAACATGGTTTGGATCAGAGAGTCAAATGTTAATTATTCCCTTTCCAAATAAAAATTTATAGGATTAAATATATTCAAAAGATGAACATTTTGTATTTGGTTTTCTCATGTATATATCTTTTATTTAGAAAATTAAAATTAAAACAACTCTCTAAGTTCATGTCAATCAAACTAGTGCCCCTGCCACTCTATTGCAGGAAACTATTTCCTTTTCCTCTACCAAATATACTACCAGGTAGATTACAGCTCTTACCCTATCACTTTCCGCTTCTTCAAGTATCCCACTGGTCTTGGGTCTAAGAGAAGAAAGTGTGGTTCACTACAGAATGAAGCTGACAGAAGTATTTTCCACAGCTAAAGTCAAATATCTGTGAATTTAACCAGTCAGCTTTACCAGCAGTGCGAGGAAGTGTTTTGACATTCATTAAATTTCGGATCGGAAATTGTGGACCAGTGTAATTTCAAGTCACAAATTTCAGATTTCATTTAGAATAAGAAGAGAAAGTTTTCTCTCAAGTATAAGTATAGATAAGAAAAGCAACCTAGCATGATTTTGAAACAACAAAGTCTCAATGTTTAGATGTTATGTGTTCTCTCTTAATTCAGATACGTGGTCTGTTTTCTGAAAGGGTTACATAAATCTTGCTGTGTAATGCATATTACTAAAGGGCTTTAATAATACCTTCTTCATATGAGAATGCTACATGATGATTAGAGGCTAAATGCAAAGTCCTTGATGCAGTTATAATCTAATAAGAAAAATAGGAAAATTAAAAACATAATTATAATATAATTAAATAAAAATAGATATATGCAGAGAGTACAAAAAAGAGCATGAAGATTAGAGACATTTGAGCTGTTTTTATAAAGTGATTTAAAAAATAGGAATAATCAGAGAGCCAAGAAACCACAGCATGTTTGCATGTAGAGAACTATTAAGCATATAATCAAAGATATAAAGTGACTGGAAGTGGGCAATTATAAAATCGAAGAACTCAAGTATGACACAATGTTCTTAGCTGAATGAGTGAGTAAATTGTATTACTGTGCTATAATGGTGAGACTACATGAATAGGCTTAAAGGCGAGGATAATGAGCTTATTGCAGGATATTTTGTTCTGGAGGTATCTGTTAAATGTCCAAATAGTAAAGGAGGAGTCTGGCTTAATATTGATCATTTTTAGCACATAGGAGATAACTGAAAATGTGAGAAAGGATTGGATAGCCCATATAAACAATGGATTGGGAAAGACTGGTGAGAACACTTTAATTTGAAGGAGTCCATAGGGAATATTATTCCTAATTGTCTATGATTTTAATATTATCTATTATTTTAATGTGTTATACTCTCTATACAATAGTTACCTTTTTAAGTATGTTTGAACTCAAAAATTATAGTCTTTTGGTAACACCCAAATAATTTAAATATTTGTAGAAAAAATAAACCTACTTTTTGAACAGCTGATCAGTATTACTATTTACCCCACAAACTATGAGGATAACAAAGTCCTCCTCTTTTACTTTCTCTTCAATGCGAAAAGGAAAATTTCAATATTCGAATCATGAATGGTCCTCCATTTGAGATGATATTTTATGCAGAATATTTGGTAAATTATATTGAATTGTTACCCCTATATCAGTATTTCTTCAATATTCTTAATCAGGATAAATTCTCTTCTACTTTTCAGGGCTACTGAGCTGTAGAATTAGATTTAGATGGCACTATTTATCTTAGGAGGGCAATACAACATAATGGAGATTACCATGGACTCTGAAATTTGAAGAACCTGAGCTCAAATAATAAGCAGTTTTCAGGGTTAGCCAGTTATACTTGAATCTACTTGTTAACAAAACAAATGTGGAGCTCAAAGGTTATTTACATACAATATCAGATATAGAGTATTTTTCAAGATTCTAAAAGTCTCTCTCATTTCCTTTTCTGATTAATACTCACCCTTAGAATTTCTTAATTATTCTGACCTTTATTATCATTGATTAAGTACTGTCAGTTCTTGAAATACATGTAAATGTATTTATAGCATATATTTTCATTCTTGTCTCACTTCTTTTGCTTGATATAATATTTATGAAATTAATCCATATTATTCTGCGTATTAGGGATTTTATTCTTTTTTACAGGTGTGTAGCACTCTATTGTTTGGATATACTACCATTCATTTGTTTTCCTGTTTGCTTCTAGTTTGGAAATGTTATGAAAAAAGCTATGCAAGCACTCTTTTGCGCATAATTTTGAGGACCTATACAGTCATGTCTTTTGGGTATATAGTAGCAGTGGATTTGATGAGTCATGATGAAGCATATGTTTAGGTTTAGTTTTGCAGTCTTTTAACAATTTATACAATCACCAACAGTGAGTAAGAGTTCTAGATCATCCATATCCTAGCAATAATTAATACTGTAAATCTATTTAATTTTAGCTATCCTGGTAGATGAAAAGTGGTATATGATGGAGGAATTAATTTGCATTTTCCTGGATAATGTTGAACATATTCCATATGTTTTTGGAGACTTAGATAGTATTCTTTTTTATCAATTCCTAACCATATTAGTTTTTTTCTTTGGAGACATCTTGATTTCCCCCAGGTGACTGAAAAATATTTTCACTGGATATAGGATTCTGGGTGGACAATTTTTTTCTTTCTGGCTGTCATTTTCTCTGATAAGAAACCTGTTGTCATGAGAATTATTTTTGCCTTATAGCTAAAGTGTTGTTTGTCATATGGAACTTTCAAAATTTTTTCTTTATTTTTCAGAAGTTTGACTATGTTTCTTGGTGTTGATATTTTTGAGTTTATCTTGTTTAAGATTTGCTCAGCTCCTTAAAATTGTGGGGTTCTGTCTTTTGCTAAATTAGAAAAGTTTTCAGCCATTATTTCTTTAAATACTATTTCAGCCCCATCCTCTTTTATTTTTTATCTATTTTTTTTCCTGGACTCCAAATGTTAGACTTTTTTTTGGTAGGACCCCACTGCTTCCTGCAGTTCTGATCATTTATTTTCCAGTCTATTTTCTCTTTGTTCTCATTGGATAATTTTCACTGTTGTATCTTATAGATTACTGATTGTTTCCTCTGTTCCATTCATTCTGATATTGAGCTTATATATTGAGTTATTTATTTTAGTTATACTATTTTTTGGTTCTGTAATTCCTGTTTGGTTCTTCTGTATAGTTTCAATTTCTCTGCTGAGACTCTATTTTCTTGCCAAAACTTTCTATTTTTTAAATTGTTTCAAGCATGTTCATAATCACTCATGTAAATACTGTTCTGATGGCTGCTTTACAATTTTTGTCAGATAATTCTAATGCCTCTGTTATCTCAGTGTTAGCATCTATTGATTGTCTTTTCTATTCAGTTTAAGATCTTTCTGGTTCTTGATATGATGAACAATTTGATATTGAAACCTAGACAGTTTGAGTATTATGAAACTCCAGATCTTGTTTAAAATCTGTTTTAGCTGACTTGCTCTGACACTATTCTGTCAAGGGAAGGACAAAGTGCTACCTCATTATTGCCAGAAGAGAGTAGAAGTCCAAGTTCCCCACTTGGCCTCTGCTGACACCCATAGTGTATGTGAAGGTACTCATTATCATTATGAGATGGTGGGAGTTTTGGCTTCAGCTGGTTCTCTACTAATTTCTACCTGTCTGGGAGGGGTAGGCCTTGTTTTTACATTTTACATGGATTTCACTTACATGAGGTTGCACGGGGAGATGGCCTTATTGATATTGGCAAGAGTGAAAGTCTTGACTTTCCAAGAGTCCTCCTCTAATGCTTTTCCAGGGATAAGAATGAGGAATACCACCTCATTACTGTCAGGTAGAAGTAGAAATCTAGGCTCACCATAGGGTTATCATTAATACCATGTGGTGTTTTTGTTACCACCCAGAGAGAATGAATGCCTTGGCTCTCAACTCAGATTCCTCTGATACCACCCCTGTGTGGTAGGGAGAGAGGTTAATGTTACATCTAGAGACAGTAGAAATCTTGGCTCCCAGCTCTGGTGGGGGTCGTTCCATGGTCTTTTCTATAGTGTTTCTCTGCAATAGAGTGCGTATTGTATGAAAGTTTCCAACTTATCAGATATTCACTTTCTTAGTCTTTTGGTGAGAAAGAGCGGGCATTTATTGGGACTTTATTTTTGTCTGCACATGTTGGTGTTTCCAGGTTGCTGCATAGTCCAGTTACAAGTTTGTGATATATGAAAGAAAAAGAAAATCCAAGAAACTCATTATTTTGTCATTCCTCAGGTCCCGAGTTCCCTAGCTTATCTGCCTTTCTCTCTCAACCTTTCAGAATGTTTGTTTTATAATGTGTAATGTCTAGGTTTTTAATTGTACTTAGCCAGAGGAATAGGAAAAAATATGTAAATATGTCTACCCTGTCTCCCCAGAAGCAGAACTACCTACATATCTATCTATCTATCTATCTATCTATCTATCTATCTATCTATCCATCCATCCTATATTCCTGATAAAATGTTCATTTTCTTAGAACATGGCATACACACTACATTATACTATGTTATGTACTCTACATTGTGCAATTAGAACAACAGTTCACCTAGATGGAACTATTTATACATGTGTCAGTCATTAAAAAATTTCTTAATTCTTCACTAAGAACAATTATCTTCCATGATGATAAATTAGTCTTAATATATTAAAAAATAAATTTATGCTTTAATTTATCACAAACTTCTGACAACTATTGGGGTGATTATTTATAATATAAATCCGATGCTATTAAATATGCATTACTTTCTCAGTATTAAAAGTTACTTTTGTTTTGATATATTTTTCTTTCAATATACTGGTGAATTGTATTTGTGAATATTTTATTAATAATTTTATTGCACTGGGATTTTTAAATTTGGTTGTGTTTTATGGCTATTTAGATGATGATTGTCTTATAATGAGTTGAAAAGTTTTGTAACTTTTCTTATGCTCTGAAATAATCCAAATAACATGGAAATTAATCTTTGTTATTGGTTATTATATGTGCACATACATGTACTCACACATATATAAACAGTTGCATTTCTTTTCTAAGTGCAACATAAATATATACCTATTTTGCCATTTCTCTTTTTCTGAAAGTATTCATCTATAAAAAAAGGAAATGGCCCTGGTTCCTAGCCTTGAAAAAGAATGGTTATATATGAAGAGAAAATAATTATTTGATCTCTCACTTGATCACATTTACCAAAGCATATAAAATCAATTCATCAATCCCTCCCAGGCATGTTCCTTTCTCTAATTGAGGCACCCTCTAAGATTCTAGACAGCAATCCCTGATTCTCTTTCTTTCTTGAATTATTCAATTTTATGGTCACCTTCACTCTGACTTACTAATTTTTGAGGTCTATTTATATCATATGTTAAGATCCACCAAAGACTGCTTGGCCAGAGTGCATTTTGAAAAGCAAAATTCTATTTCTGAAAAAACTGTAACTAGGACTCTCCGAATAAAACTAATGGAACTCTCAGGTAAGAAAAAATCTGTATGTCAGTTTACTCCATCAGTCTCTGATGTTCTTTCTTGGTGGCACTTCAGAGGATCAAAGTTAGACCCAGAATTGTAGCTCAGAGGTCAGAGGTTAGAAGTGACAAAAATAAGAGTAGAGTGGGAGATCCACTTAGTTAACCTCTCAGCAGAGAGAGACTTGCCTGACATAAAGAAAAACAAAACAAAAACAAACTTTCTCTATAAAATATATTTTTAGAGAACTGTCATGAATTTCCTTTTAGGAAAAAATACAGTTGATTTGGATTTCTTATTTTTATTGTAGTTTTGAAAATTTCATTCTCTAGGTCTTTACATTAAAAGACCTTTCGAATTGACTCAGGCCAGGAGATTAACTCAATTATGGTCTGTTATTCAACAGGAACTGAAATTTCCCTAATTCTTATTTAGTAACCCAACTTCCAGTGACAGACTACTCTGAGCTGCTCAAAAAGTTTCTACAAATTCTGTGATGTAGAAAGCCATACTACTTTTCCTCCAACAAACTGATTCTGTTTGAAATCTCCTGACAATGATCATTGACTGGCAGGAATATTTTCAGGTTAATGTTACAACTGTTGATACCTGCTGCCTCATCATTTCCCATAATGAGTAGTAAGGAGTCTTCCATCTCTGGGCTTTTAGACTAATTTCCACCCATTGTTCTACTTTACATTGCAACATGAACATAACTTCTGTGACTCCCAGTGTTTAACTGACGGAGAAGCTGTTTCTAACAAAGTTGCCTTACTTCTTCTAAATGTTTGTTTTCCTGCTCAAGTCAGGTTGATCATTCTTCCTAGTAACTGCTATGAATTCAGTTTGACATAGTTAACTTGACCCAGTGTCACATGAAATAAGTATACAATTGACCCCATCTCTGTTATCCAAATTAATCTTAAGGGGAAAAAAAAAAACTGAACCTGTACACTCACTGATAGAATTAAGTTTTAAGAATTACCTGTATTTAAATAACATAATTGTTTGTTTAAAACAAATTAACCAGAACACAGCAATAGTTTTTAGACAAAAGGTAACTGATATTTCTCTATAGAATGTGAAGACTTTCATGCACTAAACAAATCGAGTGCCGTATTAGTTGCTCTAACCGAACCCAGAACATCTTTATAAATGAGACTGCTGGGCTGTGATGGTTGTGTCCCACTTTTCTCCTTTTTCAGATACATGTTATGGAGGGACAGGGAAGTCTCTGTAGTTTTTTAAATACACACAAGAGAAGCTCGTTTTCAACTTCACATTTTTTGTTTATTTGGTTCTCCTCTGGGAGTTGTGTTTTGAAGTTATTTAGTTGAAAACTTAAACGGTAAAGGAACTAGAAATAGTATTTAGGATTCTGTAAGTGAATAAAGAATTGAGGGCAGGCCCCTGAGAATAGTCTGTGGTGACATATGAACACAGTTATGGCTTTAACCTGACCGCTGAGACTCCACAAACCAAAGAGTAGTATGTAAAAAGACTTGATCTCCTTTTGCTGAGAGAGCCTGGTTCCTCTACTGCATTTAACAGACAGCTCAAATAGAACCAAAAAAAATAAACATGCACACAAAATCTATAACTAGTTCAGAGAAAGAAAGGTTAATTAATAACAGAGATGGTAAGGTTACACTGAAATCTAAGAAAAAGACCTTCTTAAGTAGACCACTGAAAAGCAAAGTATAAAAGGATCATTAAGGGCAACAGGCACACACAGCAGAGTTAGATATTGTTATGTTGTAGAGCCTAAATTTTTAAAGAGCTACTAAGATGTGACCACAAAAATGTACACAGATATCTTGAACCCAAAAGTTAATATTTTCCTAGTAGGACTGTACTGGTGAATTAGAAAAAAAAGAAGTTTGTTAAAACTTTAATTTTAGAAACTGCTTCAGGTTGAAATGGGTTTTGAAATTTGTGGCTAACAGTATCACAATAGTTTCTTTTGTGAACTGTTAATTCAGTGAACTCATTTGTCTATTATCACATTAGTATTTTCTTATCCATTTGTCTGAGGCATTTAAAGTTTAATGATATAAACACAGTTTAATTTATTTTAATATTGTGATTCATAGCTGTATGTCTGTTAATCGTGGTTTTCTTACATTTAGAAGTTGTGGTATTTTATGGTGAAAATGTGTTGATATTTTTCTTTGAGAGTTCTTCTATTACTTATAAATTCAGAAAATTCTCCTGTCCTAAATATATTTATTTTATCTTTATAAGATATAACATACTTAAGAGTCTTATTATGATATCATTAGGGCATCATCTTAAATATGTTTGTGTTTGTTTCTCCCTTAATTTGAAAATAGATTTTATTTATAAAACAGTTCACTTACTCCCTCAAATTTTCTTATCAAACAAATGCAAAGGGCTGGAGGAAAATGATAGATAAAACAATATCGTTTATTTTAGCAAGAATGTATAAAAAGTGCCTGCTGAGTAACATATTAATAATATAGTAGAATTCCTAAAGATAATAATTTTTAAAGCCATTGCAAGCACTGTATCTTTTAAAATTATGCATGTGACAAAAAGAATGGGAAAAAATAATGCCACTTACACTGTTAAGCAAAAACCTGAGGAAAATTGGAAATTGTCAAAATGATATTTTTTTAATGTAACATATATAGTGAAACACTAGGAACATAGACTGTCAAAGGAATTCTATTCTTTTTTAGCATTATTACATAACTATTGATTACTTATGTAATTGAAAACTACATTATGTGTATATGTATTAAATGTATATAGCTAAATCTCCTGAAATATCTATAACTTATAAATATTATCAATAGAAACAATTTTAGGAAAATAAGGGACTTTATTCTAATTTTTTCACATAAGGAAAGACACAAGGAGGTTGAATTAGGTTGTACATTATAAAATTTTTTGTAAAGTTATGAAACTGTCAGCACAAGCATGTTTCACTATATGTAGATGTTGGAGTAGGATGTGCTATGTTTGGACAGGAATAGAATGTATTCTGATGCAATTATCATGTGATTCTGTTCATCTTGACTATCTACAGGAGCTTGAGGATATTAACTATAAAATTTGGTAGAATTATGCACTTTATAATTGTGTTCTTAATAATCATTAAAGAAATACTTTAATTAAAAGAATAATATGTATAACAGCAAAAATATTATCTGAAAACTAATCCAAGGCTTTGAATTGAAATATATTGATTGACTAAAGAGTTACTAAATCATAAACAAGAATTATACACATACTATAACATAAAATAATGACAATAATAGTAATAATGATAAAAACATCCACTGTGAAGTAAGCATTGAGCATTTTAGATATACTATCTCATTTAATCCTCATGAAAATTCTATAAAGAAGCTACCAATAATAACTTCTGCACCTTTTAATTGATTTTTTTTTTAAATTCAGACTAAAAATGTCAAAGGTATAGAGATAATACGTGGCAAAACCAGGATATGCATCCAATTCTGTCTGATTTTACTATGCTTTACAGATATTTAACACTTCTGAAAATATTTTGTTTTGTTTTTCATCATAGGTGGTAAATAATATTTTTAAAAAACAAGGAGATAATTCAAGATAGCAGTTACCAATGAGAGAGAAGAGGAAAAGTTGGAACATGCAGAGTTATTGTTTACAGTGTTTGCTTCTTAAGTTGGATGGTAGATTCATAGGTGTTTGTTCTACATGTATTACCAATATGTGACATTTATTATTAAAACATAAATAGCAAATAATAAAACATTTCAAAAGTTTTTAAATATTTTCTTAATTTAAAAATTTGTGCAGACAATATAAAAAATACATGTGGGCTGACTGGGCCCACCCAGAACTTTCTGTTCAAATTATCTGCTTATAGAGGATAAATGTGGTAATAGTCTTTCCAGAAAGATGGTTTAATCAGGCTATTTATAACTTAATTGAAATATATCATATCATGATGAACAAACCCAATGGAAAGTATATGATTTAATACACAATTTAATTTTTATTTTTATCATACACAATGCAAAAAAAATGCATTGTCTAAAACATCTTACTTTATGAATGTTGAGTTTTGAAATTTTCATTGAATCAGCAACAAAAAAGACAATAATATTCCTTTCACTAACCTTCTAATGGATTATTTTGTCATACTGGCACACACACACACACACATTTATACATTCACAAATAGCAGTCTAAACACAGGACAGAGATACTGGTGCATAAGGGAAAAGTAATTGGTATATAACTTTTCATAGTGGGCTTACTCCATAAATCTCGCTAACTAGTTCTGGAGACAAATATAGTATGTAGTGAAATATACAACTTTGGTCTATAAGAAAACTCTTTCAAATGTAAACATCTATGTATGATAAAATATTTAGTTCATCTTCAATACCTTTTAGGGAACTTTCAAAGCTCATGACTAGAGATTTTATTGATTTACATTTAATATAAATACACATTAGAGGATAATCTCTAGAAGATGAAAAAGAAGTCCTTAGATTTCACTATTAGCTAGATTCAGATTCATCACAGATATTTGTCTATAATTCTACACATAAAACATACTGATTTTTTAGACATGCTAAAACAAACTAGTAATTACTTAAATGTGAAATGAAGCAAAAATAAATTATAAATCTAACTTCAGATTAAAAAGTCTAAATTTTCTACTAAAAAGATAAGAATTTTGCAAATTGTTTTCTATACACATTTTGTTATATTTAAGAAATTTTATATGTATTCATGTCAACTTAATTTTTCAGAAAGTCCTCAAGAAAACAGAATAACTTAATAGTTCAATGTGATTTTTTTATTACCATAAATTCTTTGCTAAATTTATGATGTTGAGGGAAAATGAGACTGTAATCTTAATAAAAATATTGAACTCTGAATTTCAGATTTATGAGTTTATTAAAAAACAGCCTTCCCCTTTCCATGACTTGCACTTTCTACCTGTCTTGTATAACAAGCAAGATTTTTATAGACAACTCAAGAAGAAAACCTTCTGCTTTGCATTTTCTAAGTAATTCAAAATTTCACATTTGTGTACTTGGATATTGTGAATTTTAGGACTGTGAGATCTAAACCCCTTCATAGTGTTTTCTAACATCTATAAAAATACTGATATTATAGAATCATTCATCATCTACATGTTATGAAACATATAACCTTCTTTTATTCTCTTTTGCAGCATGAAATATTGTGGCACATCGTTTCTACTTTTCTAAGTAATCAATATATGTTTTCAGTTTTAATTAAAACTGATATCTTCCCATTTTTAATAGGTCCTTATAAAACAAAGCAGAGGTTTCCACATCTCTTTAACTGCTTTGAAAAAGTGTATACTTTTCTTTTTAAGATGTTTCTTCGCATTAATGCTTCATAAAATAAAACCGACTTTTTCCATAGAACTCTACTCTTTAGTGTAGTATTTACAAACTACATTAACTATCTCAACTTAAGTTAGCTAATATTAAAATCAGAATTTAGTTCCTCAGTGCACTAGTGCACTAGGCACATTTTAAGTGCTCAGTAGCCACATATGGTTCATGTCTACCATATTGGACAGTAAAGAAACATTTTTATAATTACATTAAAACAATAACAAAAAAGCTATATATATACATATATATAAATATATATGTGTGTGTGTATAATATATATATATGTGTGTGTGTATATATATATATATGTATATATATATATATATAAAAATTTTTGTTTCTTCTAAGAGAATTAGTATTCCATGTAATGTCTAGAAAGGTTGGAATTGTTATAATCAACCAAAGCCATCCATACATTGGGAGCCTAGAAATTTGAGTTCTCTGAGAACCATAGACCTTTGAGTGCACAATACAAAAATACTTTAGTCCGTGACATCCAAGTCAGTGAAGTATATTCAAAAGATTAGAATAGGTAGAGGGAAACATAGAGGACTTTACATTTTAATACATATCATTTTATATTCTGCCTTACAATGTCTTCGTTGCCTGCAAAAACACCCAAAAATGTCTCCTGTGCCTTTTTAATGAAGAAATAAAGAAAACTCAGAATTCAAGAACAAAGAATAGAGCTCCCTGCTACAAATGGAGGGTGAAACAGAAAAAAAAATCATTTTATCTGTCTTGTTGTGTTATGGCAAAAGAAAAGCTAGACAGTTAATTTCTCAGTAGGTTATTCTGCCACATTAAATTCTTAATAAATCACTCTGCCGTGTTATGTGGTCATTTTTGTTTTAATCCTCCACCGAATGCATATCAGGTGTGTGCTAAGTGGAGGGCAGGGAAAATAGAAGGCAAATTGTGTCTTGTTCAGTGAAATATATATTAATAAACATTCCCACGTGTACCATAGAATAAGTGAAATGAGGTATTAATAAAAGGCTATGAGTAATGAGTTTTTATTTAGAACTAATACAATGGCCAGGAAAACAGTGTTTATCTACAGTTACAGAAAGTTGATCCCTAGTTTTATATTTACATGAACATATCACTCTGTGGCTGTATGTTCACAGAATAGAATCGTTTATACACATTAGAGGAATGAATTTTTTTTTTGGTAATTTTTATAGTGTTTTTATGTGCAACTCCCACCCCCCTTCAATCATGTATTACAGGAAAGTTCTAGTAATATGAGTAGATTAGCTGAGATATTTTACAGAATGTAAAATGAGTCTTTTTCTTCCTTCTTTTAAATGTTGAGGACAATAGACAAGTCTATCCACATTATAAAACAATTATGAAGCTGCCATAGCTCTCCCCATACTCTATCCTAGACTCCACCTACTGTTAAGAAGAAAAGGTAGTCAAACTTGTATTCTAATCTTTACTGCCACAAACCCAGCCATATAAGCAGAAAATGAAGAGCTTCTGGTGGGATACTTCAAAAGCTGCAGACACCCGTAGGCCCATCCCAGAACTGTCACTGGAGGGAAACAGTCTTGAAAAACTGACATTTGTCCTCAGTAGTTTGGGGATATATACACACTCAGAGCTTGGTGCCTATTTTCTTTTTGAGGAATTTTGAAGACTGGTGGTTTACTGGATGAAACCATGACCAGTATGGCGAGAAGAGAGAAAAGCAGAGAAGTATGCCAAGGTACATAAGTTTCCACGAGGTTAAGCAGATTTCGTAGAAAGTGGCACTTTCAAGTCAGGATATGAACTACATAGTATGTATATCTTGAGGACCTCGAGAGGGACCACCAAAACACCCCATGAGAAAGCCAACATTCTGATGCCAATCCAAATAGAGAGAATGCTGATGGGCAAGTATTAGCATTCTCACTTTGTCTTCACCAAAAGTACTCCATGAGAGTGGCTATACTGTAAAATAAAATTGTTTTACAATACAGTGTACATTCTAACACGCAGCAAAATAGCAAGAATTATCCAATGTAACAACCACTTGAAAATCTAACTAAAGAAATGTTTTTTCTATATGTATTTAATATAAAAGCATTCGAAGATTTTTTCCAAGTAAAAATAGTTTTGTTTTAAGATATTGTGGACCTCATTTTTGTAAACACAAGTAAGCATTGTATCAGTGATTTTAAAGACTATTATTTTGTAAATATAAACTAGTTTATTTTTTCATTTTCTTACTGATTTTTAGGCTGTGCTTACAATATTTAAAGGAGAAGTTATGCAGTCGTCCCAATAATGAGGCAAAAATCTTCATTACTCAAAATGCTTTAAAATTTGGAAACATGCATGGAGGTTTTTTAAATTTCATTTTGGTAAATTATTACCTATACCTTCTAATTCATACTTTAATGTTTAAAGCATAGCCTTAATTTTCTTTTTAATTTGATTGAATTTTATATTTTCCTGATTAGTAAATCCAAAAAAGTATAAATTTAAAGTTTATTACCATTTATAATAATATTCCTGTATTTTTACATTTTAGTGAAGTATCATCAAACACTTATTTTATAAAATAAATAATTTATTTTTTTCTTGTACTTAAGATCTGTGCACATTTTAAAGATCTTGAAAAATATGGATGCATTTATTTTTTAAGTTGTTCCATAACATATAGTTTAATGCCCTATATCCATATGCTATACATAAACTTCTTAAATTATATACAATTTAAGGTGGCTATTTAAGGTATTACCAAGACATAATATTCATATAACACAGAAAGAAGCAAACTATAGACCCAGAGAACATCAGCTATTTGAAAGCTAAGTTTTTCAGGAAGCAGAAATGTCAGTTGAAAGAACTTGAGAGTTCTTTAGAGGTCTGTGTAGATTCTATAGAGCAATGGAAATTTGGTCTGTGACATTTCAGAGTATTTCCAGGTTCAGCAGTCATGCACTTGGAAAAGGCTTCCTGGTGTAATTAATAATACAATGACTATGGTGGGTCTCAGGCATCTATAGGTAGGGAATCATTCCTACATTCAGATTTACTATAAAGCCTGTTGTGTTCTGAAGTATTATTTAGTAGTGACTCAATGTATATCAACTATTGCTTTAAAGTTTATTTTCAGTGTTTATTGAGCTAACTACAGGAGGGAAATGGGATGATATTTCCTAGCAGAAAGTCTTAGATTTGTCACAACTGTTGAATAAATTGTGTAAATTAAACACAATTCTTAAAGAGCAATAAATAAACCAAAGTTATTTGTCAAGCCAAAAAAGTTTGAAGATAGTTTTTCTGCACAGGGATTTTTGCTGTAAATTTTTATGAAAAACATATAAATATGTTGATTAAATGTGCACACCTCAAGGAGGAAGAAAACTTTTAATATGTAGCATGAGAAATATTTGCTAACAAAATTAAAATAAATTAGACATATATGGAATTTTTATCACAGGAACTTAAAAACCTTACTTGTTGACATGTCTCCCAAACACGATGGGTACTATAAAATTTGTTTTAGAGATATCGCTTTAAGAATGCTGTAAATTAAAATAAAAGTGGAAATCTACATGGATGGGTTACTTTTTATAAAAATAAGTGAATCAAATAACTTTTTTTATTTTGTGTGTAAGCTTTTATTCTTTTATACTTCCATAATTTTAGGCTCTTTCATTCTTTTGGTTAATTATACCCTTTATGCCATTCCTTTCTATCTTATTCTACTTTTTTAATTGAGAAAATACTATTTGTTTAACTTTTTAAAAACTAAGTCTATAATTGGTTAACACAACTATATAATTTTCAGGTATACATTATAATTTGACATGTGTATATTCTATTGTGTGTTTATTATCCAAAGTCCTGTTTCCATCAGCTTCCATATATTTGATCCCCTTTACCCACTTCACCCTAGCCATACCCCCCAATATTTGACCACTTTTATCACATCTATCTTCCCTCTCCTCCCTCAACCCCTACACTCTGGTAACCACTAGTTATAGTCCATGTCCTTGAGTCTCTGATTGTCCTGTTCCTTTGTTGCTTTTAGGTTTATATCTCCCATATAAATGATATCATGTGATTTTCTACTTTTTCTGTCTGGCTTATTTCACTTAACATGATTATCTCGAGAGCCATCTATGTTGTCGCAAATGGCATTATTTCATCTCTTCTTAGGGCTCAGTAATATTCCATTGTATATATGTACCACAGCTTCTGTAGCCAATCATCTATCGTAGGACACTTTGTTTGCTTCCATATCCTGGCCACTGTGAATAATATTGTTATGAACATCAATGTGCAAATATCTTTTCAGATATGGTTTCCAAGTCTTTGGGGTAAATATCCAGTAGAGGGATTGCTGGATCATATGGTAGATCAATTGTTAATTTTTTGACTAACATCCATACTGTTTTCCATAGTGGCTGTACCAATTTGCAGTCCCACCAGCAATGTATGAGGGTTCCTTTTTCTCCACATCCTCTCTAGCATTTGTTATGACTTGTCCTGTTGATTATAGCTATTCTAACAGATGTGAGATGGTATCTCATTGTGGTTTAGATTTTCATTTCCCTAATAGCTAGCGATGTTGAGCATCTTTTCAAATATTTGTTGGCCATTTGTATGTCCTCTAGGGAGAAGTGTCTGTTCAGGTCCTCTGTCCTTTTTTTGATTACATTGTTTGTTTTTTCTCTTATTATTGAGCCGTATCAGTTCTTTGTGTACTTTGGATATTAGGCTGTTATCGGAGGCATTGCTAGCAATTATATTTTCCAATTCTGATGGTTGTCTTTTTACCTTGTTGACTATTTCTTTTGCTGAGCAGAAGCTTTTTAGTTTTATGTAGTCCCATTCATTTATTTCTGCTTTCACTTTGCTTCCTTTTGAGGTCAAATTTATAAAATCTTCTTTAAGTCCAAGTTCTTCGAGTTTTTCTTTGCATTTTATTGCCTCAGGTATTATATTCAGGACTTTAATCCATTTTGAGTTAATTTTAGTGTGTGGTAATAGATAACAGTCTAGTTTCATTCTTTTGCAGGTGACTTTCCAATTTTACCAGCACCATTTATTGAAGAGATTTTCCTTTCTCCACTGTATGGTTTTGGCTTTTTTGTTGGAATTATTTGCCCATATAAATGTAGGTTTACTTCTGGACTCTTGATTCTGTTCCACTGATTCTTGTGTCTGTTTTACTTCCAATACCATGATGTTTTGATTACTGTCGCTTTGTGGTATAATTTGAAGTCAGGCAGAGTGATGCCTCTAGACTTGTTCTTTTTTCTCAGGATGGCTTTGGCAATTTGAGGTCTTTCGTGCTTCCATACAAATCTGAAGATTTTTTTTGTTGTTCTATTTCTTTAAAAAATGCTGATGGGATTTTGATGAGTATTGCTTTAAATCTGTATAATGCTTTACATAATATGATCATTTTAACTATATTAATTCTTCCAGTCCAAGAACACAGAATATCTTTCCATTTCTTTGTATCTTCTTCGATTTCTTTTAATAAGTTCTTGTAGTTTTCATTATATAGGTCTTTCATATTTTTAATTAAATTTATTCCTAGTTATTTTATTCTTTATGTCACAATTGCAAAAGGAATTATTTTTTCCACTTTTTTTTCTGACACTTCATTATTAGAGTATAGGAACACTATGGATTTTTGAACATTGATTTTGTATCCAGAGACTTTACTGTATTTGCTTATTGTTTCTAGTAGTGTTCTTGTGGAGTCTTTAGGATTTTCTATATAGAGAATCATGTCATTCACAAATAGTTACAGTTTTACTTATTCATTTCCTATTTGAATGCCTTTTATATCTTTCTCTTGCTTGATTGCACTTGCTAGGACCTCCAATGTTGTATTGGATAACAGTGGCAATAGTGGACAGGCTTGCTTTGTTCTTGATCTTAGAGGGAAGGTTTTTATTTTTTCACCATTAAGTATAATGTTGGCTGAGGGTTTGTCATAGATGGCCTTTATTATGTTAAGGTACTTTCTTTCTATACCAATTTTGTTAAGTGTTTTGATCATAAATGGATGCTGTATCTTGTCAAAGGATTTTTCTGCATCTATTGATATGATGATATGATTCTTATATGGGGTGTATCACGTTAATTGATTTGCATATGTTGAACCATCCCTGTGCTCCTGGGATGAAGCCCACTTGTTGTGGTGTATAATCTTTGAAATACGTTGCTGTATTTGGTTCACTGGTATCTTATTTAGGATTTTTTTATTTGTGTTCATGAGAGATATTGGTCTGTAGTTTTCTTTTTTGTGTGTTACTTTTACTTTTGTGTGGTATCAGAATAATACAGGTCTCATAAAATGAGCTGGGAAATATTGCCTCCTCTTCTAGTTTTTGGAAGAATTTGAGGAGAATGGGTATTAAATCTTCTTTGAATGTTTGGTACAATTCACTGATAAAGCCATCTGGTCCCGGACTTTTACTTTTTGGTAGGTTTTTGATGATTGTTTCAATTTCCATACTGCTGACTAGTCTATTTAGATTTTCCAGTTCTTCTTGATTCAGTCTAGGAAGATTATTTTTCTAAGTACTGGTCCATTTCTTCTAGGTTATTAAATTTTGTGTAATATATTTTTTCATAGTATTCGTGTATGATCCTTTGCGTTTCTGCAATATCAGTCGTAATTTTCCCTCTTTCATACCTGATTTTATTTATCTGTGTCCTTTCTCTTTTTTCTTTAGTGAATTTAACCAGGAGTTTGTCATTTTTATTAATCTCAAAGAACCAGCTCTTTGTTGCATTTATATTTCTACTGTTTTTTTTTTCTTTTCAATTTTATTTATTTCTGCTCTAATTTTAATTCTTCCTTTTCTTCTGCCGACTTTAGGCTTAATTTGTTCTTCCTTTTCTAGTTTTTTAAGATGAAGGGTTAGTTTATTTATTTGGGCTCGTTCTTTTTTTTGGAGATAGACCTGTAATGATATGAACTTTCCTCTTATGACCACTTTTGCTGTGTCCCAAAGTTTCAATATGTTGTACTATCATTATCATTTGTTTCTATGTATCTCTTGATCTCTCTTTCTATTTCTTCTCTGACCCAGTAATTCTTTAGTAGTATGTTGTTTAATCTCCATGTATTTGTGGTTCTTCCTGATTTTTTTTTTTTGCAGTTGATCTCTAGTTTCAGAGCATTATGATCAGATAACATAGTTGGTAAGATTTTAACCCTCTTATATTTGTTGAGGCTCTCTCTGTGTCCCAGTATGTGATCAGTCCTTGAGAATGTTCCATGTGCACTAGAGAAGACTGTATAAGCTGCTGTTTTGGGATGGAAGGCTCTGTAAATGTTAATTACATCCAGTTCATCTAATGTGTCTATTTCCAACAGTGGGATATTTAGGTCCCCTACTATGATCATGTTTTTGTCTGTTTTCCCTTTAGTTCATTAATATTTGCTAATGAACTAAATATTTAATTTGTAATATTTCATTATTAATATTTCAGGGCTCCTTGATTGGGAGCATAGATATTAATAAGTGTTATGTCTTCTTGATGCGTGATTCCCTTTATCATTATAAAGTGTCCCTCAGCATCTTTCTTTACCTTTTTTATTTTGATGTCTACTTCTCCAGGTTATTAGTACCGCTACTCCCATTTCTCTCCGAATGCCATTTACTTGAAATATCATTTTCCACAGTTTCGCTTTGAGTCTATATTTGTCTTTAAAGCTGAGATGTGTCTCCTGGAGGCAGTACATGGTTGAGTTTTCGTTTTTGATCCATTCTTCAACTCTATGCCTTTTTATTGGTGAGTTCAGTCCATTTACATTTAGGGTAACTATTGAAATATGAGGTCTTCTTGTAGACCTTTTATCTTTTGTTTCTGGTACCTAGGTGTTTCCATTGCTTCCTTGTCCTTGTGTTTCTGTTTTGTTTTATTTCATTTTATTTTGGTTAGCTTTTGTGGGTTTCCCCTCTGGTTCTTCTTGTTTTACGTTATATACTTCAGTTCTGAATTACAAATATGTAAATATAGTTATATATATACAGTCGTCCATTTTCTTCTGCATGTGCCTTATCTCCTTTCTCCTTTGCAAATTTGGATCTTTGAATCCTCCCCTTTCCAGTCATTGTTGTCTCAATTTTTTCCTATATATACTGAAAGTTCAATATTATCTAGCTATAATAATTCGCTTCTTATTATTTAAACTTATAATGCCCTGTTCTTAGTAAGATTTGTATTCCTCTGCTTTTTTTAGATGAGCTGACCCCTTTCAGTATTTCCTATAGTTCAGGCCCCGTAGTGGAGAATTTCCTCAATTTTTGTATGTCTGGACAGGTCTTTATTTCTCTTTCAGATCTAAAGGAGAGCTTAGCTGGATCCATTATTCCAGGCTGGTAGTTCCTTTCACTTAATATTTTGAATATGTGATTTCATTCCTTTCTGGCTAGTAAGGTTTGCGCTGAAAAGTCCGATGATAATCTAATGGATTTTCCTTTATAAATTACCTTTTTCTTCTCCCTGGCTGCCCTTTGAATTCTATCTTTGTCATTGATTTTTGATCATTTTAATACGATGTGTCTTGGTGAAGGACTTTTTGGGTTGAGATAATTGGGTGTTCTGTTGATTTCTCAAATTTGAAGCTCCAGATCATTCCTTAGATTTGGGAAATTCTCGTCCACTATTTGTCTGAAAATGCTTTCTAGTCCCTGTTCCTTTTCCTTGCCTTCTATATTGCACATTATTCTTATGTTTTCTCTCCTGATATTATCAGCTAGTTCTTGAATTTCTCTGTCATTATTTTTCATTCTTCGGTTTCTCTCTTCTTCCTTCTGATTTTTTCTAGATTTCTGTTTTTGATATTACTGATCCTTTCCTCAATTTGGTTGACTCTATTTCCCAAGCTTGCTATTTCATATTTCAACTCCTGCGGTATGTTTTTTATCTCTAGAAAATATGTTCTGTTCTTTTTGAGGGTTTCAATGTCCTTGCTCTGCTCATCTAGTTGTTTTTTCAATTCCTGAAATTGTTGATATGACTCGTTTCGGAACTTACTGAGTTTTTTCAGAAGTACCATCCTGAATTCTCTGTCATTTAAGTCACATATTTCCGTCTGTAAGCTTATTTTTTGGAGATTGTTCTCCTTTCTGAGATGCTTTATCACCTTAGTTGTTCATAGTATTTAATGGACTATTTCTCCACCTGGTCATTAATGAAGGTCTCTCTTTAGCCTGCTGCAAAGAAGGCGCTTTTCTTTTGGTTTCCAGTAAATGGCATCTAAGCCTCTTGGGTACCTGCTTTATATAAAGCCTTAATAATGCTTTTATGTAACGTCTTTATTTTCCTGTAGATAGTAAATCATGCTCACTACCCTCAGTTTCAGTCCTTGTCAGTGTCAGTGACAAGCTTGGCAGGGTTTGCTCAGATTCCCCTGAGGCTCAGTGGTGATTGTTCTCGGAGAGTATTAGGGGAGAAGCCCTCTGGGTTGGGAGATATGGGCTGCAGCTCAGCCTCGGTTTTGCAACCGCAGCTGGTAAAAATCAATTATTGCTTCTCTGCCGTCCCATCCCGCTTCTTCGCTTTCTGGCCTGAAGACTGGGCCCTGCCACTGGCGACGAAGAGCTCATAGTACTCCTAGACAGGGCTGTTCAAGGAACTTGCCTCACCTCCTCCCCTCCCCCTCTCCCTATAGGGAGCTCCAGCAACTGCAAGAGCAGCTTCTTTATTTCTCCCAGTTCACCGCCTGGCACCGAGGTTTTGACCTGTGGTTACTCTTATGTGCAGCTCCCACACTCAGACGTGCTGGTGTGTAGTTTGGGTGTTTTTGTTAAGTTTTAGATGTTAAGCTTATTGTATCAAGGGGCGAGATCTGGGAACATCTCTTACTCTTGCCGTGTTTCTCCACCCTCCCCGGGAAATACTATTTGTATAAGCCAGTCTTTTTAATTAGTGTACTTGACACATATTAACATAATTGTAATTTTATCAGTGAGGATACTAACTCCTAGGGCTGACAGCCCTACAATCTACTGTAATATTGTGTATCACCTGGAATCCTTTGAAACACCTTTATTTCATTAATTATTAATATTTAATAAAAAAATTAGAAAGAATGGAAAAGTACTTTTTAGATCAAATGAATAGCTTATGACCATTTGCTGGAAATTTAGTCTGGCTACCATTTTAACATGAAGAAAAGGGAAAGAAAATCAGAGGAAGTATTTGATGACATTAAGAAAGACAATTTTTAACTCTCCTATATTAAATGTTTATTAAATTATTCTACTTGTTTTGTGTGTTTAGGAATTTAATATTAAAATTGATATGAGTAAAACCTTAAATAAGTAAAAGACCTATAAAATTATACACACTCTTAAGAGTTTCATGTTCATATGCAGCATAATGCAAATAAGTAGAAAAATTTTGTGTCTTGTAATTTACTAATAGAACTTTATTTTGAAGACTAATACTTTTCAAAATTTGTTAAGACTACTGCTTTGACCAAACTGAAGATCCTATGGTAAATTTTCACATCTTCTAAATACATGAGCATTTTAAGAATTCTCCTTAATTGCATATATATAGTTCTTTTGTAGTTATTGGCATTAATTTGCAATCAATGCTTTATAATTATATTTTAAATGACCATTCTCTTTATATAAAAAACATTAAAATTTTTTTAGTTTGCTTATTTTTTTAATTTCCCTACCCATCTGTACCTTTCCTAATAAGATATTTCATAATCATTGAATCTAGTGCTTAAGGAATCCTACTTTAAAATGAAGAATTTGTTTTAAATATCAAACAGTTAAAACTGAATTCTTAAAGACAAGTTTTAAAGAAAGATTTCATTTATTTCTATTAGAGTAATTTAAAATTATTTTGCTGGATTTGTAAAAAAATGATTGGTCATTTGATAGAAGATAGGGAGACACTATATGATTTGAAAGACTCACCCAGTTTGGTCAAAATCTCGCTGTCCTGCTAGTTGCCTAGTGCTCCTCTCGATACACCTGTTCAGATGCAAACACCTCTCCTTGTCCAGACTATATACTTACCCTTGCTGGTTTGTTTTTTTAAAGCTCTTGAATATCTGAAAATATCCTTTTGTTGACATCATATATAACAAAGGAGCCATGTAAAAGCTAATAAATAGTTCATAACATACTTTTCAGTAAAAAATTTATGACTAATTAATCATTGTATCCTAAATAACAACCAATATGGTAACCATATCTTTTATCTTGTATTCTGTCAACTTTTAAAAATAGTCATTTAATGAATGAATGTCATGATTTGTATTTATCATTCTGGGATATATTTCAGAGGTCCAGATTTGTATGTCCAAATTCCCTTTTAACAACTTTCTATACACATTCCTGTCACAGGAAATTTTTCACCAATACTACTCCTTTTGAATTCTTTCCATCTTTGGTAATGGCATCATCTCCATTTGGTCTCTTTATGGACATGGAAGTCACTTTTGACACTCCCCCATCTCTGTCACAGGTCAAAATATATATTAAATATAACCATTATGTCGCTACCATGGTCAAAGACTACAATTATTTTTTTGCTGTTTTTTACTGTAATAACCTCTTAACCAGCCTCCTTAATTATTCTCTTCCAAGTTTTTGCTACAAAGATTTAAAATATTCTTAGTCTTTTTAAAAATAGCATCAAATTATATAACTGACCTACATAAAACTCTTAATAGCTTTTCGTTGCATTAATTCATGTTTTAATCGTTACCTTAATGTATGAATATTACTGTACTACCTTTGTGTTTAAGAAATGTCCTATTTTTTCAAAAATCAAATAAAAATAAATCAGAGCATTAACACCACTAAAAGAATTTATCTCCTCTTAGTATGCTCAGACTTAGTAAAGCAAATACTAAGAGGAGAGGTTCTATGAAGGCAAAGTTTGCTTTAAACTCTAAAAGTTAAATATTAACCACAACAAAGATGAGCACAGACCTAATCATCACAGAGTTAAGGGAAATACCAATATACAAAGTAACTCAACCTTTCCAATTATTCTACAGTAATTAAAACATATATACACATGCAAACTTTAACATACCAAGGAAGTACGTGTACAAACAGTATATATAAAGACTCTTCCAGGACTACCAATATTTCTTCATTGCCCATTATTCTCCTATTACTTTCTATGCTTCAAGCACATTGGCATCATTTTATTTTATTTCTTGGCATACACCCACCAAGGTTTTTTAATACAGATGGAACTTAAGCCCTTCTAGCTGTCCCAATGAATGAAAGTGTTAGCAGCAAAAGTCAGTGTTTTTAAACTTATATTTGAAAATGTATATCTAAATAACAAATATCCTTATAAGGTAAATAATTACAGAACATTTTAAAAATAATAGTTTGTGATTATAAAATGAAGTACTAATATAAAATCAGAGATATACATTTTTAAGATTGCTAGCCTTAAAAAATAGATTTAGTAATTAAATATTTAGTACCTATTTTTTTCTGACACAAAGTTAATTAAATCTTCTATAGAATACTAAAGATTGAGTTTATTCTACTGTGGCACCATTGTTAAATGAGCTACATCCTTAGCATATATTTATTATTATCTTTGAACAAAGAATTAAAGGAAAAAAGGGAGTTAGTCATGAAAAGCTGTGGGAGGAATATTGGATAAGGAAAAAAAGTGTTATGTTTTGGATGTGTAAAATTTATGATGCTTTTTATGTTTAAACTTTTTATGACTATATACCAAACATAGTAAAAGTTAGTTTCATTTATTATATCATTTAATTTTCATAATGATCCCATAAATTTAAGATTATTGTTATTTTCACTTTTTAGAAGAGGAAGCTGAGGCACATAAAGGAAAAGTAATTATTCAAAGTCATGCACCTTGTATATTGCAAAAAAACAGGATGAGGACTTAGATCTCTAGGCCTCGAAGTCCATATATTCTCTTGTGCAGTACATTAACTTAACTACAGTATGTTCGAATTATCAAATCTAATAAACAATGATGCATTTTTAAGCATATATATATATATATATATATGGTGATAAAACTCTTAATTATTCTAATCAGGACTTCCTAGAAAATATATCGAACCTCCAAACAAAAACAGTTTTTACCTTATTCTAGAAAATTTTTAAATTGCTTAATAGTTGAAACTTTCAGACTAGACTATTGAGAATAGAATACTTTTTTTCCACTCTTTTTCAAGTGAGCTAACAACTCCTCTTAGCACATTTGCTCAAAATAATTGTTGTCTCAAAATTGTAGCTAATAAAAAGTTATATATGGTTTAGTCTTCTGCAATAGCTTAGTGTTAAATAAATGTAACCATACAGCCTAATATAATATGACTTTATAAGCATCGAAATAAATTTGTACAAAATACACCATATGTTTATATCCCCAAAGGCAAAGATCTCTGGTAGAAGCAGAGAAGCCAAAGGAGTGGATGGCAGGAATAACTGCAACTGATTTCTCAGCTAACATTAAGTAATCAAAAAAAATCACATAAAACTGAATTAAACAACAAAAAATTTGCCAATTCCAACAAATTTTGTTGCTCAGTAAAATCACAGGCTTTGACTCTTCTAATTAAGTTAAGCAGACCAATACTGAATAACTAACAGTCTTGTTTATTGCAATTTGACTACAGTGCAGATTTTTGTGGAAAAAGCCAAAAGACACTTGCTTGGTGTTACAATTTCTGGTGCACTGTGTTTTACTCTGGTTTAAGCTTTTATTTTAATTTAATTGGTTGGCATAGGTTCTGCAAAAATTTGTTCTATTTTATAGACAAAATGCAGTTATAATACTTCTAATATCTTGAAACAAAAACATGAAAGAAGAAAGTTATTCTTATTGATAGACACATTCTTCCATCAGGAAAAAAATTGGTTTCAATATAAGTGAATTCTGGGGGAAATGATGACAGTAGCATAATATTTACTCTCCTCAAATACCCTTATAAAATCAGACAGAGCAATTAAATAGTAAACCAAAATTGATGGACCTCATTTACAATAGAATTAGGTTACAAGGTATCTTCACAAACCCAAAATATGAGTGGGCAAGGAAAAAACATGACAGCTATAGCCCTGGATTGTCTCAACCTTTGAATAAGTACAAGCATAGGGAAACAATGAGGCATCCTAAGATCTGAGGACAGGATACTCACCAAGGCCAGTTTGAAAACAACAACTAAAACTAGGACAGAGGCAGAGTACCTAAGCCATAGCTGGTCAGCTAATAGTCTTAGCCAGGTCTGAAGGGGCTGAGGCAATCTAGCCTCCCTGAATTCTTGAAAGTGATTAAGCACGGCACCCTTCCAGAACAAAATTCCACATAGAGAGGAAGAAAATGACCTACTGAGAACTACTATGAACTGAACTACCAAATTAAAACTTATCAGGACAAGGGCAACAGAAATTAAGAAAAGAAAAATTCTATATCACTGTGGGAGGAGAACTGAGCCAAAAGAAGCTCATTTAGTATTTTATTATTTCAGTATTTTTAAGAACTAACTGAAAAAAAAAAAGATAAGAGAGCTCTGTGAAGTTAGAAAAGCCATTCTGAAACAAGCTCCCTTTTAAATTTCAAGAATTTTATGAAAATTTAATTTTTTATGTAAAACCAAACCTTGAATATATACTTAATTGTATAGAAGTGAGATTAAATGAAGAGACTATAGGATATGATAGTTCTATGCCAGGACAAAGTAGAGATACAGTAAATTTGCAATTTAAATGAAGACAAAAAAGAATGCATTTACAAATCTTTTAAGTATATTCGGTAATTTTAGTTTTCAAAGTATTTACGTTGTTATGTGGAAACTAACTTGGGTATGATGTGGGATAAGGCAAGTGAGTAATAATCAAATATTGTAATTTTATCACCCACCTCTGTACCTAAAAACAGAATTCTGAAGGTGAAAGGAAAGAGGTAAAGATGTAACATAGCAGAGGCAAGTAGACGTGAAGCACAAATTTAGATCAGAAATCAGGATAATTCATTAAGCATTTTATTTATCTGTTGATCAATTAACTGTTCTATCCATGTTTATTTTTATCCTAAGTTCCATTTACAAAATTGTAATTGAAAAAAATCACATAAAAATGAACATTGCTAGCATTCATACTGTAGACTAAAATATCTTGTCCCACTAAAGATAATGAGAGATTGGAGAAATGGCTGATTCTAGGTCTAAGGCTAGAAAAACACAAAATGAGCTGGGAATATCTTGTCATCACAAAGACTATTAGGATCATATCAAAAGGAGATGAGATTCAACTGAAGAGGTGCTATAACTAAAGACAGGATGATATGAGATTCGAAATGGATTAGATTTATATTAAAGGCTTGAAACCATCAAATATGTTTAAATACATGTTTAAATGCATGACACTTAAACAATAATCTAGTTACTTTCAGGGAATGAGAGGTAACGAATTATCTGGAAATCTATAAAATAAAAGGGAAAGTCAAGCATTTACTTTGTTTTTACACAGTGTTATTTTTATTACTATTTCATTAATTAATAGCTAATAATAATTAAAATAACAGTATTAATTAATATTGTATTAATTTAACAAATAGCAAACACTATTAATAATAGATGAGGGAAATGCAACTATATGTTAGGATTCAATGGTCATAATAGATGTAGGCATTAAGTATAAAAAGAAAGACAAGCTAGAAAACTAAAATCATATGTGATCGTACTCCAAAAATCTAACCTAAGTCTATTTCTTCCAACTTGCAGAAAATAGAGAAAGCAATAGAACATATGAATTGGAAAATGAGCATATAATCAGAAAAAACAAGACAGAAAATTTACAATTTAAATGCCTTGTTTTTTTCAACCTGATAAATTGTAAGGAAAAGAAAAAAACTAGTTTTCACCTGTTATTAAGAAGCTTAAGAGAAATACCAAATTTTAAGAAAATACATAATACTATAGGGTTTAGGGCTGCATGTTTAGGTAGTGAAAAAGTAAATATACACAAGAAAATGATTACATGAAACACAAAATTGACTGAAATCTAGCAAAGGGAAGGGCTTCTGGACTCAATCTATTATTCTATAATTCTATAGCTATCTTTTATCTAATTAAAATATCTAGTTAAGATAATAAGATATTTTATGTCTAATATTATAGATACTGGCATATCTAATTTTATAAAATTAAATGGTCTTTTACATTTAGTGTTAACATGATTTTTATTTAAACATTGTATCCAATAATTTTTACATCCATAACATACACAATAATATATTAAATGGCTATAACACAATTATTTTATTATAACTAATTCATCCATTATTTTTAGATGGATTTTTTATTTTTAAAATATTATAAACTGTGCTATATTGATCATAGCTAAAATTTGCTAAACATGTATATATATACACATATATATACGTATATATATGTGTATATATGTTTATATATGCGTATATATATATCATTGTTAGGCTAAATAATATTTAAAAATAAGGATTTGGTATGTATTAATAAATTAATCTCCCAGAAATTTTGTACCAATTTACATTTTCTTTTCTATTGCTAACTGCTTACAATCTTTACATTTTCATAAATGTTAATAATCTTTACTTTTTTACCTTTTAAATTTTTCCTAATTATTTATATATTTATATATTTAATATAGTCTTATTGCTAAAAAGTTGAAAACAAAACAAAACTTAAAATTAGATTTTAAAATGAGATATTTGAAATGGGTTACTGAGATACTTCCCTGAATAATAACCATCATAGAACATTATGCCTCATGTCAATTATTTGTCATTTGATATACTAATTTACAATTTCCTGTTATTTGATTGTTAGAATAAAGTCTTTATTTAAAAAAAAAGATATTAAAGATATTGTAGAATAAACACTTAGCATCAGATCTACCCTCTTAACAAAGTTTAAATGTGCTGTATATTATTCTTGACTGAGTACAATGTGGTACAGCAGATCCCTAGAGCTTATCCATCTTGCTTGACTGAAATTATGCTTGTTGATTAGTAACTCACTCTCTTCCTTCTTCCAGGCCCTGGCAACCATCCTTTCCACTCTCTGTATGTATATACCACATTTTCACTTGGGATTTGTTTATTATGGAAAGCATAATATTTAAATTAATCAACAAAATTCTATAGAATATAAAGCATAACACTTGAATTAGATGTCATTACAGGTAGTTCCCTCTTTTATATATTATTCATGAAAATAACTATGAAAGCTAAATATTATATTTTAAAGTTGAACTATAGATTAGAACTGCAACAATTGTGCTCTGATATAGAGCTCTAATGTATGACAATATATTCTAACTAACGTCCCACTCATGTTCTTTGTTCTTTTGCTGTTCACAGTTCACCCAGAGACAATCAGATTAAGCCTAATGATCATAAAACTGAAACTAAAAAGTTGTTTCATTCAACATTTTTAATGAATTCCATCTTTGTCACAACTGCATTATGTTTATGAGACATCTTTTTATGACTTTAATATCAGCACTTTCATTTTTCTATTTTCCAATAACATATAAAATAAGGTAAAATTCAGTAAAATATTCAATTAATGGCCCAAATCACATACATTGCTATATAGAGAAAGATGATGACATTGCAATAATTAAAATTTTGGCTCTCTGACAGCATGACCAAAGTACAAAAGTCCAAATTTACATATAAAACATGACTTAACAGTAACAATATGTAATGTATAAATATATATAAAATGTATAAACATATGGATTATAAAAATTCACACATATGAAAGAGAAGATTTAGAAAGAAAAATCCTATTTCAAATGTGATAGCGTATTAACATTAAGAATACAGTAGAAAATTCAAATATTTCTTTGAGCACTGTAATTATCTATGAATTATTTAACTGCAATTGAAGAGAAAAATTATATCCATCCATCTTATTTTATTTTATTTCTCCTAATCTTCTTGATCTCGATAAATTACATCATCATTCTTTCAGTTGCTCAGGCCAAAACTTTGAAATTATTCTTAATTCATCACTTTTTCTTGTACCCCCATATCCAATATAACAATAAACATTGTTTTTACATTCAAAAAGTACCTAGAATCTGGGCATGTTTCACTGTTTCCTCTATTATCCTCCTTGTTCCAACAACTGTTTCCTTTTGCATCCATTGCATCTATTGGCCACCCAAATGGTTCCCTGCCTTTGTTCTGTCTTCCGTACCGCCAAAGTCCAGTGTTAACACAGCAGCTGGATTGATCCTTCTAAATCATATCCTGTCACTTATCTACCTCAAACTTTTCAATGGATTTTTTACTTCATTCAGCCTAAAATCCAAATTATTTATAATGATTCACAGTGCTACATGCAGCCTTTTTTTTCAATATATCTCTCACTCAATCGTTTACTCCCTCCCTCCCTTTCTGTTTTAGCAATACTGGCCTCCCCGTTAATCCTTGAACGTGCTAGCAAGGCTCCCACGTTTATTTGGCCTGGAACTATCTTTCCTCAGATACATGAACGGCTTGCTTTCTCCCTATTTGCAGGTTTTTACTATAATAACAACTTTTTGGCGATGCCTTCCCAAATCAGACTATATGAAATGGCAATAATACCTCTCCTAACACTCTTTTTCACATAACATTACCACCATCCTATGTACTTATTTTACTTATTTATTTGTGTTAGTTCTGTTTCTACAAGAACCTAAGCTCCCTAGAGAGCAGGTATTTTCCTATTTTGTTCACAGTCGTAGCAGCCCAACACTTAGATTAGTGCCTCTGACACACTATATTTTCCATAAATATTTATGGAATGAATCAAAAACTGTTCATTTATTTTACAATATATCTATTTGGCAACTATTTATTGAATAATGACTGTCAGGCTCTCTTGACACTGTGATGTCACATGATCTAGACTTCCCACACAGGTTGCCCCCCTTTCTCTCACCCACACTCTTCCAGTTCCTCGCATCCCAGGAACTTCCTTCTTGCTTCCCTGGTGACACTGAACCATCTTCAGTCCAGGAAAACCTCCAAACTTCTGCCTCCTCCTGTGGGTTGCAAGTAGACCTTATCCTTGAATATGCTGAAAAAAATTCCTAAGCCTAGGAGCTACTCCTGCCTAGGGTTGGCTAACTGAAACTTAGATAAATTTCATGTCCCTGTAAATGCTCTTCTTGACCAGAAATGCTATAAACTCTTAAATGAAGTTTATTCATATCACCTAAATTGTCTTCTTAAATCATGTTTAACAGATTTTGTAATGAGAAATGGAATCCAAAGCTGACTAAGGGCCTATGGGACAGAGACACACCAGTGAGGCGCCTGTAAGTTCTGCTGAACTGTAAATTTACTCTTCCTGTCATTGGGATCGAGGATCATAGGTAAGACACTCTGATTTGAGCTCTACTCCCTTGCATGAAGCTCTTCAATCCAAAAAAAATTTATTGAAAAAAAATGCACATCTTGCTCTCAGAAAAATTCTGAGGCCATGGAAAGCTTCCAGAGTTTATTAAAATTCCCTGAAAGGTTCTGAGTCTTGGAAAGTTTTGGGGGTTTTGTGAAAATATACAAAAAAAAAAGAAATAATATCGATTATTTTGTGTGTGTGTGTGTGTGTGTGTGTATATATATATATATATATATATATTTATGTATATAAAATGTGCATATATATATAAAATGTGCATATATTAAAAATAACTAAAATGTCAATGAAATGAACTAAGAACAAATGCTCTATCAGATTGAGGAAGTACTCTTTAATTCCGAGTTTGAGAGTATTTTTTATTTGGAATGTATCTTGAATATTGTGAGATTTTCTGTTTATTAAGATAGTCATATCTTTTTATTTTAGTTTGTTAATATAGTTAATTACATCAATTGACTTTTGAATGTTAAAGCAACCTTGTATTCCTGGGGTAACACCTTATTGAGTAGAATTCATTATCCTTTTTTATTGTTGGAATATATTTGCTATAATTTTGTATATAATTTTTGTATCCATGTTTATGAGGGATATTGGTCTGTAGTTTAATTGTAATATATTTGACTACTTTTGGTGTCAGAATAATTCTGTTCTCATAATATAAATTAGGAAGTATTCAGTCCTCCTAAATTATCTGTAAAAGTTTGTGTGGAATTGATATTTATTCTTTTGTAACTATTCGATAGAATTTAATGGTTAAGTAAACAAGGCTGGGAATTTTCTTTGAGGGTTAATATTTTCACTACAAATTCAGTTCCTTAAAAGATAGAGCTATTTAGGTTTCCTATGACTTCTTTTGTGAGTTGTGGTACTTCTGTCTTTAAAATTTTTCCTTTTATTTTGTCTAAGTTGTTAAATTTGTTGTTCAAAATTATTAATAATATCTCCTTAAAATCCTTTTAATATTTGTAGAATCTAAAGTGATGTAAACCTTCTCATTCTAGATGTTATTAATTTGTGTCTTTTTCCCCCCTGATCATCTTGGCTGGAATCTTATTAATTTTATTGATCTTCTCAAAGAGTTGCTTTGTGATTTCAATGATCATCTCTACTGCTTTATTTCATTTTTTCATTGATTTTTAGTTTAATCTTTATTATTTAACTTATTACTATAACTTTAATTTTATTATTTTCCTGTTTCTTAAGGTAGAAGCAGAAGTCATGTGTTTTGAGACCTTTCTTCTTTTCTTATATAGGCATTTAGTGCTATAAAACACCAAGCACTACTTTAGCTATGTTAAAAGATAAACTGAGGCATCAAAATTTTCAAGACTTTATTTGAGTAAACATCAATTCTGTTGGGGCAGCCTCAAACTGAAAGTGGTTAGAAGTACTCCTCTGACAGGAGCTGGGGAAAGGCTTTTATAGAGCAGAAGTAAAGCAAGAACATTATTTGATTTGGCTATAACTTAAGTGGTTGCCTCCCTTGGGACAGCCTAGTTGGCTATTCGTGATTGGTTGTTCCTTAATTTTGTTTTTTGATACAAGTGCATTTCCAGGGCTTTATTCTAGCTTAGGTTTCTGTTTGTTTTCATCGGCTACCAGGGCATTAGAACCACCTCAATCTTAATGGGCTCCTTGTTTAATTACTTTAACAGCTACATCCACAGTTTTTGATATGTGTGTTTTTATTTTCCTTCAGTTCAAAATATTTTCTAGGGTCACTTTGAATTTCTTCTTTGAACCTGTGAATTGTTTAGGATTATTTTATCGAGGATCTAAATATTTAGGGAATTTCCAGACATCTATATATTTAGATATATTGATTTTATTTTCATGAAGTTTAAAATAACTTCTATGTTCCTTAGGGATTTTTTTCTTTTCCACTTATGTATTGTTTAGAAGCTATTTCAATCCCTTGAAATGTGTTGAAAGTCATACTCATTTTATGGGTTAGCATATGATCTATTTTAGTTAATGCACTACGTGGATTTGAAAATGTTCATGCTGCTGTTGTAATACCTAATGTTCTATAAATGTCAATTAAGTCAATATGTTGATAGTGTTTTTCAGATAATTTATATTGTGACTAATTTTTAAAATATATTAATTCTATTAAATCCTGAAAGGTGAGTTTAAATGCCTATAATTACAATTATAAAAATGTTTATTTTTCCTTTAATTCTCTCAAATTCTGCTTCATGTATATATTAACAAACACATTAATAATTTTTATATCTTCGTGATGAATCAATGAATCATTACCATTTTTTTTTTCTTTCCTGGTGACCCAGGTTACTTTTGTTATTTTCCTTCAGCCTTGAGAACCTTGTTTAGTATCTCTTATAGTGCAGGTTTCTTGCTAATCATTTCTGTTATCTTTATTTCATCTGAAAATGTCTTTATTTTGTCTTCATTACTGAAGAGTGTTTTCATGGAATATAGAAAAGATAGTTGATTATTTTTCCTCAATATTTTAAAGTATATCAGCCTCCATATTTTCTGATGAGATTCAGCAGTCATTCAGTGATCGTTCCTCTGTATGTAAACTGTCATTTTTGTCTGGCTGCTTTTAAGTTATTTATTTCATGGTTGGAGAAATACTAAGCTTGGATGCTGGAAAACAAGATCTCTTCCACTTACTAGTTATAAAATGACTTTGGGAAAATAACTTAGAGTCTGTGAATCTCAGTTTAATTATCTGTGAAATGAGAAGAAAGGAATAACGGGATTTCAATTGGGAGAGTGATTAAAGGACACAAATATCATTCTGAAGTTTTTGATTTTGTGGTTAAGTTCAATTTAGACATATTTTACGTATACATGCACATATATGTATATATAATACAGATAGAGAGATCATTTATATTAAACTTGATTTTGATTTGCATTTTATACATAAAAATATGAAACAATTATTCTTGATTTTGACCATTTGCATAGCCAATTCAATGTAGTGTTCATTCCACTTAACTCCCAGTCAAATTTTAAGTGTTCTAGGGATTAATTTTATCCTTCTGTGAATCTTCAGGTATAGTTTATAAAATATGAATGAAAAAACAATCTTCTAGCAACCCCTCAACAAGTATACAAACAGGTTCTTTAAAAAGATAATTTATTGACTCCTTATTTTTGGTATTAACATTGTTGTTACAGATATACCCACTGCATATATTCCCTCAAGTTTTATAAAAATATGACATTTAATAAAAGTTTGAGTAAAAAGTCACTGGTTAATTATTTGATTTTAAGCATTATAGATATATTCCTTATATATTTTTATGACATACTCTTTAGCTTAGCATCCTCAAGTCACCGGCAAATAAAGGTGGCAATCAGCAAAGACAGTTGTCAAAATAAATTGCTGTTTGTTTTTGTTTTCTTAATTTTAATTTTAATTTTATTTTCCTTTATTTTAATTTCTTTATTAATATCCTACCTTCCCTTCATTTCTAAGATTTTTTTATTCTTTCTTTCTTTTCTTTCTTTCTTCTTTCCTTCATTCTTTCCTTCCTTCTTCCATTCTTTCTTCTGTTCTTCCTTCCTTTCTTCCTCCTTTCCTTCCTCCTTTCCTTCCTTCTTTCCTTCCTACCTTCCTTCCTTTTTTCCCCCTTCCTTCTTTCCTTCCTTATCTTTCTTTCAGTTTTTTCTCTCTCTCTTTCTCTCTCTCCCTCCCTGTCTCCTTTGCTTACTTCCTTCTTTTCTTTCTTTGCCATCATTTACTGGTAGTTCATGTAGCTCTTGCTATAAATGAAAAATCACCCTTTTCAGCATTGATATGATTGATATGAGTGACTCACAATAAATAAGCCTTAATACACTGTGTTTCCCACATGATTTACTATATAGTTCTTGCATACTGTTGATAAGACTAGTCGTACATTTTAGATGTAGATCTTCCTTTGAAATTTTGTTACATAAATGTCATCTAGGACAGGTCTGAGAAATTTCAAAAAGCAAAAATGAAATTTCACAACAATGTTGGCCAGTATGTTTATGTAAATTATCTTATATATCTGCTGTAAGCCTCAATTTCCCTATCTGTAGAATAAGAAAATTGTAGGATATATCACATATGTTTGATGGGCGTAAATAATACCTACAGTGTCAGTTATAATACCTGAAATAAGTTAAGAATTAAAAATGTTCATTTGTCTTAGTCTGTTCAAACTGTGAAAAAATTATCAAGTAATAAATAAATTCAGCAACATGTTTGATTATAAGTTACTTAGACAAATATTTCAAAATGCATTTTATATAGTATTAAGGTTAGAAAAAAATTAAAATATTGTATTTACAATTGGCAATGTAAATATATGAAATGCCCTATAATGAACTTTTTTAGAACATGAATATGAAGAGACATGCAGAGATGACTTTCTGAATAAGTGGAAATGTATAAACTGTCTTTGGATATGAGTATTGAATATTTTTAAATATAATTTTCCTAAATTAATATTTTAAATAATACGGCTTTACTTTTTGAACTAGAGAAACTGTTCCTAAAATTGATGTGAAAAGAGAAATATCCAAGTTTAACCACAAAAATTTCGTAAAAAAAAAAAAAGGCAGGGATTAAGATGGTGGCTGAGGAACTATTTCAGCTAGATATCAACTGATAAAACTCCAGTTAATAAAATGAGTTAAGTAGACTGACATCAATGGACCATAATAGAAAATCCAAAAGTAACCTCCCAAACATAAATTGATTTAATCTATGGAAACCAGTGAGAAAAACATGGATTTGTAAACATATGATGGTGAGAAATTGACTAGCTATTTAGTAAATATGGATTCCTACTATATATTCTATTAAAAATTAATCCCAGAAGCATCAATTTTATACATATAAAAGTGAATTCCAAAAATATTAGGAGAAATTTAAGTTCTTTCACATCTTTTACTGGAACAGACTTTTCTAAGGATGCATAGAATCTATAGGACACACACACACACACACACACACACACATCAAAAAATTGAAAAATGGGGGAAAATGAAGGTGAAAAAATCTTTAATAAAATAAATAGAAAAAAAATATTTGCAGTGCATAACAGACAAATAGATCATTTAGTTTATGTATTAACAGCCACTTTACTTTTTTGTTTTAGTGAGTTTAATAACTACCATAATTATTAACATTTATTTTAAATATAATTAACACAATATTTTATTAGTTTCAGGTTTACAACATAGTGATTCAACATGTCTATGCCTCGTGAAGTGATTGCCACAAGTTTAGTAACTGTCTGGCACTGTAAAGTTATTATGATAGTACTGACTATATTCTCTGTACTCTATATTATATCCTCATGAATTATTTTATAACTGGATGTTTGGACTTATTAATTCCCTTCCACTTTTCCAACCATCTCTTCATCACTCTCACTTTTGGCAATTATCAATTTATTTTCTGTATCTATAAGTTCGTTTCTGTTAAAACCACCATTTTAAATCAATAGGAAACAGAAATAATACCTTACTGGAAAAAATAGGCAAGTTGATCTCTTTAGTGGAAAAAATTAGAATATCTATTTACATATGCAAATATGCTTACTATTAATTTAAAATGCAAATTAAAACAAATATGAGAAAACACTTTTCTAATGTGTGACAAAACTATGGGTTGGTAAGAATAAAGGAAAATGTGTATCCTTATAAAATAGGAGCTGCTGAGAATCTTAACATATTAAAATTATTAAATATCTAAACTATTTTAGAATTTTGGTAAAATTCTAAATTATTGTATATTTTAAAGGCTTTGGAATGTGAATGGAGGAATCAAGTAGAGGAGGGTCAAAAAAATAGTAAAATCAATAATTAAAACAAAAATATCTCAAGGTAAGAGTTTAAATAATACTTTTATTGTTCAAGCAATATTTTTTTAAATAATTAAAATAGTGAAAAAGAATGTCACAGAGCATGAGAAAATTAATCCTGATCTTAAAAGACAGAATTTTTTTCAGGTTGACAGACAATTAAAAACATAGAAGACAGAGCTAGCTTAAGTTGAAAGCAAGAAACAGTAAAAATTCCTATTTGTAAAAAGAACTTCCATAAGAGGAAGAGAAGTGAATAATAAAGTTAGAAATATTGGCATAATACTAATTATAATTAGTCCTGGTTTAGTTAAATAATTTGAAATTTATCTTGAATATAATAGAATTCTAATAAAAGTATTTTTGAAAGATTATGGTGAGATCACATGAAGGATGGTTTTACAATGGAGGAAAGATGAATTATTCTGTTATGGAGAAAATAAAGAAGATAAATTGTATCTAGTGGTAGTGAGGATGGAGAATGAGGATAAATTTGGATTTCTAGGAGTTGAAATGACCAGGCCTTGGTGAGCAATTGAAATGTGGAATGGGAAAGCAGTTTCTTAAGGATCTCATGAGGGTAACTTCTTAATGATCTCATGAATATTGAAGCAATCACAGAGATAGAAACTCAAGATGAAGACCAGTTTGACAGAGAAAAAGTGGAACTGGGGAAATTATGTAATTAATTATGGGTATAATGACACTGAGATTCCTGTGGAACAATCTGGTGCCAATGTCCACTAGGAAGATGAAACTAAGAATCCTTAACTCAGAAACAGAGTCTAAGCTTGTGAAAAAAATATGGAAGCATCAAACCTACAATGGAATTTGAAATCATGGGAAATAAATCACTAACAGAAAGTATGCAGAGTGAGAAGAGTGATGAAAATGGACAGAAACTTAGGTCCTACTGCCACTTAAGGGATTGCATGAGTGAAAAGGAGCTGCTGTTGAGGTTGGGGGAGGGACCATAATGGTTAAGTGCTTTCTGGGATTTACTTTGCATCTTTGTTTCTTACTAACATTATTATTTTGTAGCAAGTTAGTTTCCTCTCTGTAATAAAATACTCACCAAATAGTGTTATTCAGAAAATTAAAGGAAAAAGTACATTTGGAGTACTCACTAGAGTATTCTAAAATTGTACGTACATAATTTGTTGTAACTTTGAGGCTATAAGGAGAAAAAGAAGATTGCAGAAGTGCAAGGAGTGTCAAGGAAACCATGAGAGTATACACTATTTAAAAATGTCCCATTTCTTGTGGATGTGAAAACAGATGGACAGTGGAAAGAAAAAATAGAGGCATTTTATTTAGCTTGTATCTCAGGAACAGCCAATATTTCCACTCCAAAGACAGATGATTGCAAAGAAGATGAGGCAGCTTCTAATGACAGTGATTATAGTCTTATTAGTAAGTATGCTTATATAGGGTAAAATTCTTTCTTCCCTTATGCAGACATATATTCTTCTACTTTATTCATAGTGTAGTTTTTTCAACAAATGAACATTTATGACTCGTAGGCATTCACCTAGAAAAAGCTTAAGGACACTTCTCATAACTATACATTATAAAATCATGATTAACACTTGAAGTAAAGACATAGTTATTGTCATTAACGAATATACTGACAATAGGTGAACTACACTGGAGGAGATCCACTTTGGTCAAATTAGTAATGCAAAGAATATTCATATATTTCTAGAGATAGGTGGGAATATTATCTTGGCAGGTTTACACTAGTTATTATAACAGCAAATGTAATTGCTATACAAAGAAATTATCTATATGTTTTAATTATGAATTGTAACAAATGACACATTCAAGTTGATAATTGACAATCAGTGAAGTGCAGAGCTATGCATGTATGTTATTTCACTTTAGTGAACTTTTAAATTTCATGATAAAAATCTATAATTGTAAACATCAGGCACAAAAAAAAGAGTAAATAGTAAGAGAACCTAAAAAACTATTGTAATTACTATAATTTAAATGTCAAAGGAAAGCATATTTTCTGGGAAAATCTCAATGTTCATTTTAACAGAGATACAGCTGAAGAATAGTTTTCTAGTATTTAATAGAATTTAGCATGGATTTCAAAATAAATGATAGACACATTGCTAAAATATTTAATTTTAATAAACTTTTAACATTCTACCATTCCCATATTTAATGAACTAATTTCCTAAAATTTTATTAACGTTAAGATAATATTTTAAAAGAACAAAGTTAAAATTTAATTTTTAAACGTATTTTTCTTTAATACTTACAAGATAGAACATTAAGAATGCTGGGAATCACTGACTCATTAAATCCACTTCCAATAGTTTATTCTACAGAAATAATCTAAATTGATATATCTTTTTTCAAAAGATGTTCACCATTGCATTATATAAAAGCAAACAAAAAAAAAGTGTTTAATTCTATATGCTGGAAAATTATGGGATAATAAAATTATTTGTAAAGAAATTTAAATAACAGAAATCTTAAATGTTAACCACCATAAAGTTTTACATTCTTTAGGTACTCGAATTTAAATAAAAACAGACCACTAAGTACCCATAATCTACATGAACTCCAAATACTGATTTAATCTTTACAATGACTTATGAGTGGATAACATTACTATTTTATTCCCCAGTGACCTTATGAATTTCTATTATTACTGTAGTCATTTTAAAAAGAAGAATCTGAGGTGAAGAAGTTCTTGCTCTTTGTCACACAACTTTTAAGTAATAGGGTCAGATTTAAATCAACCTGCCCCAGAGTCAGTGCTATGAACCATTAAATTCCAGTAGAAATGTGTAGCAAAAGGAAAGACTGAAAAGAAATATCCTATACCTAGTGTGAGCAATCATTCATCTCAGCTCTCAAAGGTTTTATTAGTTGTCCTCATTCTCTCCCCTCCATATGAATCTCTCCATTTCTGCTAATTCATTCTCCATTATCAACCATCTTGTAAAACAAAAATAAATAAGTAAAAAACTAAACAAAAACATTTACGTTTTAATTCTGCCTGCTTCAGCAAAACCCTCAAAAGAACTTCAGATGTCTACTCTCATCTCATTTTCTCTTCAGTCCTCAGAAGATTATGTACTGTGTCAAGTTAGTTAAAGTTAGCTAAACTGGAACTACTGTCCTTGAATTTCTTCCCTGCTTAGTTCTGGTTTGCCGGGGTCACAAGAGACATTGTAAGCAGGACTTAGAAGATGAGAAGTGAAGTCATGCTCTTTTTTACTATAGGAAGGGCAGAGGAGGGGGTGAGGTGCTGCTGCAGTTCTGGCAAGTTGTTGTTTATCTGGTGGCTAATCTGGTTGGCATGCTCCGCAACTAGACCCACAGCAACTCCAGCTGCTGCTTCATCTCTTCCTTAAGGATCTTGGATTCCTCAGCCTTGAGTGTTCTTAGCTCACTGACAAAAGCCACAAGCTAGTACTGCCAGACACTCCTACCATCAAAGCTGGAGGCTTGGAGGCGATGGGGGAATGAATGTCAGTTCCAGATCATGCTCATAGAGTCCATTTATTCTTGGATTGTCTAGTCTTTCCTTCTTTCCCCACTTCACGTCAGTCTTCCCTTAGAAACTGACTGCCAGGCTGACTTCCAGCCACAGTTCTGCACACAGTTAGCATAATGAATATCACAATTATTTAAGGTTGCATCCTTAGGATAAGTTATTTATCTAAGTGGTTCATTCTGTTTTTCTGATCAAACCCTAACTGAAACACATCCCTCCAAAAATGAATTTTATTTCTATCCACACTAATAAAACATTTCAAGTACCTCTCATCCAATACCATTTCTTTCCGGAATCCAGCATATTTCAAATATTATCTCCTCGTATTTACAGTCAATTCCCAGGATTTTCTTCATACAAACATCTTTTCCTTGTTTTCCTTTGCTGGCCCCTTCCCCTCTCCCCGCTCCCCACTTTCTAAATATTGGAGTGTTTCAAGACCAAATTCTCATTTCTGTATAAACCACATCAAGGTAGATTCATGCATCCACTTCTCTATGCTGATGACTCCCCCATTTATAGTTCCTACCAGATCTTTCTACAGACTTATGTGACTAAATGGCCTCCTAGATATTTATACATTCAGGTTGAATTGCATCCTCAAATATGCTATATGAAGAAAAGTATTTGACTCTCCCTTCTTCTCTCCCAAATGCTGTTTTGATCACATCTTTTCTATTTCAACAAATGCCACTCATTTCCTTTAGCCACTTACCTAGGAGTTTTTCTTGATTGTTTTGTGTTTTTATAACTTTAGGTGCCATTCTATCAGATATGAAAAAATGACTTTGGATTAAAACAGAGTAGATGCCAAAAAGCTATTCATTTAGGTCATTAAACCTGAATAAAAATGTCACTAATGTTAATTTTCTAAGATAGAAATTTTGTGTATATTTGTAAAAAACCAAACTGACAAGTTGCTAGAACTTTATACATGTTTGTCTTATCAATGAACATGTGAAGCTGAAATATAAAATACTAAGACATTTTGTTTAGTGGGAAAGAATATTACTTCCTGCCTTAAATCTATTGTCTACATATACATGAAATCTGGTAAGTCACTTTACCTCTCAAAATCAAGTTTCTTGTCTATAAAATGGGGGAAATAATATTTTCTTTAGCATAGGTCACTGATCTGTTGTGAAGGTAATATAAAACTATTTATAAGACAGTAGTTATTAAATGATAAAACCTATATTATGTTTTGTTATAATGCTGCTAAATGAAAGCTAAATTCAGTATCATTTCCATTGTTAATCTGTGTCTTAAAATCGTATTTTTGTTAACACTTCTAGTTTTCTATGTTAAAAATCTGGTGTCAACTTTTACACATTTCCAGATGGCCCAAATGTTTTCTAGCCCCTCAAGTCTTGTTTTCACCATCCTTAGATGAATGGATGGCTAGGACTTAAAGATGTGAAAAGACTGAACCACTAGTAAATACACAATGGAAATAGTTTTCTATTATCTAATGTCCAAAGAAAAAATGCAACTGAGATCACAGAGCATAGCCTTACATTATGTTATAAAGTATAATGTAACAACAACCATTTGAGGCAAGGTAGTAGTCAGAATGTTTATTGGAGACACTTCTCAGAAGAAAGCCCATCATTGAATGAGAGACAACAAGAACCAGTTTATTCACATTTATTTTCATAAACCTATTACTTTGCCTGAGCACACTACCCAATCTCAATGCAGACTTTCTTTCCTAATTGTGGCTGAATTTACCAGCATAAAACCTAGCTCTAGATGTGATGTTCTGAGAATATGCTAAAAGCCACAATCATAATAACATCAGTGAATGCATCCCCTCTGCACTTATTGTATGGTGACCACTTTATATATAGTTCTTAATTTCATCTTTACAAAACCCTAATGGGGCAGATCCCATCATTATTTGCAAATAAAGGGACAAAACTCAGGCAAACCATTTTGTATGAAGAAATAACTTCATACAGGTTATGAAAGTGGAAGTCCTACTTTTTTTTCCTATGTTACACGTTTATATATATATATATATATATATATATATATATATATATGCAAGCGCACACACACACAGCATTTTTTATAAAAATTATTTTATCAGAATCACTGGAATTAAATAAATTATATCGTTTTATTACAGAGAAAGGAAGAACAGAACAAGGACACTATGTTAGATTGAAAAAAAATAATGTCAAAATGGTTAATGTAATTCACCAGTTCAATAAACTGGATTACATTTTAGTAGGACAAAAGATCAACGAAAGCCTATTTATATTCATTGGCTGAAGGATGAAACAGCAACCAGGTAATGCTCTTTATCTTTAGGCTCATTAGGTGTGGCTATTATATTTGTTGGACACCATAACATCCAGATGTTTCTGAACAGCTCAGCTGATTTTTCCTCCATATACAGATTAAATAGTAACAGATAGCAAGTGAAAAAATTCAATCAAGGCTTATTGCTATCTTTTGCCTCTCTATATTTTTAAAAATATTGATATCTTCATAAGACAAACTTTAAGGACACAGGCCACTTCTCTTAAGGATGAGTATGGTATAAGAATTAGGAATGCCATACAATTTTTTTATTTGCATAATGTCCTCATCTATTCACTCTACAGAGTTGGATGATGTAGTATTTTGCTCTCTCACTCTGATTATTCCTTAAGCAAATCCAATAGTGAGGACTCTAATAACATTATTTTCTCATTAACTTGTCCTTTCTTGGTTCTACATAGCCAGTATCACTTCCCTGAAGAGAATATTACAGGTGTTCTACAGAGGATGTATATGGGAGATTGAGTTATCATATTTCAACTTACACATCACCTAAATGAATAATAGACACATTATTTTTATTTTTCTAATAAAAATCACACACATATGTACATATACATATATGTTAATAATACTGAAAAGTCAAAATACATATAAAAGAAATAAAACTAAGGTGTATTTCCAATATACAATTATACCACTGTACTGCTGTAATGGATAATCAACAATATTACATTTTTTTTTGTAGGTGGTAGTAATTTATAGTATTGAATTCTCTTGTTTTTTTTTAATTATTTAAAACATAATTGTGGTTTTGATAGATTTTAGAGATAAGGTAAATGTATTATTAAAGACCTTCCTTATAGTGTGTGTATGTGTATGTGTGTATAAATTTGTGTATATTTGAAGCACATGCTATTAAGTCTGTCTTCTCTATATAATATGTATTTATATTTTAACCAAAATATAGATCTATCATAATCATCCTCAACATGACATTAAGCACTGATTAACTTCCCGATTAGAAATGCCACTCTAGTAACTACTGAACAATGAGAATTGATCGTAAGGTAGCTTATCCCCTGGGAATTTGCAAGCTATGTCAAGCACCTCTCTCTGGATACATGCGTATATCAAAAAAACATAGCGAGTTAGAATAAACACATCAAATCATGAATAGCTTGTGAAGTATCTCCAGAATAAAGCAGTCAAAGGCACATGCATGTCAGTACATTTTATAGTCAGAGATCAAGACAAGTGCATAATTAAGATGAAGATCAAGGAGAGTAGCTGTGGGAGCCTGATGTCCTGACTTAGACGATGATTTACTAATTTAATTATTTCAGAATCTTCCCAGGAAAACGGAGGTGTCTGCTCCATAATAGATGTTATTCTCAAATGTGCCACTGGGTATTTGCTGACATACACAAATAATTATACCCCATTCAGTTTAAAAATATGTCAGGATATGCGATGGTAGATTCAAGTAAATGCCTTTAGATTCCCTTTGCTTAATTAGAAAATTTGCATAAATTGTCTGTCTTTTTTTTTTTTAACCTTTCTCAGCTCTGACAGTCAGAGAGCCAAGCTCACTGGACTGAGGAACACTGACTTTCTCTAAGATATTTAATGTCAGAAACATGTAAAAATATAGAGTTGCAAAACTTTGGTGCTTGTCATAATCTTCAACCTAGATTTTAAAAACAAATAGTATCATGCACTAAATAAAAATGATTATTTTATCTTTGATTAAGAAAGGGCATATAACGGTAAGCTTTTATAAGTGTATATACCTAGGTATAAACATCTATATTCTGCAAACTTTAACATGTTGAAGATTGTGTTTTCCATCTCAAAATTAGAAAGAATATTTAGGTGCTTTAGCCAATCATATCTTTGTTATGCAAATTAACACAAAAAGTGAAAGATTCAAAGATTTCTCAACAAAAATTACAATTTCCTCTAAAGGAGATTATAATTTCCTAATGTCTTTATTTCACTCTAATTCTACTTTTACTTTTGTTTAGAGCATGCGATGCTTAATTTTCTCTCTCTCTCTTAGAAAACACATTGTCAAAATAGGTTATATTTCAGCTGGTCATTATAAAAACAAAAGAAGAATAACAAGAAAGATTAAGCTCATGCTCAGTTAAATAAATCTAAAATTGTGCAGAGAACAAGACTATTTCCCATTAAATTGTTGCTTTTTTCCCTTAAATACTAGTTGACTTTACTTGTGCTTTTTCAGTGATCACTTCAGTAACATTTGAGAGAACAGTTCTTTCAAAACGCCATCCTCTTTAAAATAGCAAACGTCTTTTCTTTTCCCCAATTTTATTTTTGTAAATTTTATCAGGAATCTGTAACTGCAACAATAAATGGATTAATGTAGACTGAAAATTAATTAAATTGGTTTATTTATGTAAGATGTATCATTAAATGCTTTGTTCCCAGTAAAGAACACAGTCTTAGCATCAGATTAACAGAAATAATAATAGGCAGAGTGACTTTATAAGACAAGCCAGCACTTCTGGCTTAGTTTCTTACTCCTTTTATAGTCTTGAGCTACCTCAGGAAATGGACCCTTCATGGTAACCATAGGAACAATGTCCACTGTGATTTCTTGAAGTGAAAGAGCAGCTAGTGCCAAAAGACATATATGTGGAAATATATGAACATAATTACATCCTAATTATTATATATGATATTTCACATTGTATATTAGATTTTAATGTCCTCTGTGCCTGAATGAAGAATTAGATCTGTGACCTTTCCTCTACAGATGATTCTGATGGATGATATTGAAAGCAAATTCTGGGGATCTGTGGGGAAGAAAACTAATGAAGGCAATAAAACTTTTTAATTTTATTCATGATGGAGTTTGTGAGTTTAAAGCTTTTTTTACAAATCCTATCTTAGTTCAACTGCTTCAAGTGTATCTGTTGGTAGATGAAAACTTACCTAGTGATTTTTACTTCTGTAAGCTGGCACTCCATTTTAGAACCCCTTTTCAATATTCCCTGTGCCAGTAAACAGTAAGAAGAAAGAGTAAATACCTTGAAAATAATGTGCTAGACAAAGTAGTTTATAAACATTTGTCTGTTTATGTAATTTGTTAATATTTAAATTAAATTTAATGATTCACTATATTTTTCTTTTCTATGTACTTATTCCACACATTTAAGATTCCATGCTTTCTTCAAAAAAGAAGATATATCTATCTTTAGGATCTGGAAGAAATTTTTCTTGCTTATTACACAATTTCATAACATTTAATGTATATAGTATAAATTAACAATTCATAAATTAAAATTTTTTGAAGTATAAGAATTTAATGAGCATTAATGATAAATCTCTTTTGATATGAGCTTTTCCAGATTAGTCTAACAGTGTAAGATTCACAATCTACAAATTCTCAAACATTATTTTAACTGAGTACAAAAACTGAGTAAAAGTTTTTCTTTTAAAAATATAAAAATATTCAATTGAATTATTATACTTAATTTACCAGGATTTTATAAAATATGTAAAATGGGGTTTCCTACATAGGCAGAACTATAAAGATTTATTTCTAACTATTCCAGTTCTGGTGCTCGATAGGGCCAGGCGATCAGGAAGTACATTAGCTTTCTATCACTGATGTCTCTCATCCTGATATATCCCTGCATTTCCACTCTTGTTTATTGTTAAAAGGGTCCATACATACTTCTGTTTAAATATGGAGATTTAGTCATACCTAAAAGAGATTATAACACTCCACATTCATCACCAGAAAGTCCTTGCTCCAGAAAAAGTCACCTTACAATGCCACCAAACGCAAGGATAGCTGAAATACTGGACTCTGCTCTTCAGTAGGCAGCCGGGCTGGAGCTTAGGCTGCTGACCAAAGCTCCTGTTTGCATTCAGGATCTCTGCTTCTCACAGACTTTGATGAATGATATGTGAAAATGTCAGCAACAGTGAAGCCATCCCAGGCAGCCAATTTTAAGCTCAAGCAAGATAGTTATTGGAAAAATTTGACATGAATATTAATATTAAAGTTCTATTTTATTCATACCTATGTATTGTCAGAATGTAAACTTGCCTGGTCAAGCACACACTCTCCATCCGCAAAACTATTTATCTTAAAATTAGCAAGACTTTTTAGGTACGATAACCTAGAAACACCCAGAAATAGAGTGTAAAGCCAATTTATTTCGACTTATTTCTGTCTACTTACAGATTGTCCTCATCCTTTTCTTCCTGTAGGCCTTGATTAGAATCTTCTTGATTATGACAAAAATTTTGAACCTCTGGAAAAAGTCATTGAGATATGGCTCTGTTAGGGAAATGGAGACTCATGTCTCTCCCCACAAGAAAAATCAAAAACTTTATATCAATAAAGAAGAGAGAAAGAATTATGGAGTATACATATCAGATTACATACATGCAGGCAGTCTGTCAGAGACTGCAAGTGTGGACAAAAATCCACATAAATTTATATAGTAAAATTAAAAAAGGAAAAGTAAAACTTTTATTATTTCCATGAGAGACAAATGATTATACCTCGTGAGAGATCCCTAGGTAAATTTTTGAGGTATGTGTTTAAGTTCCAGGGGTCAAAAAAGCCTTGTCTTACATTGTAAAATCAAAAGATTGGGCCTATTATGTTTTCAAGGAAACATCTTAAAATGTAGAAGGAGAGAAGCTGCCATAATCCTCCACTTAACTAAATAATATCTTGGTACATCATATGCAGATGTCTTTCTCCAGAAATCTTCAGTTTATTAAATTATAATAAATATATACTGGCTTCCTCAGTTATCCCAAAGTAAAGCATTCCTATGAAACCCCTTTGTAAGCCTAAATGGCGTAAAGCAAAGAAACAATTACCATTACAGTATTTTATATGAAAAACTTTCTTAGCATTTCAGACCCCCCAAAAAACTTACCAAATTATACCAAATAACATATAAAACCTAAAATAACACTAACATGCAGTAAAAGCAGAAATATGATAAGTAAAAAGCTTATATAAAGTAGAACTAATGTAAGTATAGTGTAATTTCACTTATTAAAAAAACCCATTGATTTCCTCTTAAGTATAAGATAACAGAACATCACATTTTGTACAACCATCAGTCTACTCAAGCAGTAGATTTTCTATTTTATTCATTACTGGATGCTGACTAAAACAGACCACTTTACTACTAGCAGAACCAATAGTAACTTTGATGGTTTTCAAGATTCTTTCTCTCTGCATGTTAATAGTACCAATGATGGATGCAGGCATGTTCAACTCTCACATAATGTCTTTATTTTATTAACCAAGATTGAAACATTTAATTATGTCCAGTTTTATGCTAAATGTAACACCCTTATGAGCTCTCTTAGGCTTTCCTGATACCTTAGGACACATCTAAAGGATGCACACAATAAATTGAGGTAAATACAAATGTTCACAAGCACAGTTTAAAGCTATGGCGGCTTGATGCTGAGACACTGAGCGTGGTTCCCAGGGAAGAAGCAAGGTGGCACCGCGCCTCCTCTATGATGGCTCACTGCAAAATGAAATTCAAGCATTATTTTTGTTTTTTGCTTATTTTTGTAAAAGTGGAAATGTTCTTTATTTTGGTTAGCAAAACAGGTACTATTGCAGGGTTTTCATAAAAGCAAAGTGGAATAAAGTAAACTTTCCCAAAGTGGGGATCCCAGTAACATTAAATAAGCTATAATTCACTAAATTTCTTTTTAAAGTAATATTAGTAAAAGTCATCCTGAAAAGCTTGAAATCTGAGTTGTTGGGCATGAATGATAGGGTTTTACAAGTGTAAGATATTAGGGCTTACAGGATGCCAGGTTTTTTTACATTTGTTCTTGAGAAATGGAAAGACAGTAAACTGTCATGTCTCTATGGGAAACAGAAACCAAACATCTTTGACAATTAAAGGGCTGATTGTTGCAGAATTGATTTTTTTTTAATTTAGATGTAGAAAAAATTGAGATGGATGACATTTATTAAAGTACACTATCTGTGCATCTCAGAATTCCCTGTACCCATTCTTAATTAAGTCACCTCAAACATGAGTGCTATTTTGTTCATTTAGACTTAATTTTTGTTAGAGTAATCAATATTTCTATTATTTTATGGTTTCAGTACTATTTCCCATGAAGTACTTTATTTTTATAACCCTATGTATTCAATATTATTATAGAATCTTATACATAATAAAAAATAAAGTTTAAAAATATCAGTTGATTTGCCCAAGGTCATGAAACTAGTAAATGACAAAGTCCAGTGACACCAAAATCACAGCTCGAAAAATAGTGTCTATAGTGTTTTTACATTTATACTATTACCCAGGTATGTAAAAGTAAAGTATGAATCATTGTCTTTAAATTGTTAGAAGATATAATATTTCAAAAGTTTGGGGGAGGGAAATATAAATTCATACAATATTAAAACACTGTTTAAACATTATGAAGTAGTATGTAACACCAAATCGTGTAATGCAAGAGATAAATTCCTCATGGATTTGGAGAAGCAGATCCTATATGTTGAAATGTCCAGGAAAATATTCAAGATGGAGGTGGACATTGAAAGTTAGTTAAGATTTTTAGAGATATGAGAAACAAGAATAGTCAAGGTACCATTTTTATTATATCTCATTTAATTCTTAGAGAATAAAGACATGTGAGTTAATTATCACAGATATTCTGAGTGAGGGATTCACACAAGGCAAAATCTAAAATCACGTAAAAAGTAACTTGCATTCTTATGTCATTCTTAAACTGACACAAAATTTATATGATTTGCTACTCAATAAATATATCATATAAAATGAAATAATGATCTGACAGTAAGGCTGTTTTAAGTAATTAATAAAGTGGTTAAATTAAAATTCCATTATTCTCAAGATCATCTTTCTCACTGTTACTGTTCATTTTTATTTCTAATAGAAGCTATTTTTACAGAGCCATCTATGACTTTAACTCCTCTTTTGTTGAATTTGGGCCCTACGTATTTATACTTTTCCTTACTCACATCCCATTTGTCTTCCATTTTCAAAACAAAAGACCAAGGAGATTTTCAAATGGATTAGTCATAAGAATTGGCACTTCCAAAACAGCAAGAGAGGATCTTTCACAGATTACAGATTAACATGTTGAGAGTGGAGGAGAGTAACTACAAATAGCCTATGGCCATATTGGCAACAATGAGAATAACTTTCTTCCCATTTTTTTTAAATCTGAAGTTTTAGTTCTTCGTATTATAATATTTTTAAGTAGTTTAAATTCTGAGCTTTTTAGTTTATATATCGCTTTGCATGATGGATTAACCCATAAAATTTAAGTATTTATCTAATTTTAATCTGTAATTAGAGTTCAACAATTGTCAAAATACCTGATTTTAAAATGTAAGCAATTTGAAATAATATATCTTTACTTGTTTATATCTAAACATAATTGTAGCTGAAATGACTGGATAACATCAACATTAAACTGACAATGAAAATCAGTCTAAAAAATAAATACACATTTAAGGCAAACTTCAGTTATTAAACTAATATATAATAAGTAATATTTATAGTACAGTTTTAGAGCAACTGAATAATAAAGCAACATAAATAGGGCAAATAAAACAATAGGAAGTGAGTCAAACCATGAAAGAATGTATGAACTAGTGAAAAAGTTTAAACTATAAATGAATTACATATGGCTATGATTAATCATAGAAAAATAATAATCCAAATATGATTATTCAGTTAGAGAAGGACTTAGAAGATTTGCAGTGTAAGCATGATTTTGAAGAAAATATAAAGAGCATGTCTGATTGAAGAAGAAAAATCTGAGTTAAAGCAAGGCAGCCTAAAACAGAGATAGAGAAAGAAATTACATTCGTTAAGCATTACAAAGGTAACAGGAACTCTGCTAAATAATTTACATGCTTTATTGGATTAAACAAATTGATACTCCAAGATTTTTCTTGCCAGCGTTATTATAACATTTAAAAAAATCTTGATATATTCGCATTTGTGACTTTTACAGTCCTTGCTTTGCAGTGTTAGAGTCATGAAATGCATCACATTCTTCATTAACAAGAAAGACATATTAGCAAAGTATATCTATTAAAAGATTAATATTTCATTTGTTATAATACATAAACAGTAATACTTAGAAATATGAATTTACTTTGTTGTGCCTTATTATTACAAAGCTAAATATTTTGTCTTAATCCAGTTCAGCCACATATATAGGGGACTGTTAAAAATGTATGAGAAATATAAAAAGATTTAAAAGTACAGGAAGATATTGTTTTTAATTGTTTATTTTCCTTTTCAGGAGTCAACAGAAAAATACCACAATAAACCATTTTACAATTTTATTAAGATTTAATAAATAATTATAGAAAAGTAAAACACAGAGGAAAGAACATTATTGATAATATTGTTATCAGATTAATAAAGTGATAGCGAGTAGTAGTCAGAACAAATAATTATATTCATAACAATTTTTTTACATTTTAGGTATAATTTGTGAATAAAAAAAATAATCTAATTTCAAGAATTTATTTTAAAAATTCTGAGAATTACCTAGGCTTAGTTAGTGCAAATTTAGTTGGCATAATTTAATTAAGTATGTTCATTAATCTCTACCGCATTCCATGTGAATAGTTAAATTCAGAGTGATAAGTATGTGGTACTGCAAATATTGAATAATTCACAAAGAAAGAAAATACTTGGAATTATTAAATTCTGGTTTGAACATGCCATTTATTAAGTTTCAGTGTTCTCAAGTCTAGCGTTAAGATCTTCAAGCAAATGCAAACTTTTTCAGAATGGAAGGAGGATTATCAACTAACATAACACCTACACTGAAGGACAGATGATGCCAAATTATAGTTCATTATAATAATGACCTTTAGGATACATTTGACTTCTGACATTGACACAATCGTCACTCCTACTTCTGTTACTTGTATCAACTTTATCACTACAATGTACTAAGCACTTCATCTATTTTCACATTTCTGGGGCCAGTGATTTTAAAAATTTTGTCTGAGGTTATTTTAAAATGATAAAGTTTTTGTTCGTTCGTCTAAACCAAGCATCTAGTCTCTGCTCTCTTCTACTTAGAACTCATCTGGAACATCCTGTGCAAGTACAATCTTCAATTAATTCTTTATTTAAAATGTAAGTGTTTACTGGTTAGAAAGTCACTAAATTCTGAAATTGTTCATCTTTTCTATCACCTCACATCTGCATGCTAGCTTCTTTTTCCTCTGTTCAGCAGGAGAGAAGACAAGAGGCATCCTACTTGCAGGTGTTTTGTGGTAGCAACATCAAATACAAGTACCTAAGACAAATGCACATTTCAGTCCTGAGAAATGAAAGGTGTAATGAGGGAGTAGAAGGTGGAGGTGGGGAGAAAGTTAATTGCGCCTGTCTTCCTGCTTTTTGCTACTTGGTGTATGCTTGTAATGACCCTTGGGCAAAACCTAATGCCTGTGTGTGTGTGTGTGTGTGTGTGTGTGTGTGTGTATGTGTTTGTGTGTGTGTGTGTGTGTGTGTGTGTGTGTGTGTGTGTGTGTGTGCTGTTTTGTATTATTTTTGAGTCTGAAATTTGATACAGGTTTAATCAACCTTTGTGTGCTTGCTTTAACCTTTTTCTCATCATTCCTCATAATTTTCCAGTTATTTCATTTTTATGTGTCAAAAAAAGGCATTCTTATTAATGGTAATTTTTACATTAATGAAAAAGTAATGGATATTTCCTTGCATAGTGCTTTATAATGTTAAAGCAATTCTCACTTGAATTATTTTTAAATTATCCATTTTTTGGAACAATTCTGTGAAATAGATATACATTATTATCAGTATTTTTACATAGAGAAAATTAGGAAAAGCCATATCATTAAGGAGAAAGAATGATTTTTTTAAAAAATCTCTATTGATTTGTTGTCTATTGGTGAAACAGCAACAGATTTTACAAGTAACACATTGGCATAAAGTAAATGAAACTATCAAACATTGATGAATAAATAACCCACACAAAACCAATGAAATCAAAGATAAAGGAATCACAATTCTTGCAAAATTTATTTTTAGAACACCGTAGCTGTGTATCAATTATTTTGATATCCCAATTTTAATAAATAATGTGGCATTCTTAGAGAAAAGGAACACAGATAAAAATCAGTGAAAAACAATTGTTAAGCCTCAAGGGTTTAACAGCAAGTGTCCAGGGGGGATTTGTTTTTCTTCTCTCCTTTAGACTTTTCTGAAAAGTAAATTTTTTAGACGCTCTGAGAACAGAGCTTTGCATGGAGCATCACATTGTCATTTCTCCCCTTCTGCCTATCTTTATTCATAAACTTCAAATATTATCAAATTTGTTTATTTTGCTATGTGGTTAAATTACTTTTAACTAGAAACTGGGGATTTCTAATCCTCTTAAGCCAAATTATTTTCCTTCTCAACTATGCACTAATGCACTCATGATTACTTGTTGATAATACATGTTCTTTAATTGGCTCTTTCCCTAATACGATAGGGCTTATCTAGTTTCAGACTTTTCTTGCCTTTCCCCTGGGTATGAATTATGAGGGCCATCATGTGTGGCACAGAGTGGAAAACTACATCAGCTTACATCATCTTATTTTAAAGTCATTTTTCTTTTTCCCTGCTGAGCAAAATTTTCACCTTACATATATTATAGAATTCATCGATAGTATATTTGCATAAGGATTAGAGATACTCGGATCTACTTTTCAGCCCATTTCAAACCCATGTTCACTCACTACTTATATGAGACATTATCCTAAATTTTGTTTTTACATAGAGTAGAGGGAAAAGATCATAATGTCTAATAAATTTTTAGCTGGATTCACAAAACAATGCTTTTTGGTAAATGTCTTTTAAAATATTTGAGCTAGAATAATCTAAATCTTTTTTATAATTTATGTACATATTTTTCAATATTTCATAAGCTTGGTTTTATTATATAATGATATATTAGCATTTTATCATGTATTAAGTTACACCATACTTTATTACATTAATATATATGTAAATGAAATAAAGTAATACATATATATATTCTTTTTAATTAAGGTACCAAAGCTCTACCCTATATAAATAAATATAATTGTTTTTATTGAGGAATAATTTTTATTGCAAGTATAATCATACATTAAATTTGATTTTTAACTTTGAGCAGATTTTCATTCTTGAACAAAGGTTTTCAAAAGGATATTTTCAACTTTGAGCAAGGTAACTTCCCAGTGAACTTGTCAAAATTCTGTGTTCTAAATGTATATGGTAATCAAATTAGTTAACTTGTTTTGATGGACTTGCTGTTTACGGTACTGAGGGCAAGTTATAAAAATAAATGACTCTTGTTTTAGAATAGTTAATTATTGACCTTCAGACTTACACTCAAGTCAATAATCACAAACCAAATAATATACTGCTATGAGATCCCAAGTTACTGACTCTGAATCAAATTCTTCCCACTAGAATACAAGCCCCATGGGGACATCTGTTTTTGTGTGCTGTATCCTAGAACGTAGAATAATACTTTGCCACATGGGAGGGACTCAGTAGAGAACTGGTGAATAAAGAGAGGAAAGGTTAGGAGACTGTTTTCAGTAACAATTCAGAAAACATGTACTAGAGAATTCTTTCCTACACACTAAGAAGCCTTTATCTGTCAAGGTTATTCTTATTCTGGCTGATAATAAAAGATATGAGGGTAGGTCCAGCATAAATACCTCTACCTCTTATCTCCTTTATTTTTAATTCCTCTCCTGCTATCTGCCTTCTCTTCTGCCACATATTTTAAGCTCAGGTCATAGTCTTCATTTTAGCATTCACTTCATCAATATTATAATATTTAGTACATCATTTAAAAATTATTCTAATTCCACATAGATTATCCCTTTACCTTGAGATAAGGAGTACAACTGGTAGGATCAAATCTAGGATGTTAATTCAATTATAGGAGTATGATCACTATATCATATTTAAATTTACTATTGGGTCCTTTTTCTATCTGATCATATCTATAGGAGGACATTTCCAGCCATTCCTACCTGTTCTTATTACAATCTTTACATTTTTTGCAACTATCTATTTTTACCCCTTTCTATAGCACAGAAAGATTTTTGCTTCATAGAAACACTATATAGACTTCATAAAAAAATAATAATAATAAAAAAAAACAGTATACCCTGATAGAACTACATAATCTGTCTACTGGATAATCTAACACAAAGCTCAGTGTCTAGTGCATTATAGGCTCTGAATATTTACTGAACAAATAGATAATTACATAACAATTTTTTCCATTGATAACACATTAAGTTAGAGCTAACAAAGCCACACCACATGCATTGAAATGTTTTTGTGTTTGTTTTGTTTTGTCTTTTGTTTGTGTTCTAGCATGTATCCGATTGATCCAGAGTAGTATCAGGTCATTATAAAAAAGGAGGACGAAATACATTCCTGTTTTGACTTCAAAAAGATTTAACTGCTTCTTTGGGAGACTATCTCTCACAACTCGATTCTCTCCAGAGTTTTATGTCATGGATTCTTTAGAACAATTATTGTATGAAACATTAAAGGAGGTCATGCCACTTAAGCCCGAACTCACTCATATCAAGACTCAGAGGCCAAGAAAAAGAAAATATAAGCTGCATATTTTCTAGGATAACTTTCTTGAACCTAACAGTGGTACCTAGGGGTGAATGAATCCATAACATTAATGAAAATAACATTGTTTCTAAAGACAATTTAAAAAGACATATTTTTTCCATCAATGCAAACACCTTCAGAAAAAAATATTTTTATGACATACTTAAATACAACATGTTCTGTGTAAGAAGAAGTTCCAGTATAGTTGCTAAAATAACAATCATCTTACTCAACAATCCTTAAAGCTCATTAATTATTATAGCATTTCCCAGAATGGTTGGCAGCCAATGTTCTTCATTCATTTTGAAATTAGTTCCTGGTTGTATGATGTCTATAATAGTCCTGAGAAACATATCATTTGATAGAAAATATAATTTTTCATCAGTTAAGATAACAGGAAAAAGCATGATTTTCAGTCGAAAATTCTGCATTAGTAAAACAAATTTATAGATATTTTGGAATCCAATTAGCTAGGGAGTAGCTCATTTTGTACTTAGATAATTGGAAAAACAAAGCCAAATGAATCAGGGTATGTGCAAATGTGTATGTGAGAAGAAAGCAGGTATATAGTTTAAAATAACACTGATGAAATTTCAAGACACAGAAACGATGAAATGTAGATATTAAAATGTTGTGTTTAATCTTCTATATTTTAATATCTTATCCCAAATAAGTTAGCATCATTTGCTTTTTTAACAAATTAAGAAAACATAAACTGGGGTGAAATATTTCTGGTAACAAAACTATATTGTAGTGAGTTTATAATATGCATTCTTTGGCTTTCTGGGAAGTATTCTTTGCGTTTGTCTACCCTTTTAGAGAGCCACAATATTTTGCCCATATCAATGATTTGAAAATATGTGGAAAATAAACTAGAATTTCTTTAGAACTTTTGACCAAGTCCTTAGAAGAAACTAGTTAAGGAAATATATTCTTAGCTAATAAGCACTTGAATTTTGCAGCAAATTTTAATCTTGGAAATTTCCCTTCATAAGGAGCAAGGGAACAAAAAACTAAATAAATAGAATAGAGTTTAGGAATATCTCTTGAGTACATGGAGGACGAAAGTCCCCTGAAATGGATCGATGAGGTTGTAGAAGACCTCAGGATTGGTTTCTATCTGCTGAGCATGCTGAGTTTTGGTGACTACATTATTATTGTGAATATTCTTATGAAACCAACTGAAACTAGGTCACAGTATGCAATTTGTAAACCATCTTGTTTGTGAGATTATTTAAGGAAAAAAATTCTAATTGTTATCGCTGTGAAAAGGCACATTCTACTTTTAGCCCTAACTTTTAAACAGATGCCCAGAGCAATTCAGCTCTTTTTTAGGCCACATAGCTATGAGTATAAGGAAGAAGGCAAGGCCTTTCAAAAAAAAAAAAAAGAAAGAAAGGAAAAAACCATCTGTATATCACATAATAAAAGTTAGCTGCTATTACAATGGCCCTTCTTTGTCATTCACTGGTTTATAATCCTTTTTCTAGGTTGGCAAGAATAAAAGCAGGGTCACAAAATGAAAGTCTGGGCCAGTCACTGTAGTGTTCATGCTATAGACATTCTTCCTGTTATCTGACTCTAAGAACAGATGAAGCACCCTACAAAAATTCTAAGTATGGACAGATTCCCTGTCTCACACTATATTTGTGTCTCCTAGTGGTAGGGCAAAGCCTGGGTAGAAATAGTTAAAAACATCAACTTCTTAGCATTTATATAACCAAATATTAGAACCCATTAACTCATTAAAAATAAAACTCTAATCAAGACACTTATATACATCTTAATTGATTATGTTCTCATGTTTTAAAGGCAAATGATAATAAATTTATTCTTGTTACTTTAACGGTCATGTTTTCCTGAACATTGCACTACCATCCTCTGATATTTACATGATTGTAACACTTGGAATCCCTCAGTTGCACCTCCAACACATAAAGAACGTGGAAGTCATTATTCCCATTCTCAAGACAAGAAAATCTGAAGAAACAGAAAATCAAATATTTTCATGAATCCATCAGAGAATTGAGGTCACAAAGCAAATCACCATACTAAAATTTGGAAAGAGACAAATTAGCAAATGTAGAGAATCCCAGTGGACACATGTTCACCTGGAGCAGAAGACACTGGAGCCACAAAATAGTAGTAATACTGTATCGATAATTTTGACATGTTACTGGAAGCTGAGTAAGGACTAGCATGACAGTGAGAATTCCTGGGAGTTACAGTTTGAGGAAAGTTTTAAACTTTTGTGGATTTTACCTCCAGGAATTATTAGAAATTACCAGACTTCAACTTCCTCTAACCTTTCTGTCTTACTAAAGGGAGAAAAAAAGGTAAGATTATATGTAGAGGTCGAAGTCCAGGGACACAGGCTCTCTAAAAGACTAATAATTAATAATACAATTATATAATGCTCCCCTCCCCAACACATTACCCCACATCAACAGTGGATTGTGGCAGAAATTGCTGAGAGACAAAGACAATTTAAGGAGCTCTTAAAGAGAACCAAGGAAAATGGGAGATTAAAAACCAGGACGCTAGATCAATTGGAAACCTCTGGCAGCTACAGCTACAGTAAATAGTAAACATAGCCCAGGTCTTAGCAAGTTTAACATAAAATTTCACGCTATGTGACTATTATAGTTAGAGACTTCAACACACCTAATTCAGTAATGGATAGATTAGCATGTAGAAAATCAACAAGAATATAGTTGAACTGAACAGCAGCCCCATTAATCAACTGGATCTAATTGACATTTATAGAATACTTCATCTAACAGCCAAATACACATTCTTCTCAAGCTCATATGGAATATTCATGGAGATTAATAAACTTGAACAAATGTAAAGAATATAAATCACACCACATATGTTCTCAGACTACAATGGAATTAAACTAGAAATCAATAACTGGCTGAAAATAGCTGGAAAATTCAGAAATATTTAAGAATTAAACAACGCAATTCTACACAACACATTGGTCAAAGAAGATAGCTCTAGAGAAATCTAAAAATAATTTGAACTAAATAAAAATAAAAATAAAACATGTTAGGTGCAGTGATAACAGTGATTAAAGGCAAATTTATAACATTAAATAAATTTATTTAATAAGAAGGAGGATCTAAAATCTTCCTAACTTAATAACCTAAGCTTTCATTTAATGAAACTAGATAAAGAAGAGCAGTTTAAGCAGAAAAGAAGCAGAAGAAATAACAATCATGGCAGAAATTAATGAAATTGAAAACAGGAAATCAATATGGAAGAGAAAGTCAACAAAACAAAAAGCTGGCTTTTTGAAAAGATCAATAAAATAGGTCAGCTTCTAGTCAGGTTAACCAAGAAAATAAGTAATAAGATAAGCATTACCAATATCATAAATAAAGAAAGGATCATCATCATTGATTTCGTGGATATTAAAATAACAATAAATAATATAAAGAGCAACATTTGTTATTAAAAATAAATGTTATTATATTATAATGCTATGAACAGCTCTTAGCACTTCAAAACTTGAAATCATTTATAAAATATGTTTCTGTCCACCTTGGCCAAGATCGATTGTTCTGAGTATAAACCAATACATAGAAAATATTTATTGAGCCCTTATTATATGCCAATCTGTCCTTGTTTCTGAAGATGGTGACAATGAACACAACATAAAAACGTCCTTCCCTACATTGAGCTTACATTTACTTATTGCCTAAATATATAATTTTATAACTGATGAGAATGCAGAACGTTTTTCTTCCTTGCTTCCACCTTCGATTCTTAACTTTATGACCTGATGTTAAAAAATAATAGTACTAAATATGTTACATCATACTTTTTTGGTTCAAAACTCTTGACTTTCTAGCTCACAATACAAGTGAATATCATTAAAATGTGTCTACATGATGTGACCCTGCCTCTCCATACTACAGTAACCCTTGGCTTTTGCTATTCTTCTCTTTATTCACTCAGTTATAGTCATTCTTGTTTTAGGACATTCTTATTGTTCAGTTTACCTGGAATGCTCTTCAGTCAGACAGATGTATGGCAGCTTCCCACATTCAAATATGTTTTCTAGTCTCTGCACAAATATGTCTTTATTGTTGAAATCTCTTAAGACCACCCTATACAAAATATCAAACTCGCTCTCATTATCACCCTTACTCTGCTTTAATTTTCTCTATAGAAATGGTCCTCATTTGATATATGTTATATATTTTATTGCCTATACATATTCACCCACACCCACTAGAATATAAGCTGCATGAGAGCAAAGAGTTTGTTTAGTTAATTACCACATTACCAATATTTATAACAATGCCCGATACATAGTAGGTACACAATAACAATTTAGTAAAGGAATAGACTTACAATTTTTAAAAGACGCATGTATTCTTCTATTTTTGTATTTTTCAAACTTGTGTAATCATAAGAATCACCTGGAGCACTGTTAAAAAAATCAGACACTTGGGCCTACCATTAAACCACTAAAATTAGAATCTTTAAAAACTGATAAGGGATTGAGGCAGATTTAAATTTCAAGGCTCTAAGCTACTAAATATGACACCCAGAATAGATAAGCTTTTGTTTTGGACACTTTTAGAATACTTTGGATACAACTACTAATGGGAGACAATGATTCTGAAATATAAAATAGATATGTTAGGGAGCAAAGGGCAAGAATTGTCCAGAAAATAGAAAAATATGGACAAATGAGCACAGTCTTGGTGTAAATCTTGGAATAAATCTGGAGATGAGCAAAGTACCTGGAAGTTGGAACCTGCAAAGACAGGTGAACAGTGAAAAATACCAAAAGAGAAGTGACCAAAGGACTTATACCAGGAGTGTCTCATATTTTTAATGTAAAACCTCTACATTGACTGAGAACTTAAATAAATTGTTCTACAAATACAGAGACTATGAGAAAAATCCAGGAGAAAGGTCTATTTCACATCTGAATTTCACAATGCAGAAAGAAGTTAGTGAACTGAGACGAGTGAGACTGGGAGCAACTGAAAGCAGACATCTCAGGTAAGATGTTGGATTTCAGAATATGGATCTTCGTATCACTTATTGCTTGATTAGAAAAGCAGACCAGCTATGAGAGATACAATGGTCTCATTGTAGAGATTCAACATTATATGATCATGGGAATTTGGTTAAGCATTGTTTATAAGTCTGCTACCCCTGTGTCAGATACTTTGTCAGATGAATTGAAAAAGAAAGACAGAAGTGAAGGGAGGAAGAACAAGGACAAATCAACATACTTAAGGATGAGCTGGAATCCATGAGGACAAATTAATGGAGTCCTATTACGGAACACTGCATCAGTCTCTCACTGTCTCCAGCCTATAATTGGTTTATGCAGGGGACCTGCACTAGCACTGTTTTATGTAAATGTGGCCTAGGATCCAGGGAAGTGGAAGGAAGAGATATAATGCAAGCAGGAGCTCTGGGCCTGGCTGTAGCCACAAGGCGATCTAGCAGAAGCTGAAACTGCTATGGGCTGACTACTGCTTCGAGTCAATGAAGTGAGTCAGCAGATCCATCACAAAATATGTGACCCGCAAGAGAATCTGATCTAGTCTAATCTTCAATGCATAAACAAAACCACTAATCAACTCTTTCTTTTAAATCTTATTTATATATCTAGTATGGCAAACCATAACTCAGAATCATATAAGGAAGGACATTTCGAAAATGTAGTTCTAATTTAGAGATCTTGACGTAATTCAAAGCCACCAAGGTCTGTAATTCTAACTGCTGGATGAATAGCTATCCCAAACAGTAATGCAAAAATAACATTTATTTTTATTATCTCTTACAGTTCTGGAGGTTAATTGGGCTTGACTAGGTGGTTCTTGCTCTCATATTTCTCATGCGGTTGTAGTCAGTGGTGGTAGGTCTAGAGTCATTTTGAAGGCTGTCTGACTCTCAGTTGTCTGGCAGACAATGATGTCAAGTCATCTAGACCTTATCTGTTGCTGTAGGATGGAATGCAACTATGTTACTTGCATTTCATCACAGAGACATGGTTGGTTTTCAAGGCAAATATGTGAAAGAGAGGGAGGCAGAGGCTATATTACCTTTTAAGACATAGCCTTGAGAGTTGTGCATAATCTCTTGTGCCACATTAGTGAGTGTATTAATCAGGGCTCAACCATAGAAACAGAATCAGTGGGCGATAAATAATAAAAGATTATTGAAAGTATGAGGAAAAGAGAAAAATTCCTATTTCTCTCTTCTACTTTTAGCTGGCCAAATAATCACAACCGCAAGAGACAGATTGAGAAGAGAAAATCAAATTTAATTTTAAGCACACAGGAACCGCACATACATGAGTCAGAGATCCCGCATACATGAGGGGTTCAAAGTCACAAAGAGAAATTGAGATATGTAAGACATTCTGAGCTAGGGATAAGGTAATGTACATTAGGGGTTCAGAAGGTAATTGCAGGGAGAGTATACATTCAGTAATTACTAGTTTGTCCTGCCATATAGATAGGTAAAAAGTCACAACACGAGTTTCTCTTAAGCTCACAGTCTCAGTTGCCTTTAGCTCAAAATAATCTGCTTATCACTGTGGCATATCTTGGGATGGCTCACTCTGAAATCTCACAACAAGTATTGATTGGCTTACATAATTTTAGGGGCTGGGTAGGCAAGTTTGAGAACCATAGGATAGGCCATCAGGAAAAGCAAGCTGAAACTCTAAGATATTACTGAAGCAGTTGTCTACAGGTAGACCTTTTTCAAGAAGCTTTAGATCTGTTCTTAAGTCTTCCCAACTGATTGGATCAAGTTCAGCCAGTTTATCTAGGATGATCTCCCTGATTTAAAGTCAAACACGTATGGATTTTACATTTACAAAACCCCTACACAGCATACCTAGATTAGGTAACCTGAAGAAGCTGACACATAAATTGATTGTCATAACGAGTTATGAAGACAAGACAAACTTCAAGACAAGGAGAGCAATGTCAAAGAATTTGCAGACGTATTCAAAATCACCACACACTGAGTTTCAATATATATTTTTTTAATCTGAAAGGACATGCATAATTTCAGTGACTTTAAAATATATGTGTGTGTGTGTGTATACACACACACACACACACACATATGTATATACCTTATAATATGTTAATATACTGCCCCTATATTTATGCACAGCAAAACACTGTAAGAGTTAGGCCTTAGAATCATGTTCGAACAATTTATTTTCATTATGGGTCTTTCTATAGTTTCTATATTGCTAGAGTGAGTATATACATATGTATACATATTCTCAATGATATGTAGATTATTAACATATTTCTGGAGTTCAAATAATTGTCCTCAGAGTTATTTTAAAAACTTTGAACAACCATATTTATATAATAACATATAGCTTTTTGTATCACAAACCCACACTTTATTTTCTTAAGTCACAATAAAGTAAGACTGTGTCTCTTTCATCATTACTTCCTGCCTCCTCTTATGAATTCTCACTCTCCTCCCATCTCACACTCACCACTACAGTGTGGAGAGACAAATCTACAGTTTCTGTTTTAAAGGGGTAGATGAATAAAGTGTAACCTAAGGTAATCAAATTTCACAGAGTTGCTGCTATATGAAAATGACAGCCACATCTTCAGTCACATCCATTTTGAAATCTAAGTTCATGCTGAGAGTCTTTACCTCGCTCATTGATACAAGGATAGTACTACTGGACAAGTTAATGAGCCACATAAATTGAGAATATAGGGCAGAGTTGACATGCAAATTAGTTTAATCTGCTGTTCTATAGATGAGAACCTTGATAGCAGCTTTGGGCTGCATCATGCACTAAGTTTGATGTCTTAGAAAACCCCATGCCCATTTTTAGATCACCAGTGAATAGCTTGATGAGAGTCTTGTGGCATTGATAGAATCAGATCATTTTCCCATGTTCTTCTGTTTTTGTGTTTATGCATTGTTTGGTTTGATTTTGCCTAAACATGTATCTGTTATACATAATTATTTTTTGTTCTTTCAAAATAGTACCTTTAAAATAACCTGTATAAAGATTAATCTAATTAAAATAGATGAAACGGATTAAAACATTTTGACTCAGCAAAATGCTGACTATGTGAAAGAAATTAATTGGAGTCTCAGATAGGACTTATTGATACATTTAAGATCTCTTTCAATGCTGATCACCAGCCTTGGAGAGTCTGTTCTCAGAACTTTAGATACAAATGATTGGATTCAGCCAGTGGCTATGTGTGAAAAACAAGCTCAGAGCAGTTTCAACCTTCAGCTGAGAGTTTCTACTAGAGAAAGCTTATCCTGACAAAAACACATGAAATGTAGATCAAAATGCATAGTGTCTTATTGTTTTTTGATGTTACTGTTAAGCCTTCAAAAAGAATATTTGTTTTCAAAGTTTCTTTTCCAAGGAATTTAATACTAATAAAATAATATGTTCTTTATTCAGGAGTAGCCCACTCATTTAGGAAATTAAGCCAAAGACCTCTAACCATGCAGCATTACCAGTGACAATATATGAGGTTAAATCATACAACTTAGAATTCCACATTATAGTATGAATTTCAAGCATCTATTGAACACTCAACTGAACAAGAAATAAGAGAAAATAATTTATGTGAGAATTTGTTGAAACATAACTGAGTTGTTTCCAATTTTACCTTACTTAAATTTACTTAAAGAGCAAACTACTAGCAGCTTTAGCCAAGAGTCTATCTTTAGTGCAATCAATCTACGTTAAGAAAACTCCAGTTTACAAAGCATGAAAGACAGGAGGCTCACTATACTCTGTGCTGGTCAGACCACTTGCCCCTGCAGGAACCACCATATTTTAAGAATGACATACATATATGTGAGTTGTTGGAAATGTTCTTGGTATCACATGTTATGGATAATTAATAATGATTCTGGTACTATTTACTCTGAAAAAAATTCTTAAAGGATGCAGGACAACATTTCTCAAATATGCAAAGATTTGTCATGGGGAAGTAAAATAAGATACTGTGAGAGTAAATCTGTAGAGCAAAAACAAGTGAGTAAATATTACAAAGAAGTTTTTGCTCAATGTAAGAAATAGCAATTAGACTTGTCCAACCCTGGATATATCTTTATAAGAGGTAATGAAGCTTCTCATTTTACTTCTACTTACAATTTTTATTAATAAGGACAAAGACTCTCACTAGATCACCATTTCATCAACTCTGCATGCATTAGCAAAAAATTTAAGCCTGTCATTTTGGTTTAATAGGAAGTGGACTCACAAAGGTCCTTTTAGAAACTAAGCGATGTGTAAGTAGAAACGTATCAGTAGTTATTTCCCTATGACTGGAAATATTGAGAGTGGATATTAGTCGCTAGTGAACTGATAGAGGAGCTTTTTGTACTTGATGAAATGTTGAGTTATATTCTCTTAGGAATCTTTATGTAATGCTAAGATTTTTACAGCCTTAATAAAGAACGCTAAAGTAGGATTCAAGAGAGCTCGGTTTTACTATTGCCTTTCATTATTTGACCATAGAAAATTATTTAGCCTCTTTGGTTTTCATATTTCCCAGATGAGAGAATTACATGATAGTTAAGGTTCCTTTTAATTCTTTTTTTCCTGGCTCTATTGAGATATTATTGATGTATGATATATATATAAATTTAAGATGTACAATGTGATAATTAGATACATGTATATATTGCAAAATGATTGACAACAAGATTAATTAACCCCTCCACCCTTTCACAAAATCAAGATTGTGTGTGTGTGTGTGTGTGTGTGTGTGTGTGTATGGTAACAACATGTAAGATTTATTCTCTTAATAACTTTCAAGTATATAATATAGTATTTGTTAATTATAGTCACCATGCTGTGCATTTAGTCTCCAGATCTTATTCATCTTATATCTGGGAGTTTAAATATTTTGACTAACATCTTCCCATTTGCTCTACTCCTCAGCCCCTGGCAACCACCATTCAACTTTCTGTCTATGAATTGGCTTTTTTTAGTCTACATTTAAGTGAGAATATTCAGTAGTTGTCTTTTTCTTTCTCAATCGTTTCACTTAGTGTAATGCCAAGGTCCATCCATGTTGTTCCAAAGGTGGTTTTTTTTTTTATGTCTGAATAATATTCCATTGTGTGTGTATGTAAACATATATATTTTCTATATATACATCTTCTTTTCCTATTTACCTATTCATCCAACGATGGAAACTTAGATTATTTACACCTTTCAACTATTATGAATAATGCTACAGTAAACATGGGGGTACAGATATCATTTTGAGATTGTAATTTTATTTATGTGTATATATTAGTCATATAATAGTTCTATTTTTTTAATTTTTTGAGAAACCTCTACACTGTTTTCATAATGACTGCACCAATTTATATTCCACCCAACAGTGCACAATTTTCTTTACTATCTCACCAACACTTGCTATTTTTTGTCTTTCTGATAATAGCCATCTTAACAGCTGTGAGGTAATATTTCATTGTAGCTTGGTTTGAATTTTCCTGTTAATGACACTGAGCATATTTTCATGCACCTGTCGGTCATTTATACATTTTCTTTGGAAAATGTCTATTCAAGTTATTTGCCCATTTTTTAATCAATTTGTTTGTTTTTTCTTTAATACTTAAAAAATTTTATATGCAAAAATAATGAAGACTATTGTAAGTCAGCAGGAGGAAACATTGCTTAATGGATGAAATAGTTTAGGATAGTCTAATATGCATAAAATAACACGCTCACTGAAGTTTTCTAATGAGGTAGAGTTCATGTGGGATTTGAAGAATAGCTAGGGTTTAAATATGAAAAAAAAATTTATATTTAAAGTAAAGTAAGGACAAATGCAGATTATTGGTGGTGAGTGAATTTGGAAATAGTGAAAAAACCTCCAGTGGAATACATGGGCCAAATAGATGGTACAATAAAGCTACCTTGCATGGCAGAAGTCAGGAAATTAGGCTCAGTGGGTCAATTTTATCCTGTTTTTGTAAATAAATTTTATTGGATCTCAGCCACACTATTTGTTTACTTATTGTTTACAGCTGCTTTCTTGCTACAATAGCAGAATTCCACAGTTGTGACAGAGACTCTGTGGCTGGAAAAATTCTAAAATATTCACTACCTTACCCATTAAGGAAAAGTTTGCTGACTCCTGCTGTAAGGAATCATTATGTGGCTGGCCTTAGAAAGAAAAAATAGAAATAGCTTACCTATGAAAAATCCTCAAAGGATTTTCTCCCCAGCGGTGATTCCCTGTTCTTTATTATTTTGGAGAGGAGTCATATGATCATAGTTAGAATATAAAAGACAATAATGGTTCAGTCAAAAAGCAAGAAGATCTTAGTGATTTACAGCAGCTAAATCTCTGTCTCGGGAACAAGAAGGTTGATTTACAATTTATGAAAATGACAGTAATTTGATACCTGCAGTATATGATATTTTGTATGACTTCAAGTATTATTTCATCTTCAGTATTCAACAATAAATCTAGCTATAGCTTTAAGGATTAGGAGAACAGTTAACTATATAAGTAACAATGCCGTACCTGGTAGATGGAAGATATATTAGAAAGTAGACATTTTTCTCCAGTAACTCATTTTTCCTTTATTCATCTACTCATTTATTTCTTCTTGGCCAAAAAAGAAATTTACTTCAAAAGTTATACTGTTGAAAAGTATGGTGAATGCATAACTCACCAAAATTAGACAATTCAAAGATAAGGCTGTTTCTAACTCATACCCAATTTTCCACTGACTTGTGCCTCTTCTTTTTTGCATAGCAGAAGTCAAGATGAGTTATGTCATAAGTCAGGTTAACTTAACACCTGATGACTAAGGTCCATGTGATTGGTGAAAAGTATTGCTATCCATAAAGCACATTTAGTTTCAAATCTTATTGGCCTGTAAACATAATGATGCCATTACTATATCACTGTGATTCTAAAATTACTTTTTAGGACTTTTGTTATTTAGTGCTGAGATAAAAATTTTTGAATCAGTTGGACTTTCATTGAAATTGCTTGGGAATTGTGAATAAATCTCTTCACTGAGTACTGAGAACAAGATAAGAAAAAATTGAGATATTGCCTCGAGATTTGAAGATGACACTATTTTTTTTCTCTTTCTCTCCACTGCTCCTTTGACTTTAAGTTCCCACCGCCTTTGGGTTTGACCTGGAATCAGACAGGTGGGAGCTTAATTATTGGTTTGTGAGTGACAGGCAATGATTCTGTCAATATCTCAACCTCGGTTTTCACAACTGTAAAATGAAGCTAATAATCTCTCTCAAATAGCTGCTAAGAAATTTAAATAGTAGTCTAAGGAATTACAGTAGTCATACTTTCTCATACACACATTTTCTATGTTGGTGTTATAGAATCTATTTCTTATCATACAAGAATCTACTCAGAATAAGCTTTCATCACCTTACTAAGTATCACATGTTCCAGAGGAAGTAGTAACAATTGCCAGTGCTTGAAAGGTGATTAAAATGATTAAACAGCTGCTCTGATTCCAGACAGGTCACCGGCCAGACTGAAATGGCATAGCACATTGTATGGACGAGGGAAGCAGCTGCTTGAAGAGGGAATCCCTTAATATTGATATCCCACTCATTTATTTAAATCTGTTCTACAGGTAAGCATATCAAGTCAATATTTCTCAAATGAATGAGTTTAAATGACAAGCTAACCCAATATGTAAGAGGTAGAAAATGTTATTTGAAAATATGTGACCCATATAGATTTCTTATCCCTTTACTTTCATCCTGTTAGAAATATATAAAAATAAAATATCTCTAAAATAATAACACATGCACACATATTTTCTGCTCAAATGATGTGATCACTATCAGTTTTTAGAAAGAAAATTCCTCTCCAGAAGCTGTACAATTGACCTAAATTGGCAGTGATTGAGAAGTTTATTCTTATTAAAGCATAAATATATGACTTCCATTATTCTAGGAAATGAATATGTTGAGACTGATAAATAATTTAGAATAAGATTTTAACTTAATTAAAACACTCTTTGTATCATTTATCTAATTTGTGATGTCCATCCCAGAGGTTTAAGGTATAATCACATTTTTATATTTCCCTAAGGATTTGTAACCTTGAAAAATATCTACTCATTAACTCAGATTTTGGACTGCTTCTTGACAGCTACATTTCTCTTACATCAATATCTCACGCACATGCAATCACACACACAAAGACACACACACACACACAATATAGACTACTGTATTTGTATAATCTCAGAAATGATAGTTCAGTTAAGCTTAGAAGTGAAAATTTTCTCTTTTCCTATTGTCTTTCTGACATCAAGTGAACTAAATATAGAGAAAAGTCAAAATCATCAGGAGGAAGATGGTATATTTATGAACATCTTGCATGAGTGTTCTCACTCATGCTTTGTATTTTATACCTCTCTCAAATTTAGATCTCTAACTTCAAAAAGATGTCGTTGTGAATTAAATTAGTCTAATTGTCCTGAAAATGTTCATTATTGGCACACTTGCATTGTAAGGGGTATTTCCATTGTTATAAAATTTCAAATACATTTTGAACATATTTCATGGCTGAACCCTTTATAGATAATTCTATTCTTTCCACATAACTTGATAAAGACCTCTATAAAATTTTTCAAGTATCTAATGTTTCATCCATATCATCAATTTAATCCAAACATATTTTTCCTGCAAATTGCTTTTAATTCAACATTATGTTTATGAGATCACTTCATATTACATATACATCTATTTTGTTTGTTTTCTCCCAATTATGATTTATGTTTTTATTTTCTCTAAAATGCCTTTTAATGTACAGAAATTAAAAATCCAATGTAGTTAAATTTATCAGTTATTTTCTTTATATCTTATGTGGGAGATTTTTTTTTTTTTGCCTTATTTAAACAATCTTTTAATAATGTGAGATCATAAAGCTCTTCATGATTCATCTGTATTTCACATGGAGTTTACCTGTTTTTAGGGATACTGTGAGGTAGGTGTACAATTTCATTATTCTTTTGTCCATACAAGCAACCATTGTCCCACACCATTATTTCCCTATTGATTTGCAATGCACAATTTCAGGTTTAATTACTACACATCTATAATAACTCTTGCTACTTAGTACAGCAAGGCTTTACCTGATTTATTCTTCAAAAATTTTTGGTCACTCTTTGTCCTTCATTCTTTTACAGAAATTTAGATTTCCCTTGCCAGTTTCCATGAAAAAAAAAAAACTGTTGGAAATTTATTGGAATTTCATTGAATCACTGGACTAATTTGGAGAAAAACCAATGCTTTTTTGATAGCATGTCTTCCTACCTATATAGAGGTTTATCTCTATAATGTCTGTTTTCAAATGTCTTTTAATTTAAGTTTTGTAATTTTTCTATAAAGATTTCATGCCTCTTTTTCTAAGGTTTATTCATAGTTACTTTCTTTTTCTTTTAACATTTATTTTTATTATGATGATGTTGGTTAATGAAATCGGTAAGTTTCGTATGTACAATTCAACAGTAAGGCATACACACACACACACACACACACACACACACACACACATATACGTATATATATATATATATATACATATATATATTGTGTTGTGTGTACACTGCCCATAGTTAGATTTCTTTATTAGATTTCATATATATATATATGTATGTATATATATAGCGCGTTGTGTGTACACTGCCCATAGTTAGATTTCTTTCTGTTACCATGTATTTGACCCCTTTTACCCATCTACCTCTCCCCTGTCCTCCCCCACCTTCTGATAATCACTAGTCTATTGTCCATGGCCTTGAGTCTCTGTTTTTCCTGTATGTTTGTTGCCTTTAGGTTTATATCCCATATATAAGTGATATCACATGATTTCCAACTTTTTCTGTTTGGCTTATTTCGCTTAGCATGATTATCTCAAGGTCCATCCATGTTATCATCGCAAATGGCAGTATTTCATCTCTTGTTACAGCTGAGTAATATTCCATTGTATATATGTACCACAGCTTCTGTAGCCAATTATCTATCGTAGGACACTTCGGTTGCTTCCATGTCCTGGCCACTGTGAATAATGCTGCTATGAACATTGGTGTGCAAATATCTTTTCAGATGTGAGTTTTTAAGTCTTTGGGGTAAATACCCAGTAGAGGGTATTATGGTAGAACAATTCTTAGTTTTTGGAGGAATCTGCATACTGTTTTCCATAGTGGCTGTACCAATTTGCAGTCTCACCAGCAGTGTATGAGGGTTCCTTTTTCTCCGCATCCTCTCCAACACTTGTTATTACTTGTCCTGTTGATTATAGCTGTTCTGATAGGTGTGAGATGCCATCTCATTGTTGTTTTGAGTTGCATCTTCCTAATAGCTAGCAATGTTGAACATCTTTTCATATGTTTGTTGGCCATTTGTAATCTTCTTGGTAGAAGTGTCTCTTCAGGTCCTCTGCCCATTTTTTAATTGAATCATTTGTTTTTTGTTGTTGTTATTGAGTTGTATGAGTTCTTTGTATACTTTTGATATTAGGCCTTTATTGGAGGTATTGCTAGCAAATATATTTTACCATTTGGATGGTTGTCTCTTTACCTTGTTAATGATTTCTTTCTCTGTGAGAAGTTTTTTAGTCTGATATAGTCCCATTCATTTATTTTTGCTTTTACTTCCCTTGCTTTTGAAGTCAAATTCTTGAAATCCTCTTTAAGTCCTCTTTAAACACTCTTTAAGTGTTTAGTTCCTATGTTTTCTTCTATGCATTTTATTGTTTCAGGTCTTATATTCAGGTCCTTAATCCATTTGAGTTAATTTTGGTATGTGGTGATAGACAACAGTCTAATTTCATTTTTACAGGTAGTTTTTCAATTTTCCTAGCACTCTTTATTGAAGAAGCTTTCCTTTCTCCACTGTATGTTTTCGGCTCTTTTTGTCAAAAATTATTTCCCCACATTAACATGGATTTACTTCTAGATTCTCAATTCTGTTCCACTGGTATGTGTGTCTGTTTTTCTGCCAATGTCATGCCATTAGATATTTTCTCTTCCTTCTTCAGTTCACTAAATTTTCCCCTGACATCCTTGATTTTTGCACTCTTTTATGTTACAAGGTATATTCCTTATTTGTGGTGCTTATCACATTTTGAACATCACTTTATTTTTCATGTGTAGTTGATTAATGTACAGTTCACTCAGTAGGTTATAATGAACTAAGGGTCCTTGTCTTTTCACACTCACAATTGTAATCCCAGCACCTAGCATATTAATATGCACATTAGAGGCTTCTCGATACATGATTTAGAATGAATAAATGATTTCCAAGTCCCCTCAGTATGAAGTAAGCGAATTTGTAAGTCGAACTGAAATAAATTTATCAGGTCGAATACGTAAAAATGATCATCATGATATATATAATATATGGACAGAAATATAAGAAAGGAAACAGAAAAGAAAGAAACCTACCATTCCTGGTGCTTCCTACCTTATAGCATTCTACTCTAATTTTCATCATAAACCCACACCCTTTCTATTATTCTGATTCTCCTTTAACAATTGTGAGACATATGATACAAAGAGTTAAGTAATCATTTCAACTCTTTCCATCTAGAAAGCGATTAAACTGGGCTGTGTAACTAGATCCTTTATCTCCAAAGCCCACTCTCTTTCCACCACTCCATGATTAAATTACTTGTAGCTTCATAACCTCTGGTTCCCTCTCAGATCCTGTTCAGCCTTGGCTCTGGTCTCTCACATCTGAAGAATGAGTTATTTGGAAATTGTGAGTTTAAACCTATCTTTGACACACATCTTCTTAATTGCGTTTTCTCTTTCCCCATAAGTGGAGCCACAATTTAAATGCCTCTGCAATTGTTGATTACTGCACTTACAATATGCCAGATGTTATCTCATTTGAATTGTGCCCACATGCTGCAGGTGCAAAAGGAAGGCCACAATTGAGTAAATTTGGACTTAAGTATCTCCGTGTTTTCATTTAATCCATATGCTTCGCCATATAAATTATTTTCTTCTAATTTTTTTTTCAGCTTTCTCTTTGCCTAGCAGACTTATTTTATATTACTTTAAAAGTTCTGGAAAGTAAGATTGAGTTCTTATATTTTTCAGAATAAAAAAATCTTCTAAAGTAACTTTGCATTTCCCTAGACTACAAAGAGAGTAACTTTGCACATTTTTATTTGTACAAATATAATACAGCTAAACCAATCATGCTTTCCAGACAACAGAACTGTTGATGGGAGGTGGCCATAATATAGCAAAAATCTATAAGCGAATGGATCTGTGGAATCCCACAGTTACTCTTCACTTATTTTAAGAGATGAGTCCCTTTACACGTCCTCTTAATTTTTTTACATGTGTTTTCTCTTCACTCTCCTATACTGTCATGTCCAAAAATGTAAAACTTACTACTTTGTGACATCCACAATGGTGTTTCTATTGGCTATTATACCTAAACTAGTAAGAAATGACAAGAAAAAACTGAAAGGTCTGTAAATTTTTTCATCTTAAGATACATTCTAGGTTATTATTTTATAACATCTGACCAGCTATTGAATTATTGCATTAAATCCAAGACATGGTCATGTTACTAAAGTAAAGGGGGTTAGTTTATCTGCATGTATCAAAGCCAAATGAGACACAAACAGGGTTTTGCAGCAAAGTAAGGGTTTACCTAAGAAAATGGTGTCAAGCCCAGAGATAGCTGAGCCAGCACTCAAAGACCTGGCTCCCCAGCGGCCTCTAGAGGATGGATTATATAGGGGACAACTCGTTAGTCATGGTAGCTAAGAGAATTGGGGTTGTGAGCTCTACTGATTGGAGGAGGCTAGGGTAGATGGCAGTTGATTATTGCAGCAAGTCCTGAGGTCAGTCATGGTGTTGTTCTGTCTAGTTTCGAGGGGATATGGCTTTATTCTTAAGAGAGTTTGACCCTGACCAGAACCTAATGGCCTAAGGATTCATGAAGGGAGTGGACTTGCAGTATGTGCAAAGACAGAAGGATCTGTTTGAAAGAAAGCATGTGAGTCATAATCCTATTAGACCAAACAAAGCTAATCTGAATTAAGGAAAAAGTTATACTAAAGAAATGAAGTTTTTCTACAGTTACAGTCAATTGATGACACACTATTATGTTTATTACTATTAACAAACAACCATAAGAGAACACTGCCAATTAAAACTTATCTCACTAATGTGTTGTTTATTTTATGCTTATAGAAATATATCTTTTAGACTCAGCTTACCACTCTTGAGTCTACATTAAAAAATACATATAAGAGAAATAATTTGATTAAGTTATTCCTAAAACATTTTCCATTCAGAGTATAGAACATTTAAATCACAAAATTGTCAATCTTTATATTTTACCTTAGAATAATATCCCCTGTGACATCAAGAGGACTGGTAATACAATGATGCACAATTCCTTAAAGAATTCTCTACTTTTGTTTCCAAGATATTTTTCTATGTCATTCTGCTACCTTATAGCATTCTGCTACCATTCTACATGCTTGATTTTGTTGCTTTCCTGAACCTCCATTTACTACCATTCTGCATGCTTGGTTTTGTTGCTTTCCTGAACCTCCAGAGGAATTCATGGAATATCTCTAAGCAACAACGAGAAACTTTTTTTTCTTCAAATGACTTAAATACTCTGTTGATTTAAAAATGGAGAGGCTATGATTATCCAGTCATGGCACCATAAAGAACAGCCAAGTTTCTCCAAGCCCAGGCAATTACTTCTACTATTTGACATATGACAATTTTAGAAAGCATTGACATTTCACAAACATGAAGAAAGAAAGGAAAAGAAAGAAAGAAAGAAAGAAAGAAAGAAAGAAAGAAAGAAAGAAAGAAAGAAAGAAAGAAAGAAAGAAAGAAAGAAAAGAAGAAGAAGAAGGAGGAAGGGAGGGAGGGAGGGAGGGAGGGAGGAAGGAAGGAAGGAAGGAAGATGGAAGGAGGGAGAGGGAAGGAAGAAAGATACAGAATATAAATAAATAAATACAGTTGCTTCTTAAATAAATAAAATTAAGATAACCCAATAGCAATATATGTTGGCTAGAGTTATACTATGCCTGGGAAAATGGATATCTGTTGCCATGTTTCTACCACAAGTTTCACTGATTCAATGTATCAACATACTATAGATTTCCTTTCTGGAGACTCTATAGACTTAACCATTGTCTTCCTGGTTCTTGGAATCTGTCACTTCATCTCCTCATCATGATTTCCTCATATTATGCTTTAAGTTATTCACCTAAATAGTTAGAGAAATATTCACTAAACACTACCCTGGGACAGAAGTGAGTAAGCAGTGAACATTTTATGGCCACTTATCTATTATGCACAAGAAACTTCAACAGGGCTTTATATCTCTTTTTGCATCAAAATCCCAAGAACAATTCAGGATTTATGATTGTCATTTTTAAAATGATGTAACAGGGAATTGATTTGGTTATATAATTTAACCAAGATAATCTATAGTAGAGTTTGAAATTCTATGTGTCTTTTTATCATTTTCTTTTCTTACTCTGCCTTTTAATTCCATGTAAGTGAGCAAACATGTATGTTTTCTTTTGTTTATTTTTACACTGTTTCTATATTTAAGAACTGCTTTCTTTATCATCACTACCACTTCATATTTATGTTTATTGAAATGCAGATCACACTTGATGTTTTATTTTGGTTTTTGTCACCTACTCTTGCCTGTTAGAGACCCCATATTGTGATCTTTCTGCTGGGTATCCATAAGAAGAGACAGTATTCGTCAAAGCAAGTCAGAAACTTTATTCCCTGGCTAAGGAATTGAGAAGGATAATCAAGTGTCCCAATGATTCTTTCCCCAAGTTTGCAGAATTAGGAAAGTATTAAAGGGTCCGGAGCAGGGTAAAAGGGTTCAGGGGTGCAGATTCCTGAGGGAGGGTAGTGAGTCCTCAGATTTCCAAGGGAACATACGCAGTTTCCAAACGTGTTTGAAACATGTCTAGCCATACCTGAAATGTCTCATTTTAATGTTAAATCTTCACCTCTGGGTGTAAGTTTTAGTATGCTGATGAAACACAATTCATCAAATGGTCACTTACAAAGGGGTCTCCAGGTGTCATCTTGGATTTTTCTGGCTCAAATTGGTTTCTTGGCGGTGGTCCTTGGGTTCTTCATGTGACTCCTATTTGCAGGCTTAACTAGCCCTGGAATTTCTGTCTTTTCTTGGCAAGTTCAGCCTGCTTTTGTCAGAGGATATGTCAGAATATAAAAAAGTCATAGAAGTTTAAAGATTAATTAATGATGTAGTAACAGTTTTATATATCTATATATCTGCCTTACCATGGACTGATTATACACTCATTCCAGATAAGTCCTGCTTGAGAAAGTCCCTCAAGTTTCTTAATTATAGCTAGGATTTAAAGCTTGTATGGGAATGAACAATAAAAATGAAGGACCAACATCAGAGACTGCAAATTGGGGCATTGTCTTAATGACATATTAGGGAAGTAAAGTGGTGTACAGTTAGCAGTAACCACTGTAGTAAAAGTCGAGAAGTAAGTGTTTGCTTTTGGGGAGAAGGAAAACTCCTCCTACTCTTCTAGATTTTTTTGGCTGGCTTAATAATTTAATTGATATAAGACATAATAACAAGAAAGAAATACACAGAAGTTTAAAAACGTGTACGTAGGAGAAACTCAAAAAAACTGAGTAAATGACTCTGAAATGGCAGATGCCATCATCTTAAATTCCATCCTAAGCTAAAGACAAAAGAAGATGTTGGAAGTGGAGAGAGTCAGTTAAGGGAAAATACCAGGAAAAGACTAGTAAATAATAAGGTGGTTACACAAATTTAAGTTCTTGCCTTCTGCATTGATAAGAGTTTCTAGAGATAAAATCACCCTCCTCTTCCTTATACAGAAAAGGAGAAACCCTTACAAATGGAGATTTCTCTTATAAATGTAAATGTTTTTAGCAAAGGTAACTTCTTTCAGAGCTTCACCCATGTTTGCTGTTTCTTAAAAACAACAAACTTAAATTATTCATTAAACCAAGGAGACATAATCTGGGGTGACCAATTCTGCCCCTCTACACTTTGAAGGGAAGACTACAGTATAATGCTGAGCTTGGCCATGGTAATGTATATGGTCATAAGAATGTCCAAATCTTTAGAGAATTTTTAAGCATTTATTTGAGCCCAAACTAATGACAGTTGACAGGAAGCAAAATCTCAAACTCTTCAAGAACAGTTTTGTGGTTTCTTTTATGTATTTGAAATTAAGGAGGGAATGTAAGGAAGATTACATGAAAGTGGGAGAGAGCAAGAGAGGGTTTGGGTTACAGGATAGTTAAAGATCATGGGCTTTTTTGAGGGCTGTAAAGTTTATCTCAAAGGTGTGTTAACCTCCTAGATGTACAAAAACAATAAACGGGCCTTGCTCATGGCAAAGATAAACCTTCTTTTAAAAGAAATTATATGCCTTGGCGTGACTACCCACCATGACCTGCCCTTTTAAGAGTTTATGATCATATCACTGTGTGAGGTTACTTTCCCTATAACTCCTTTTTTGTCTACATGTAAAAGACTCACTTTTAGCTGTTAAGATATCTGTTCAAAAAAAATATAGCTTTAGAATATACACACCCACACTGTCATGGAGTTGATTCAAATAGAATGTTTAAAAATGTAAGGTAGAGGGATTATGTGCCTAGTTATATTATATATTAGCAAAAATGTGTGGGAAAAATTATATTAAAAACTTGCAATTTATGAACCAGATATTATTCAGCCTCTTTTAAAGAAGCAAGCTCAACTTATTTGATCATGAAGAGAAGGGGACCTAGGTCTCCATAATTCTTTGTTTGTCTAAAAGATTTACTGATTATTCTCTCTGTGTATATATGTTGTTTTAAAAAAAAACTCAACTGAATAAATTTGAAGATCTAATTGGCTTTATTAAGGAACTCATGAATAGGGCAACATCCCATCTAGCAACTAGAAGGACACACCCAGGGGTTGTACAAAATGGAAGGTTTTTATAGAAAGTAGAGTGAGGCAAGAGAGCTAATGACAAAATAAAACAAAAAAAGAAAGAAAGAAAAAGAAGAAGGAGGAAGAGGAGAAGTGGGGGAGGAGGAGGATGAGGAGGAAGAGGAAGAGGAAGAGGAGGAAGAAGAAGAAGAAGAAGAAGAAGAAGAAGAAGAAGAAGAAGAAGAAGAAGAAGAAGAAAAAGAAATTATTGTTATTGTTGTTATTATTATTATTATTATTATTATTATTATTTGGGGACCAGGATATCTTTTCTTTGGGGTAAGAGGATACAAATATTTTTTATTTGTCTTGTTTTATTTTATTATGCCAATTGCTTCTTCTTTCTAAGAAGGATGTAGAAGGGCCCATGTGACAGGTTGCCTTACTGGTACTTGACCAGAAAATTTCATACTGATTGATTAAGATTATGTTTCTAAGGGAGACTGAAACTGCAGTTAGATCAGATATTAAATCTAGGTTTGGTATCATAGACTTTTAGCACAAGTAGGTCTGTGGTTTTTTCTTTAACTATATGTATGTGCCTAGAGATGGGGAATAGAATATTACCTGAGATGAAGCCAGCAGCCCCAATTCTCTTCGACTGACTAGATTCTGTGGCATGTTTTTCTAATAGAGTAGCTGAGGATATTGTTTACCTTGCCATTGTAGCTATGAAAGATAGAGGAGACTGAACTCTATCAAAATTGAACCAGGACTCTACAAAGTATGTTTTTAAGCTCAATACCTGCTAGTTACTGTTTTGTCATTAACGTCTTCTTCTTTCTAAGAGTTGAAAGTTAAAAAAAAAAATCTAGTTAATTGAAGGTTTCATAACTTAAGATTTTATTGCATACAAATAATGATAAAATAAGAATATACATATGAACCTAGCAAATAGAAAACTACAATTATTTTATGCCTCCTTAGAAGATAGAAGTATCAAGAAAGATCCCTGAGGATCAGAATGTGCATTGATATTATTCAACATATTCATTAAACAGTCAGTGGAAAATGTAAATAAGTGTACATTCAAATCTGTAATAATAAAATGCTAGAAGCTAATGATAAATCAAAAATACTGATGCTTAATCAAAAATACCAATGAATCCGAACAGCCAAGGAAATTATTTAGATGAGAAAGAGATGAGTTTTAATGGAAAGAATAGTACTATAATGCATTTGAAGAAGACTACACAGCAGAAAAATACAAACTAATAAGGAGTTAAGATACATATGAAGTAATTATAGAGAACACTGCTTTAGTGTATTTGTTGATAAATTGAAAAGTTTAGTGTCACAACAATGAAGAATAATTACATTCTAAATTCTCTAAGTTGAACAATTGGAAAAAGAGAGAAAAATTATAATACCACTTAGCTAGGCAATAAAATTCTGTCTATAAGCTTAATGGAAATTTTACAAAGTTAACTGCTTCAGGGCAAAGTTGCAACTGTAATAAAGCAAACAATATTAGCTAGCATGAAGATAGCTCTTTGAATAGTTTTGTGTTTAAAAATGTTGAATTCCCTGATATGTCCCCAGTCTTGTAGATTGATCTCAACTCTGTCCATTCAAAGCTTCCCAACTGGTCACACTTTTGTAACTTTTTTTAAAGTCTCTTAACCTCAAAGCAATATGGCGACTCTTGTTTGCACTCAAGATGCAGTGAAACTTAACAAATCAAAGACCTACAGCAGACTGTTTTGACTAAATAAAACAAAATTATAAATTCCCAAATATATCATATACTCTTCCCATAAATTAAACCATGTTATTTCTAATTTTACAAATTTTGCATTACTGAGACTGATAAGAAACTATTACTAGAACATACTCAATCAGTTTGTCCCCAGGGAGGCAAATGATAACCAATGCAATTACTAATTGGTTTCAGTGAAACTACCCCGAATTTAGGAGATTTATGGAACTATATGTAACAATAAGGCCTAATGAGATGGTAGCTTCTATGTCAAATGTTTATAAAATTGGGAAAAACTTGTTTGATAGGGTATAATATAATGGGAGAAGCTTGGGTTGAGAATTTAGAAAATACGAATTCTTATGTCAATTCTGACCCATTTGTTCTGTAATCTTGACAAGCCTCTTAGTTTCTCTGGAACTGACTAAAATCATGCCATTAGAGTTTATGAAAAAAAAAAAGCCCTACATAAAGATAACATATTACTATCAACATAATTAATATTAGTTTCAGTAGTATTTATTTATAAACATTATTTCCCAAATAAAATATAAATATTTGTCCAAGTAAGGATGCTTAAATGTGTTTTTATTAAGCTTAACTGGTTTGACCCTCCAAACTCCTAATACTAAAATTTTAATCTTTTTAACTTACCCAGGTTTCATGAATTTTTCTCCTCCCTCTTTCTGTTTAAGAAAATAACTGTATTTTCTAAAGTCTCTTTCTTTTATGTTCGAGTTTTTGTTTTATTTAACTATCTCTCCTGTCCTGGAAAACTCTGTTTATCATCATTACCAATGGTAATAATTTTAAACACCTCCAATAAGTCATTATTACTATCACTTATCATTTTATATGATAGCCTATTCTGTCATTTGCCCAGAAAGGAAAAAAAAAATAGCATTCACTGTAGCTTCTTCATTTTTATAAATGGTGTTTCCTCTTGTACTGCTTTCTGCTGCAGTCCCAGAAGCACTTACTAATTCTGAAACCCTCTCTTGGGTGATTCTCTGAATTGGAAATTGCGACCTTGAGGCTGTACTGATAGATCACTTCTGGTATGCTCTGATTCCATGACTGTTGAATTCCAGAGAAGAGCATCTTTCCTTTGCTCTGGGAAATTTATTCATCTCAAGGGTGTTTGTTTTCCTTCCCTCGTGGGAAACATTTCATGTTTGTGTACATTCTGGGCACCAAATACAACTAGAAACATATAATCAACAATATGCTTATGATGTATTCATATAGGAAGAGAGTTGGGAGAGGTTAGATACAACATATAAATCAAGTGGTAACCTCAGGCAAATAACTTCATGATATAGCATATATGAGCTAGAGAAAATTTTTTTGAATGAATCACACATCTTAGAAATTATTACTAAAAGTATCTTTGCCTGAGAATTGGACATATTTTAAATAATTATTTTTACATTGTACTATAATACACTAATAGATCACATTTTTCTAACTAATCAAGATTATCTAATTTAATAACTATCACCCAATAAAATAGTCTATTTTGATTACTCTAGCTTACCCGAGAGGAAGCTCAGTCCCAAGGACTCCCAGGTAGTAAGCAGAAGAGCCAGGATTAGAATATATGTTTATCATAATTCAGAGAATTCTGAGATCTTATAACCTATCTTTATGTTTTGGGAAAATATTCCACTCAGCAAAAGTATCAGCCCCTGTGCATATAAGCAAAGCCAAAAGCATAGAGGTAAAATTGACTCATTCCAGCCCTCATAGTTCACACTGATTAGTTATGAAACAAAAAGTCTGGGATCTGGAGTTTAGACAATAAGGGAAACTCTTTTACTCCTGGGGTTCACAGGCATACACTGAAGACCTTGATAAAGTTATTTGGGAAAGTCTCTACATTGCTGACTCTGCCCTGAAAGCACACATTCAAGAAGACATGCAATAAATTATGGATTGTTAAAAGGCTCAGTGTAATACAATGAAATGACAATCATTCTGAAAACCAAGGTCTTGCTGGGCAAGTCCTACACTTGGCAGCAACTCTCTCCTGACCTACAAGGCTCAGAGCTGTCATTGTATTCTGTTACCTTCATAGCTCATCATCAGTCTCTACTATGCTATGTTATATTTATGTGCCAGCATCCTGTTAAAGAAGGCTGGCTTAATAAAAGAGGAAAATATCTCTAAATATTATGAAACCAAAGTAGTTGCATGATACTTGAATAACTGAGAAGATAACTAAAAATAAAAGAAAGATAAGAAAGAGCAAGAAACTCTCATATTTGAGTGCACTTGCATATCACATCAAATGGTTTCTTAGTAGAATTACAGGTGAACTGTTAAGTATTAATTCCAGTAAAATGAGTGGTTACTAATTTATGATAAGATAAATCACTGTATCCTAAAGTTTGAGTCCATCATGCTTTTGTTATTTTTATTATTATCAATGCCAATGTTTGAAACTACAGATACTGTTTTAATTAGTGCATTTTATAACACAGTTTAGTTGTGGGTGGCGGAAACCCAATTCAAATCAATGTAAGCGAAAATGGAGTGTTTGGCTGGTAGAGAAGCTCAAGAGTAGAAACTGCTTTAGGTGTGGATTGATATAGGTGTTCAGGTGAGATAATCAAGAATAGCTCTCTAAAGGTAACTCTTCACCACTCTTCACCACTGCTTTACTTTTATCTTTGTTAACTTTATTTTTAGGCAGCTAGCTTCTACCACAAATAGTATAAAGTGAAAGCCAGTGACAGCAAGATGAGATTGTGTCAATTTAAACATCCTTTTTAAAAAACAAATAAGACTTTCTTTGTTTAATAAATTTTTAATTAAAATTTTTAATTACATAGGTTAACAAAATTGTATGTTTCAAGTGTACTATTCTATAATATATCATTTGTATATTGCATTGTACATTCACGACTCAAATTCCTATTTCTATTGACAGTAAAGTCCACATGTAAGAATCTCATTGGTCCAGCTGAGGTAATAAGGTTATGAGGAGATAAAGGTGCCCTAAATGGTCAAATTTGTATCACAAGTATTGCTAAAGTTCAAAGTTGAATTAGCTTCCTTCAAATCACATGGATTAAGATTGAGTAAAGAGTTATCTTCCAAAAAAGCAAGGTGCTATTACCAAATAAAAGAGAAATGGTTGTCAGGTAGGCAAAATTATCAATCTCCAGTATAAATGGCACCTATAGGAGGCAATGACTATTAACAGAGTCTAAGAGTAATAACACATGCTTAGAGCTTAGAGTCTTTGAATGCTGTTATTCCTTTTGTTCAGTATTTGGACAGAATGTATCGGCAAGCATTGTGTTAACGTGTTCAGTTAGAAAAATGGAATTGAAATTAATCGAAATTCTGGACTAAAATGCATCAGTTGGTATTATAGCCATGCTTACTAGACTACTCTCAAATAAAGCCAATATATTTCCCAGCCAAAAGAAAGACTGAACCATAGAAACTCAGCCTATAGAAATGTAAAAGAGTTGTTGATTATTTGAAATAAACAGAAAATAAGAACAGGCAGCTGGCAGAGAAGAATCAGAGGTAGGCTGATACCATTTTGGGAAAAAAAAAATGTTTCTGCAGCTCTATGTTACAGAGACTATTAAGACAAGAGGCAGAGCTTCAAATCTTCAAATACATACCCTGAAATTAACAACTTCACCAGCTAAGCAGTTTCATGAGGGCAGTTTTCATGATTGTCTACCTCAGAACATGTACTGGTCTTTCTATCTCGTCTTCCACTATCACAGTCAGTTTCAAATATTAAAGTATGCTCACTATGTTTATAAACCATATAGATATAAATGCCATAGGAAAATCCAGGGCCACTGAAGATCAAGGGTGCCCATGGATTTATACAGTGAACCTGTTTGAAAAATTACCAACCAACCAACCAAACACACAAACAAAAACTAGCAACCAAAGTTTTATGCCTAAATCCCAATAATTAAAATAGAGACTTTATAATTAAATCCCAATTAAATTTGAGGCTACTTGCAAAAAAGGATGATTAAAAATTTAGATCAAGTACATCGTCTAGTCTGCTTGAAGCCAGGAAAATTGATAGTTTGAATAATACATTTGAATAATACATAATAATACATATTAGCAAGCTCTTGTGTATACGTATTGTGTCTGGTTTCATCTCATCATAGTTTACCAAAATGTGTGAGTGTATGTATTTGAGTATGTGTCTATATGTAGGCATTTATGTACAATACTCTCCTCAATGGCCAGGTGCTTATTTGAACTCTTAGGGACTTGCTATAAAAAGAACAATTCTTCTGGTCTAATTTAAATGCAGTAAGAGAAAAAAAAGAAAGGATTAAGTGCATGCACTTTCATTTAGCAAGTTCAGCTAGCTTATTTGTGCATCCAACATAATCTCTTAAAAATTACCATAAGCAAAATATAACAGATTGCAAATGGTTGCTCATATTAACTTAGCTAAGTACTTGTAATCTGCCTAAGCGTTATTTAACAGAATATAATTGCAAAACAGTATGATACCTCCAGAGTTTGGAAGACTGTTGTTATGTGACTAAATCATAATTAGCAATCAGAAAGCTAAAATAGAGAATACTTAAACAGTAGATACTTTTCAAATACACGCAGATGTATTGTTTATTAAAAATTGAAAAGTATATTTGATATTAGAAAAAATTGTTCTTCCTCCTGGTATTTCATTTCATTAATCCCAGTTTGAAACAAAAACAAAATATAGCAAGGAAAAAAAAAGAAAAAAACACAGGTCTGAAAGAGAAATCACTTTTGATTTGGAAGAAATGGGCTTTGGTGAGAGAGAAAAGGTTTGTCTAGAATTTTAAAAGTTCTGCTTTAAATGTTAAGAGCCAATTTTGAAAGACTAAGAAATACAGTTGATATTGTAAAATCTAAAGAAGGAAAAATTTGACATCTTCCAGCCCAAAAGGAAGTAAGGATTCATCGGGGTCAGTGGTTCCCAAGGTATTATCCTTGAACCAGCAGCGTCAGCATCATTTGGAAACTTACTGGACATTCAGATTATCAGGCTGCACTCAGGACCTACTGAATCAGAAGCTCTGAAGTTAAAAAGCCCTCCAGGTGATTCTAATGCAAGCTTAAGAACCACTGGTCTAAGTTAAAAGAGATTTGATAGGAATGATTTTGAGATAGCTATTTGAAAGGGAGTCATCACATCTGCCCCATCTAGAAGTCAAAACCCTGCAGAGGTTCAGGGGTACTCAATAAGAACGCCCTGAGGTAAAAGAAGCATCCCTGGGTATAAACTTTGGTTTCCCTTCTAAGCATGTTGTACAGAAAGAATATAAACCTTTTATCCATGACCTGTCCAACATGAAGTTGGGGCCTGACAGCGGCTTCACAGTTCTGTGTAGTTCAGGGAAAGCAGATGAGGGTTTCTGTCTCCCCTCAGATAGGGTCAGAAATGTTGAGAGGATCTCAACATTTGGGGCAAGGAGGAGTCAGTGCAAGGATCTTGGTGACTAAAGACTGTGGCAGAATGTATAGATATTTCAGCAAAAAATTTCAGGCAACACTCTTTCCTTATGGCAGGATGATCCATAGCATTCTGCCCCTGCTCCTAAACATAGATTACCTGTAGAAAAAAAGTATATAGAGAGAATGCTCAAAGTCATTGTGTTACTTTGACCTAATAAAATCTTGAAAATGGGACCATAGGGTCAACTTGTTTTCATTTGTAAAAAAAGTCATAAGATCTGTATATCTATTTTTTTCATATTATATCCTGTAACTATTCATTTTTAAAATACTACCACTAAAATAAGCAACTTTAATAACTTAAATTTAAAAAAAAACTGTGCTCTTACAATTAAGTAATGGATGTTTTACTTTTAACTTGAATGATCTTGCCATGCATTGATTTTAACTTCAATAACTGACTTTTAACAAGCATGAGTGTATTCCAAGCATTATGCTATGTGCTTCTCATTTGTTATTTCATTTTTATACATAACAAATCAATGTGATAGATATTATTTTATATATGAGAAAACTGAGACATAGAGAAATTAAGTAATTTCCCATTGCACATCATACTACAGTAAGATACAAACACAGGTGTATGATATCAAAAACAAAAATCTTAATCTCTATGTTATGTGGCAAAAATTAATACTTGAAGAATGCAAATAGCATAGAATAAATACTAAGTAAAATAACCTGTTTTCTATTATATATGGTCAATAAATATATGTTAAATGAATGGATAAATACCATTTAGTTTACACTAACTTTCCTTTGTATTTTGTTCCAATGGGCCATACCTACCCACCCTATCTAAAGAGCAGCACCTTTTTCCCTAAATATCTCTTTAAGCTGACTTATATTCCTTTTTAACACTTAGCACCACTTAATGTCTATATTTATTTGTAAATCACTTGGATTTTGTCTTTCCCACTCATATGTAAGCTCCATGAGAGCAGTGCTTTGTATCTGGTCCACTGCCATATCCTTAGTACTTGGAATACAGTGTAGATTCAGTAGCAATCTCCTCAGTAAAATATTTATAAATGAAATGACAGTATTCTTGCAATTTTAATGATATAAATATTTACAAATGAATATTAACCTTCAGGTAATCCTTTTTCTTTTGATTACATAGACGTTGAATATTGATAAAACATTCCATAGTCTCATCTATGGGATTTAAGGGGACATTTTCTAAACATTTAAACTTCAACTCTGTTGAAACTGTGCCCTCTGCAAAATTAAGATGATCAAATTCATTTTTTTAATGTTTTAATATAATAAAGTGCCACTGTAATGTAAGCTTGCAGAATGGCAGGTGGATGTGTTTCTGGAGAAAAGAGAGAAGTGAAAGACTGATAAGACAGAGGCTAATTTAAAAAGGAGGATGAGGAATGAGGATAAAAAACGCCATCTTGCCTTCCAAAGATTTATATCACCCTCTTGTGGCAAAGGTAATTCTAAACTCCACTGGGCCACTAAAAATCAATGGGTAGTCTCTCATACCTCCTGCCCTGTCTCAGTTAAACCAGCAGAGCACAGCAAAAGCCTAGGCAGGGAGCCAAGTGCAACAAAAACACAACTCAGAACAACAGCACAAAATAAAGAGTTCTAGGACAGCAGTCTAACACTCAGCAATTCCCAGGAAGCTTTTATCTCTGCAAACTGGAAAAAAAATTGGTTCTTATTTTGTTTTCATCTAGCAAAGACATCTTGTTGGCACTAGAAGCTCCAGAAAGTGTCTGCCAAGTCCATATCAGTCTTGGCCAGTTTTCAGTGATGTGCTATACGGTGCATTAAACTTTATGCCACTACAAGAAAGCAACCTATTACTACATAGATCCCTGTGCTAAAGACCCAGATAGAATGTAAAGATTTCCTGACTGGCTGACAGATGAACTTCAGATGAATTAATGGTTCATTCTTAAAAGTGAATGTAATAGATGTTAAGAAGCCACTTACTTTGCTCACTTATCTTATAGAAAACATATTTTAGGTACACTTATTTTCTGTTTTTCTTCTCTTTCTTTCTTCTTTCTTTTTCTTTCTTTTTTTTTTCTGTCATTGTGGTTTTTATTTTGTTAGCCATTGCCAAATAGGCAGATGATTTTCTTCATCATTATTTATTTTGCTTTAAAATAATTGCGCTAACATATGAAAAGATGTTCAAAGATGTTAGCTGTTAGGGGAATGCAAATCCAAACCATAATGAGATACCATTTCACATCTTTTAGAATAGCTATAATCAACAGGACAAGTCATAACAAATGCCAGAGAGGATGCGGAGAAAAAGGAACCCTCATACACTGCTGGTGGGACTGCAAATTGGTACAGCCACTATGGGAAGCAGTGTGGAGGTTCCTCAAAAAACTAACAGTTGATCTACCATATGATCCAGCAATCCCTCTACTGGGTATTTTTACCCCAAAGACTGGAAAACCCATATCCAAATAGATGTTTGCACACCGATGTTCATAGCACCATTATTCATCGTGGCCAGGACATGGAAGCAACCGAAGGGTCCTACGATAGATGATTGACAACAGAAGCTGTGGTACATATATACAATGGAATATTACTGAGCCCTAAGAAGAGGTGAAATACTGCCATTTGCGACATCATGGATGTATCTCGAGATAATCATGCTAAGTGAAATAAGCCAGACAGAAAAAGTAGAAAATCACATGATATCACTGATATGTGGGATATAAACCTAAAAACAACAAATGAACAGGACAAATAGAGACTCAAGGACATGGACAATGGACTAGTGGTTACTAGAGGGCAGGGGGTGGGGGAGGAGGAGAGAGGTAGATGGGGTAAATGGGGTCAAACATAGCGGGGTAGAGGAAGGGTAAAGTGAGAAAAGGGGATCAAATATATGGTAGCTGAAGGAAAATAAAATAAAATAATTGTGCCTTTTCTTGAGTTGTTTCTTTTTAACCCGCTTAGTCTTATTTTGGGGGTACCCTCAAACAAGCCAGAAAGTGTTGAGAATACAAAATAAGCACAACTTTTTTTTCAAGTATGCCTTTTTAGAATCGGAAATGTTAAAAAATAATAATGATAACATATTTATAATCTTTAAACACAGATTTCATAGTAAGACTTATGCTCACCCTAAAAAGTAGTCATTTACTTGCTTTTCTAATGTTGAGTATGCAGAGGAAACTTCCAAGCTTTCATTCCTTTGATTATAAATATAGAGAACTAAAGAAAGTGTAATGGAGAAAGGGAAAGAAATAGGAAACCAACGGCTATTACCACACCAGTGTAAGAAATAGGCCAGAGCTTCAGAGAAAAATAGCCAAAGGTGGAAGATTTGCCACTTTCTCATTAGCTTATTTGTCATATTGAGGAAAAAATAAAACATTTTTTCATAAAAAGAATGCTGCCCTTCGGTGCTAAATAAATATGCTATTAGTCTAAATGAATTTCACAGGTCTTTCTTCTCCCTTTTCAAATGGAATATTCATTTCAGAATTCAGAAAGGGGATTGGCATGATTATGGAGCATCAAGACTGAATTCTGGAACACAGTCAGGACCTGAGATAAACAGAAAGAGAGGTAAATGTCTAAAAATGATGACAATAGAATTCTTAAAATGTGGCTCCAAGTTATAGACAAAAAAAAAAAAATTTACTCTAAAGCCAAGTTATCTCAGCTAGTACATTATCACTTCTCCATGATCATTATTTTTAATTTTTAAATTTTGCTTTATTTGAAGAAAAATAATGTCTTTTTAGACTCAGTTATGTAATAAAAATTACAGTGGCAATTGGGTACAATCAATTTACATTATATGCAGAGTAGCTCAGTTTTAATGAATGGTTTTATGCAAATGAGTAGACAGCCAGCCTATTATTTCACATACTGCAATCAATGGATTAGAGTGTTGCTTTGCTAATGAGCTTTCCTGGCCAGGATACTCCAGTGTAAAGGAAATCTTTCATGATGACCAAAGGTAGAGAACTCATCATTGCTAAATCTAAGGAATGATTAAATTCCCCAATTACTGTTTCTGAAGACTGTCAGAAAGAAAAGAAGCTCATTAGTTCAGCATAACTATTTGATTATCCCCATACAGTAAAATCTTATTTTTCATGCAAAAATGGGTTGCATTTTGGAAAAGCATTGTTGCATGGGAAATGTATTAAAAGAGCTCCGTGATATGTGCCTAATGTTTTTGTATTGTTGAGGAGTTTCATAGACAGTATTATGCATACAGATGTGCTACAGATCATTAAAGATCAAGCGCTTTCAGACTGCAAAGTCAACAGGCTGATACAAAAACCGAGGCTAGCAGCATCTTATTCAGAATAGGAGCTTTGAGGAGAAGTAAAAGTGATATTCTAATCACCACCCGATCCTACTGCACATTCTGATTTGCATTTTAAACTATAAAAAATTTAGTACATATTTTATTTTAAAACTTAGTGTTTATGAAATAATTTGCCAAATTTTATCAGAAAATAGTGTTGCATAAAAAAATTTGACATCAGCATCTGTACGAATTTGCAAATAGGCAGTGAAAGTAAGTAAAAATGTGCTTTGGCAGACTTATTTAATAAAGGGTCTCTGTAAAAGAATGGGAAAGTATGGCATTTATTGAAAATATTTAACAAATTTTGACAATTTTTTCTTTTAAAAGGAACATTTTAAATATAAAGCAGGGCACTATCTCAAGTTTAGCAGTATTCTGTATTTTCTGATTCAGATGTGCCCTCATTCTGAACTGACTGGGATAAACTTTTTAAAACGTAACTCTCTGTCATGTAGACATAAGCTTTAGAAATCAAAATTGTCTTAGATTTAATTTATTGTTAATAATGCTTAGTAAGGAACAAAGAAAATTTTATATATTACATGTTCTCCTTAGTCATAAGAGGAAGACCTATTACTAGAAAGCTTTAATCTCCCTAATTAAAGAACATACTAAAAACTACTAATAGAAATGAACAGAAAATGGGCCAAGTGTCCAGAGTATCAGGATCTGGCTACTGCCCTTCCGCCAAACTTCTTAGTATTACGCTCAACCCTGCCCTTGCTTCTAGACCCAAAATTCTCCCTTGCCAGCAAGGATTTAATTCATTGCCAGATGGACAGTAACAAGTTGTCATTGCTACCAATCTGGATATGACCGTACAGACCAAATTAAAAAATTTGTTCCTAGGAATGAGTCTGGAACAAGAGATTGTCCCTGGTCTCCTGTGCCAAGATTCCTCTTTATATTGCTTATCTTAGAACTTTTCTAGTTCCCCAACCTGAACCGTGGTTTTCTGTCTTGTCATTCCTTATATTCCCACCTTCCAGAGATGACAATTGGCACCTTATTGTCTGTCACCCTACTACTACTTCTTGCAAGCTTTTTTTTTTTTTTTAACTTATCTATCTAGATCCCTGAACAGTAACAGCTTCAAATTGTTCATTGCCATGCTCCACTGGCCTATCAGTGATATGCTGATATTATTGTTGGGAAGTCCCTGACACCAACCACTTACCTGTATTTCTCTTTGGTCACATATTCTCTGGATACCATGTTCTGCCTCTCAACCTGAATTGCCTTATGTGGGATAAAATGCATAGACTTTGCTTTAAAATGGCTTTTTGTCCTTTTAGGCTGGGCCCAGCCGCCAAGCAGTTGGCAATTTCAGACTGGGGTTTGGGCCTCTCCTCCTCCAAGACCCTCCCTTCAGGACTTGGCACACTGCCTCAGGCAATACAAGACGGCTCCCCTGGCAAGGCCATCTCTGGAGAAATACACAGGAAACTGCATACAGAGAGTTTAGAGAAACAGGACAGAGTAAGAGATGTCCCATGATCTCTCCCCTTGAAACAATAAGCTAAACATCTAAAACTCAACGCAAAACACCCAAACTGCACACCAGCACGGCTAAGCATGGGATCTGCTCATAAAAGCTACCACAGATCAGAACCCCGGGAGTTGGGCGGTGGCTGGGAGAAACAAAGAAGCTGCCCCTTGCAGCCATGGGAGCTCCCTGTAGGAGGAGAGGGAGGGGAGAAAGTGCATTAAGTTCCCTGAACAGCCCTACCTGGGAGTGCTGTGAGCTCCACATAGCTCGTGGCAAGGCCCAGTCATCAGGGCAAAAAGCAGTGAAGCAGGACGGCAGAGAAACAACAGTTGATTTTTACTAGCCACAGTTGCAAAATCAAGGCTGAGTCTCAGCCCCCAACCTCCAACCCAGAGGGCCTCTCCACCCATATCCTCTGAGACCTAACACTGCAGAATACAGGGGAATCTGAGCAAACGCTATTGAAACTGTCGCCAACACTGTTAGGGATGGAGGCTGAGAATAGTGAGAGCAATTAAACATCTATAAGGGGGAAAAAAGGCATTGTTAAGGCTTTATATAAAGCAGAGATCCAAGAGGCTTAGACACCACAACTGGAAACCAAAAGAAAAGCGCCTTTGCAACAGGCTACAGAGAGACCTTTATATAATAAATCTGGGGGGAAAAGCAAAATACACTTCCATTAATGTCCAGGTGGAGAAATAGTCCATTAAACACCATGAACAACCAAGGTGAAAGGCATCTCAGAAAGAAAGAGAAAGATTTCCAGAAAATAAGCTTACAGATGTAGAAATATGCATTTTTAATGACGGAGAATTCAGGATGGTACTTCTGAAAAAACTCATTTCGGTTTCCAAAATGAGTCATATTAATGATTTCAGGAACTGAAAAAACACCTAGATGAGCAGAACAAGGAGATTGAAACCCTCAAAAGAATAGAATAGATCTCCTGGAGATAAAACACACATGCACACATGCGTGCACATGTGCACACACGTGCACACACACACAGACATACACACATACACACTGCAAGAGTTGAAAAATGAAATAGCAAGCTAGGAAAATAAAGTCGATCAAATGGAGGAAAGATTCAGTGATAACAAAGACAGAAATCTAGAAATAAATCAGAAAGAAGAAGAGAGAAACTGAAGAATGAAAAATAATGAAAGAGAAATATAAGAACTAGCTAATACCATCAGGAGAGGAAACATAGGAATAATGAGCATTATCGAAGGCGAGGAAAAGAAGCAGAGACTAGAACGCGTTTTCAGACAAATTATATTTCCTAATTAGTGAGGAATGTAATCAATTGATGTCATTGAGGATTAAGAATCAAAATAAAAGATGAAAACTTATTTTTGCAATCCTACCCCCAAACTTTTTCGTGTGTCATTCTGGGTACCTTTATTTGCTAACTCTTGACAAAGCAGATAGTACTTCACCTATTTTATCTTTCCTATGTCAGACAACTTGTTGGCTTTACTGAATTTAAATTAATACAATTTACAGCTTAATTACTTTTAATATTATAATTTTAATCAGAAAAGAGTATTCTTATTTTATGAAGTTTAATCAGTTATTAATATAAGAATTTGAAAAGTTTATTTTTGTTAAAAGAATCTTATTTTAAATGTCTCAAAGTACTAGAATTTAAAGGTTGGTGATTTCTGCTAATACTAAAGTAAAAAATTAGATGGCTTATTTCTGTATTTAAAGTTAGAAACATCTATAATTAAATAGTTTTGTTTTAGAATAATTTAAATTTATAAAAAAAGTTTCAGAGGTAGTACAGAATTTCTAAACACTCCACATTCAGTTTCTCATTATTAACATTTTACATTAGTATGGTACAACTGTCACAATTAATAAATCGATATTGATACAATGTCAGTAACTGAAGTGTATATTTTATTCAGATTTCTTTAGTTTTTTACCTAATCTCCTTTTTCTTTTCCAGGATTCTATCCAGACTTATCCCATTACATTGAGTTGTCATGTCTATTTAAGCTCCTCTTGATTGTCATGGTTTCTTAGACTTTCCTTTTTTTTTTTTTCTGATGATCCTGACAATTTTAAAGATTATTGGTGTTAGGTTGAATGTTCCTCAATTTATATCTGCTTGATCATTTTCTCATGGTTAGACCGGGAAAATAAATACTTGCTAAAATTTTATAGAGAGGAAGAAAAATTTTGAATTGTCACTCGAAATTGATTTTAATCTAGGAAACAAATTTGTGGAGAAAGGAATATAAGAATATTTTAAGTATGTTAAATTAAATATATAAACTAGATTAAATATGCATTGATCTATTAATATCTATCATCTAGCAAAATATAGAGTCTAAAGGGAAGTTTTTCAAATTTTTTGTGACCTCAATCCATAATAATATATCTTTTACATTATACCTCAGTAAGCATACATATGATTTTTTTTAAATCACAGTCTATTTTATTATTTTTTTTAAATTGTGTGTAATCCACCAAATTCATTTATAATCTACTAATAAGGTATGATTTGTAGTTTTAATAGACTGGTCTAATTTACTGTATATGATAGAAGAAATAAAATAGAGCCTGTTCTCTCCTTCATAGCTTTGGAGAGCATCTGATTGAATATTCTCAAAGATAGAGGGGGAAACTGAGCAAAAATATTTTGAGAGATTATGTACTGTCTAATAATACAAAGTTCCCTAAAGAATTTCTTTACATCTATCTGCTAGAAACACAGAAGGCTAAGTGAGGAGAAAATAAATCCATGTTTTTGCCATTTTCATAATGGCCATTACAGTTAAATTAGGTGAATCAAGAATAAAGAAGTTAATTGCATGGATAAAGGTTGTACAATAAGTCAGTAGTAAAGACAGGAATAAAAACCAGGCATCTGTCCCCTGCAGTCACTATTACATATGTCCTACAAATAGTTGATTTAGCAGTAAATTGCATTCTCGTTAATGGTTCTTATTACATAGGTCTGCTTTTCACTATAAAAAAGAAAATGAGTATAGGGAATTCAAAACTATATACAAATGATTTTGGTTCTCAATTTCATTTCTGTATTGAATATGAGAAAATTGCAGGAATCATGTAAAAATGCCCTATGTTTCAAGTGACTTGCACTATAGCAGTCCCCACAGCACATTCACACACTTGAGCTAAAAGGTAATATTACAGGGATCATTTCCAAATGGAGATAAAAATAAAAGAAGAATCCTTCACCCTAAATCCCATTAGGAAATGTGGCTCAGAAGCATGTTTTCTTCTTTCTTTTTCTGTTTGCTTAAAAAAGCGGACACGCATCTGGGGAGAACTTTTTAAAGGGCAAATGTGGCAGGGACGTTATCAAGTGACTGGAGTGTGGTCTAGGCATGTGAGGAATTCTAATACAGGTATTTGGAGAGTATTATGAATTCAATTCTTGTTTTGGAGCCAAAACAGGAGCTCATTAGTAACATTTTTTAATGCCAGGAGAGAGATGTGGGTTCAGTTCCCAGTGTCAGTAGCTACCTCTTCAGGCTATTTGGCACTCATTATGTAGTAGATGTTGCCTGAAAAAAAAAAAAGCTGGAGGCCAGGAAGTATGATATGTTGCTCATCAACAATTCTGCTAGCCAAAAAATGATCAGCATGAAGATGGGTCCTCTGATTAGCTATTCATGATGAGATGTACTGTTATGGTGCATGTGTATGCATAAAGAGAGAAGGCATAAAGTTAAATGCAGGAAATAGATGGGCACAAATGCTTTTTGTACTTGGCCAGTTCTAGATAAATATGAGGGTGACTTATCTAAATACAGTAAGAAATCATTTCAAGCCACTAAATGACCTACTCTTTATTCATATAAATAGTCTTAATCGAAACGAACTTTGTTGGCTTTTGCTTGGCTAATTTTTAATAGGGCCTTTTTGCTTTGGTTATTATACTTTGTTATTTAAATCTACAATGTCAGTAACTTTTTATGTGATTTAGTGCTCCTTCTAATGGTAATGCCTTTTTGATTTCTTAAAATAGCTCTGGATGGTACTTTTCTATATCAAAAGAAGCTTGATTGAACAAAATACTAGAATCATTATAAGAGCCTTTATTATATTTATAAACAACATAAGAGCAAAGGAAAAAAATGGAACAAAAGAACAAAAGGAAATTTTTTATAAGATATGGTAGTATTCAGACCTATGGCTTAAAGTATGCTGAAGTCAGTGGTTTATCATCTCCATTAAATTAATCCTTAAAGGAGACTTGAAACTGTGTGCAAAATTTTGAGTAAATGTGTATTTGTGTATTTTTTTCATAAAGAAACTATAGCATTTTCGTAGTAATTTTTAAAGCAATCTTAAGTATCCACGATCAAAAGTAGTCAAAATTCCCTTCTCCCTCCAAACACATAAGGTTCATATGAGTTTTGCCAAACTTTCAGTAAACTAGATCATCTTTATCTTAAACAAACTGTTTCAGAAATTTAAAATAAAGAAAATATATCCAACTTATTAAGGGTGCCAGATTAAACTTGATATTATAATCAAGTAAAGGCTGTATAAAAAAGATAATTATGACAAATATTTCTTTGGATTGAGCATCTAAAATGAAAGAGTTCCACACAGAATTCAGCAGCATAAAAATCAATGTAACACTAGCTGCAGTAATAGTTAAAACTGCAAATCTCAATGGTTTAACACACAAAGGTTTATTTTTCCACTCAGATAAAAGTAGTGTGGTAGGGATGGCAGGTTGGATATTTTGCACCAAGTAGTCGTTAAAGGACCCACTTTCTACCTCTTTAACAAGTAGATTCTTCCAAGGTCATGGTGGTTGTTACTTCCGGCCAACAGATGATGGAAAAAGAGATTATAATTTAGTGGGTGTAAAGGAGAGACTGTTTAATAAATGATGCTATAACAATGTTTATTAATATCAAAAAATGAAATTAAATTCCTACACATTACCTACAGCAAAATCAGTTACTATGAGACTATTGGGAGAAATTTAAATTAGAATCCAGTTTCTTAAGGCTTGGATCAGGAAACTGGTACAGAGTCACTTCCAGTGTATTTTACTGGTCAAGTGATTGCAGAAGCCAGATTTAAGAGTAAGAATATAGACCGCACATATGAATGAGAAGAATGTCAAAGAATTTGTGGCCATGTTTGAAAACTACTACAAGCATCTGCTGCTTTTCAGACTAAATTTTACTGTTTACAGGGAAGAACAGTCCTTAAATATGGGGAGATAGAAGAAAGCAAGATTAAAGGCAAGGGTGCAATATTACAAAAAATATAAACTTCATAATATGGACTATCTTTATCAAAATGTAATTTTGGAAACTATTTTTATGTTTCGCCTTTGAGAAAAATCTGAAATATTTGTCACATATAGAACACAGCCATTGGCAAATCAGTCTAATGTACTTTGATAGAATAAATTTTTCAATTTTGATTGTCATGTGTTTTGTTTTAAATGAGTGTCTTTGCAAGAACTCTAGCAGACTGCACTCATGACAATATTTTGATTATTATAAAGAGTTAACAAATTATTTTACATTTCAAACATAAAACTATATTAAACACAAGAGAACACACATTTGTTACCCTGAGTAACATCTGCCCTTCACTCAGTTATTTATTTAAGTTTGACAGCTACTCCAAATCAAATGGTTGAGAATACACATAGAATACAAAATACAGAGAAAAAATATTTCCTTGTTTGCCATTCTATGCATGTTAAAATAAGCATGTTTTATTTTAAACAAAATAAAACAACCAGGCCACTCTTTGGTAAACATTTTGAGCTAAGGAGTTCATCATTTTCATGATCATTCATAATGTATTGTAAAAATCCTAGGAATATTAGATTTTAGTTTGCATATAAAAAGAAATAATATATTTCATTTTCTGATTGAAAGGTGCATCTAGAGTTATGATTAATGAAAGTGTTGAAATACAATTGGGCACAATTTTATTTTCCTGAGAAGTCATTTGAGCTTTGACTGTGTTACATGGGTCCTGTAGTTTGTTAGTTTTTATCATCTATTCAATTACTCATATAATCATTTATTAGATTTATAAGTTGTTCACCAAAAGTTATGTGAGCCTTATTAAATGAACTGGGGCGATATTTCCTCCCACTTTTCCCCTATATGCTGGAATAATTTGTGTAACTGTGGCACTTTTCTTGCTTAAATTTTGGTAAAATTTGCCAGTGAACCTAGTGGGTCTTAGAATTACCTGTTTGTGAATATTTTAATTAACGATTCAGATTCTCTAATAATTTAAGTGTTTTGGAATGTTGATGTTTTCTAGGAATGTGTCCATTTCATTTCAATATTCAAATTTATCTATACTATATGGTATAGTATACTCTCTTTCCTTTTTAATATATGTAAAAAATAATGACTATATGTAGCATATATTCATCATATTGGTTATTTGTGTTTTATTTTTATTTTTCTCTTGATCAGCCTCACCAGTTGTTTACTAGTTGTCAGAGAACCACCTTGTAACATTTTTCTATTCTCCATTTCAAATTTTTGAGTTACAAGACAGACAGACAAAAGGGATCAGAGTAAATGTATCTCTTCCAAGACTTAAAGACTCAAAATAATGTTAAATTTGGCATAGACTTATCTTAGTCCAGTTCCATATTTTGTAGTCAGGTAAAATTTCTTCAAGATTTTTGTCTTCAATTGTCCTCCAGATTTTATTGTATTTTATTCTATATTTTCATAGAGAGATTTTCACTGTTTTATTTGTTTTAAATTTCCACAGTTGAGCGAATCTGCCTTTTAACTGTTGTTCAAATGCTATTTTACTTTATTAATTATTATTATTTTTTAAATTTGTTTCTTTATTTATTTTTAAAGTGACATTGGTTAACAAAATTCAATAAGTTTCAGCTGTACACTTTAACAGTAAGGCATATATATTTTTTCATTGTGCATTCACCACCCAGAGTTAGATTTCTTTCCGTCACCACACATTGGACCCTCTTTACTCCATCAACCTTCCCACTCCCCACACCTCCTACCTTCTGGTAAACACTAGTCTATAGTCCATCTCCATGAATCTCTGTTTGTTGGTCCTGTTCATTTGATGATTTTAGGTTTATATCCCACATATCAGTGGTATCATGTGATTTTCTACTTTTTCTGTCTGGCTTATTTCACTTAGCATGATTATCTCGAGGTCCATCCATGATGTCGCAAATGGCAGTATTTCACCTCTTCTTAGGACTCAGTAATATTCCATTGTATATATGTACCATAGCTTCTGTTGTCAATCATCTATCATAGGACCCTTCGGTTGCTTCCATGTCCTGGCCACGATGAATAATGGTGCTATGAACATCGGTGTGCAAACATCTATTTGGATATGGGTTTTCCAGTCTTTGGGGTAAATACCCAGTAGAGGGATTGCTGGATCATATGGTAGATCAACTGTTAGTTTTTTGAGGAACCTCCACACTGCTTCCCATAGTGGCTGTACCAATTTGCAGTCCCACCAGCAGTGTATGAGGGTTCCTTTTTCTCCGCATCCTCTCTGGCATTTGTTATGACTTGTCCTGTTGATTATAGCTATTCTAACAGATGTGAGATGGTATCTCATTGTGGTTTAGATTTTCATTTCCCTAATAGCTAGCGATGTTGAGCATCTTTTCAAATATTTGTTGGCCATTCATATGTCCTCTAGGGAGAAGTGTCTGTTCATGTCCTCTGACCTTTTTTGATTGGATCGTCTACTTTTTGTTTTATGAAGCTGTATGAGTTCTTTGTATATTTTGGATATCAGACCCTTATTGGAGGCATTGCTTGCAAATATACTTTCCCATTCAGAGGTTGTCTCTTTACCTTATTGATGATTTCTTTCGCTGAGCAGAAGCTTTTTAGTTTGACGTAGTCCCATTCATTTATTTTTGCTTTCAACTTCTCTTGCTTTTGAGGTTTAATTCATAAAATCCTCTTTAAGTCCAAGGTCCTTAAGTTTAGCTCCTATGTTTTCTTCTATGCATTTTATTGTTTCAGGTCTTATATTCAGGTCCTTAATCCATTTTGAGTTAATTCTGGTATGCGGTGATAGATAACAGTCTAGTTTCATTCTTTTGCAGGTGGCTTTCCAATTTTTCCAGCATCATTTATTGAAGAGGCTTTCCTTTCTCCACTGTATGTTTTTGGCTTTTTTTGTAGAAAATTATTTGCCCACATAAATATGGGTTTACTTCTGGACTCTCGATTCTGTTCTGCTGGTCCGTGTGTCTGTTTTTCTTCCAATACCATGCCGTTTTGATTACTGTCACTTTGTAGTATAATTTGAAGTTGGGCAGAGTGATGCCTCCAGCCTTGTTCTTTTTTCTCAGGATGGCTTTGGCAATTCGGGGTCTTTGGTGCTTCCATACTAATCTGATGACTTTTGGTCTATTTCTCTAAAAAATGCCAAAGGGATTTTAATGGAGATCACATTAAATCTGTATACTGCTTTAGGTCATATGGTCATTTTAACTATGTTGATTCTTCCAATCCAAGAACATGGAATATCTTTCCATTTCTTTGTATCTTCTTCGGTTTCTTTTAATAGTGTTTTGTAGTTTCATTACATAGGTCCTTCACATTTCATTAAATTTACTCCTAGGTATTTTATTCTTTTTGCTGCAATTGCAAAAGAATTATTTTTTCCACTTCTTTTTCTGACACTTCATTATTAGAGTATAGGAACACTATGGATTTTTGAACATTGATTTTGTATCCAGAGACTTTACTGTATTGGCTTACTGTTTCTAGTAGTGTTCTTGTGGAGAATCATGTCATCCACAAATAGTGACAGTATGACTTCATTGTTTCCTATTCGAATGACTTTTATGTCTTTCTCTTGTCTGATTGCACTTGCTAGGACCTCCAATGTTATATTGAGTAACAGTGGCAATGATGGACAGGCTTGCCTTGTTCTTGATCTTAGAGGGAAGGTTTTTATTTTTTCACCATTAAGTATAATGTTGGCTGAGGGTTTGTCATAGATGGCCTTTATTATGTTAAGGTACTTTCCTTCTATACCAATTTTGTTGTGTTTTGATATCAATGGATGCTGTATCTTGTTGAAGGCTTTTTCTGCATCTATTGATATCATCATATGATTCTTATGTTTTTATTTGTTTACGTGGTGTATCACATTAATTGATTTGCATATGTCGAACCATTCCTGTGCCTCTCGATTGAAGCCCACTTGATCGTGGTGTGTAATATTTTTAATATGTTGCTGTATTCAGTTCACAAGTATCTTATTTAGGGTTTGCATCTGTGTTAATGAAAGATATTGGCCTGTAGTTTTCTTTTTGTGTGTGTTATTTTTACCAGGTTTTGGTATCAGAATAATATTGCCTCATGCAATAAGTTGGGAAGTATTGCCGTGTCTTCGATTATTTGAAAAAGTTTGAGGATACTGGGTATTAAATCTTTGAATGTTTGGCAGAATTCATTGGTGAAGCTGTCTGGTCCTGGACTTTTACTTTTTGGTAGGTTTTTGATGATTGTTTCAATATCCATACTGCTGATTAGTCTATTTAGATTTTCCAGTTCTTCTTGATTCAGTCTAAGAAGGTTGTATTATTCTAAGTACTGGTTCATTTCTTCTAGATTATTAAATTTAGTGTTATATACTTTTTCATAGTATTCTGGTCTGATCCTTTGTATTTCTGTGATGTCTGTCATCATTTCCCTCTTTCATCCCTGATTTTGTTTATTTGTGTCTTTTCTATTTTTTCTTTAGTGAATATAGCCCGAGGTTTGTTAATTTTATTAAACTTCTCAAAGGACCAGCTCTCTATTGCATTTATTTTTTCTATTGTTTTTCTGTTCTAATTTTGATTATTTCTTTCCTTCTGCTGACTTTAGGTTTCTTTCATTCTTTTTTTTTTCTAGTTTTTTAAGATGAAGCATTAGTTTATTTATTTGGGTTCATTCTTGTTTTGGAGATAGATCTGTAATGATATGAACTTTCCTGTTATGACAACTTTTGCCATGTCCCAAAAGTTTTGATATGTTGTACTATCACTATCATTTGTTTCTATGTATCTCTTGATCTCTCTTTTTATTTCTTCTCTGACCCAGTAATTCTTTAGTAGTATGTTGTTTAATCTTCACATATTTGTGGTTCTTCCTGATTTCTTTTTGCAGTTGACCTCTAGTTTCAGAGCATTATGATCAGATAACATGGTTGGTAAGATTTCGACTCTCTTATATTTGTTGAGGCTATCTCTGTGTCCCAGTATGTGTTCAGTCCTTAAGAATGTTCCATGCACAATAGAGAAGACTGTATAAGCAGCTGTTTGGGGGTGGAAGGCTCTATAAATGTCAATTATGTCCAATTGGGCTAATGTGTCATTTAAGGATGTTTCTTCTTTATTGATTTTCTGTTTGGATGATCTGTCCATATCCAACAGTGGGGTATTTACGTGCCCTACTACGATCGTGTTTTGGTCTCTTTCTCCCTTTAGTTCTACTAGTAATTGCTTTACATATTTCAAGGCTCCCTTATTGGGAACATAGATATTAATAAGTGTTATATCTTCTTGGTGCATGATTCCCTTTATCATTATGAAATGTCCCTCAGTATCTTTCTTTATCTTTTTTATTTTGACCTCTACTTTGTTCAATGTTAGTACCAATACTCTTACTTTTCTCTGAATGCCATTTGCTTGAAATGTCACTTTTCACCCTTTCACTTTGAGTCTGTATTTGTCTTTGGAGCTGAGATGTGTCTCTGGGAGGCAGCAGGTTTTGTTTTTTGCTCCATTCTGCAACTCTGTGCCTTTTTATAGGTGAGTTCAGTCCATTTATATTTAGGATGATTATTGAAATATGAGGTCTTCTTATAACCATTTTACCTTTTGCTTTCCGGTAGCGTGGTGTTTCCATTACTTCCGTGTCCTCATGTTTCTGGTTTTTCTTTTTTTTTTTTTATTTTGGTTGGCTTTAGTGGGGTTTCCCTCTGGTTCTTCTTGTTTTATGTTATATACTTCAGTTCTAAATCTTTGACATGTGGTTACCATTATGAATATGTTAAGGATTGTTATATATATATATATATATATATATATATATATATATATATATATATACACAGTCATCCATTTTCTTCTGTGAACTGGATCTTTGAATTCTCCCCTTTTCATTGTTATCTCAATTCGTCCCTATGTATGCTGAACGTTCATTACTCTCTTGCTATAGCAATTCTCTTCTTATTGTTTAAGCTTATAATGCCCTGTTCTTAGTAAGGGTTGCACTCTTCTCCTTCTATTTGCCTGATAGTCGCTTTACACCTAATTATGTTTTTGTTTGTTTGTTTGTTTTCAGTATTTCCTGTAGTGCAGGCCTCGTAGTGGAGAATTCCCTCAGTTTTTGTATGTTTAGAAAGTCTTCATTTCTCCTTAATATCAAAAGGAGAGCTTAGCTGGATACATTATTCTAGGCTGGTAGTTTCTTTCACTTAATAATTTGAATATTTGATTCCATGCCTTTCTGGCTTGTTAGGTTTGTGCTGAGAAGTCCAAGGATAATCTATTGGGTTTACCCTTATAAGTTGCCATCTTCTTCTCCCTGCCTGCCATGAGAATTCTGTCTTTGTCACTGATTTTTGATAATTTCAATATAATGAGTCTTGGTGAAGGCTTTTTGGGGTTGAGATAATTGGGTGTCCTGTTGATTTATAAAATTCCAAGCTCCACTTCATTCTTTAGATTTGGGAAATTTTCATTCACCATTTGTCTGAAAATGCATTCTAGTCCCTGCTTCTTTTCCTCGCCTTCGATAATGCTCATTATTCTTATGTTTCCTCTCCTGATGGTATTAGCTAGTTCTTGTATTTCTCTTTCATTATTTTTCATTCTTCAGTTTCTCTCTTCTTCTTTCTGATTTATTTCTAGATTTCTGTCTTTGTTATCACTGAATCTTTCCTCCATTTGGTCGACTTTATTTTCCTAGCTTGCTATTTCATTTTTCAACCCTTATGTGTGTGTGTGTGTGTGTGTGTGTGTGTGCACATGTGCGCACACGTGCACGCATGTGTGCATGTGTGTTTTATCTCCAGGAGATCTATTCTATTCTTTTGAGGGTTTCAATCTCCTTGTTCTGCTCATCTAGGTGTTTTTTCAATTCCTGAAATCATTAATATGACTCATTTTGGAAACCGAAATGAGTTTTTTCAGAAGTACCATCCTGAATTCTCTGTCATTAAAAATGCATATTTCTACATCTGTAAGCTTATTTTCTGGAAATCTTTCTCTTTCTTTCTGAGATGCCTTTCACCTTGGTTGTTCATGGTGTTTAATGGACTATTTCTCCACCTGGACATTAATAGAAGTGTATTTTGCTTTTTTTCCCCAGACAGATTTATTATATAAAGGTCTCTCTGTAGCCTGTTGCAAAGACGCTTTTCTTTTGGTTTCCAGTAGTGGCATCTAAGCTTCTTGGATCTCTACTTTATATAAAGCCTTAATAAAGCTTTTTTGTTTTCTGATAGATATTTAATCACGCTGGCTACCCCTGTTTCAGTCCCTGTCAGTTTCAGCAATAGTTTCGGTAGCATTTGCTCAGATTCCCCCAGGGCTCTGCAGTATTCGGTCTCAGAGGATATGGGTGGAGGGTTCCTTAGAGTTGTGAGATAGGGGCTGCATCGCAGCCTCGGTTTTACAACCTCGGCAAGTAAAATTCAACTGTTGTTTCTCCGCAGTCCATTTCTCCGCTTTCTGCCCAGATGACTAGGCCCTGTTGCCGGCTCATGGCACTCACAACTCTCTCAGGCAGGGCTGTTCAGGGAAGGTGCCACTACTTCTCCCCACATGCTGCTCCTCTGGCAGCTGCAAGAGGCTGCTTTTTTATTTCTCCCTGTCTACCACCCAACACCCGGGGTTCTGACCCATGGTAGCTCTTATGCTCAGATCCACGCTCAGACATGCTAGTGTGCAGTTTGGGTGTTTTTGGTTGAGTTTTAGGTGTTCAGCCTATTGTTGTTTCAAGGGGAGAGATCTGAGGACATCCCTCTCTTCACCATGTTATTGAAAAAAATTTCATATACTTCTTATGTATTTCCCAATTAGGTAGTTTTCTCCAAATGTTAAGACTAATTAGTATAATAATTATGACCTCACATTTTGTAAACAAGATGTCTCTTTGGAAAGAGCTCTTCAATGGAAAATGTTTATTCTCTAATTGCATTGTCATTTGTTTTTACTTGTATCAATGATTATTGGGTGACTTGGAGATATAGTGGGCTGTGGCTTTAATGCATGAGTACTGAACTAATCTCTAATAGAAGTCAAGGGACTCAGAAGTGAAGAGATGGTTAAGAGATTCATACTTACACAGAAGCCAATCAGGCAGACCAACTTTCAGAGTATGAAAGGAATGTTCTGTTATTAGGCCAGACTTACACTCTAACCCCTTCAATTACTTACTAGATATGTCAGTGGGCCAAGAAGGGTCAATATGTTCTAAAGAGCTAGGAAAAACATTTCCACTTATTTATAAGATCTTTGACGTGTGTGTATGTGTGTGTGTGTGTGATTGTGGTTGTGGTATATCTCAGTGATAAGCTTACATTATTAATTCTCCTGGAAAAAGCAGTGGTTCCTTGGAGATGAAAATCTTTGAATGATTACTTAAGTGAACCACAGGCTTCTGTGTCTGTGGCAGATTGTCAATAGTCAACTTGGAATTATCATCGCTCCCTTCTAAGGCTAAGGCAAACTTTCCATGGAATCCCCTTCTCTGTATTAGCACAAGTTAGAGTTTCTTATTAAGAGAAACTAGAGTTAAATTAAGAAAGCAAAAATGAAGGAATAGCAACAAAGGTAGCGCAGGTCAGACACAGTGGCTTGGTAACCTCTCTGACTTGCAGTTCTAGGGAAAAGAAAAGAAAGTTTGTGGAAAGTCACTGTAATCTGTAGCTTTTTTTTCCCCATCCTCCTCAGCTTATGCTTTAGCTGACATCATTAGTAATTCTTTTCCAGTCCTCCATCCATATACCTGTTTTTGTCCCCCCAGTTTCTGACAGACTTACATAAGCTCAAATCCTTATGTTAAAATCCCTTCCTTATTCCAGTAATACTGTTTTCCTAACCAAAGTCAGATGAAAATAATCTCTAAAATTAGCAGAGGGAGGTGGGGGGAATAGTATTAAGCAAAAATAATAACTATCCATACTACATAGCATATAAGTTCAAATCCAAGAAAATTAAAATCTCAGAAACATATTATGAATTAAGAAGAAAATTAATTTTGGATATTAATTGTATTGGATTACTTTTTCTGATATGAAAAAATTCTGAATTAGTTTGAATGATCTGAAAATACTGTTTTCAGAGATCAAAATGGTTAAATGTTGATAGTTCCATGTCACTCTACCTAAGAGTTTATATCAATTAAGGAGAAATACTTTTTTTAAAAAAGCAGAGTTGGATTACCATTTCCTTCTAAACAGCATTCAAGGGGGAATGAGCACATAAGGAATGGTGCACAGATTTCTGAGGAATATACTTGAGCGGAACATCAGTGACCTAAGAGTGTGAAAGGGCAATAAGAACCAGGGGAAAAATTTAAAAACTAAAACTAAAGGCTTCTCCAATTTAAAAGTGCTTTCTTGCTGTCAAGCCTGAATGATTTCCTAGAGTATAAGAGCATCAAATGATTTTGAAAGAAATTACATTTAATTCTGATTTTTTTTTCAGCTCAGTAAAACTGTGCTGAGTGATACTTCACCTTTCCTTTCACTGAAGACATAATGCTATGATGGGGTCTGAATTTAATTCATGTATGTCTAGTCTATGCATATATTTAGGTAAGGAGGAAGAGTTTGGCTTCCCAATGACATGCTCTAGTATAGTTTTTATCATCTATTTAAGAAGGCATTAAAGGACACTTATATTAGAGCACTTGGTTGTTATATTAAAATGTAAGATTTTAATTTAGCTTTATTTTCACTTTTCTTTTTTTAATTATATCCAAGAATAAGAGATGTTTAAAGAGACAATTTCAGAAGAGTTGATTCCAGCACAATCAGTGTGAGAAGTCTAACGGGTGTTTATTTTTAAAAGTGGTGAAATTAATGTTTGCTGAGAATAATGTAATGAGGTATGCTAAGAATATTGCCTATAAGTCAAGTGAGAAAAAAAAAGTAAAATGCTGATAGGAAAATGTAAACTCTCTCCTATAATTTGTAAACTACTTATAATCCAGAGTCACTGCAATGATTCAAACCAATATAGTCAATTTGGTGAATTTCTACTAGATAGCAATGCTAAAAATAGGACAGAAGCAAATGCAAGTCTCTTACCATGTTATCAGATATATTTTCTTAATTTTAAACTTATTTTTAAGATTGTTTCAATTACACCATTTTCATGATCGATATACATCCTAACAACTACTTTTAGTCAAATGTGAACTTGTACAATTGATTTTTTTTTTCTGTTTTATTCTCAGATGCTTTGAATTTTACAGATCCAATTAGCTTGGTAGCTCCTTTGAGATTTTCATTTTGGGAGAAGACCATAATTTCCAGATAAAGTGATTAACTACATAATGATGATTAAACATAAATTCAGTTAACATATATATAATATTAATGAAATTTCCATGAAATAAAACTTATTTCTTCTGTATTTTATTTATTTTTGCTCTTTACATTTTATAATGAGTGTCTAAAGAATATTCCAGATACCTATTTTGTATTAGATTGAATTATTTCAACTACCCGTGATAGAAGTTTTAACTTAAATTGTATTTAAAATGCAAAGATATACGAACTCACATGATAGGCAGTCCAGATTTAGGCCAGACTCCTGAAATATTTGCTTTGGTTTCTAAAGAACTTAATGAAGAGACAATGTCATTTTTGCATCTTTTATGCAAACACAAACTAGATTCATCTTCAGGATGGTTCTTTTCATTAACAGGAGATGTCTGCTAGCAAAAACTGGGATAACAAGCATTGTTTTTTCACATCCAACAGCAAATGCTGATTTACTTCCTTAGAAGTCCAAAGCAAATAGTTACCTTTCATTGGCTTAAAGTTGTTAAACTTGTCCATCTATAAGCGCTGGCAAGTTTAAAGAAATTATAATTGACTTAAAGATTAATATTTCATGGGGAACAGATGGTTAGTTGATAATGGCTACTATACTCTCTTAAAACCAGTCTAAAATTAATAAGAAGATAAATTTTAATAGAATATTTTGTCATTTTGTTTTTTGAGATTGTTAAAGGAATATATTTCCATTCACACTGAGACCAAATAACAGTCTTCAGCTGGATTCCAATGACAAGTTGATTATCCTCTTATGTATTCCTATTTGGCACCTTCTCCATTTCCCAGCAACAGCTTTGGCAGGTCTTTAATAATCTTGACTCTCTGGCTCTTTCATCCCAGGTTATCTCTTTCTTCAAATGATTTTACCTACTATAAAATGGTAATAAAAATACCCAAAATAATTGAAGGTCTTTCATCTTCCTAATTACTGATGCCATCATTTATTACTCCGACACTTATAAATATACCTCAATTAATTTTAATGATTGCTAATTTTTGTCTTACTTCAAGGATAATAATTGTCTATTTGGTTTAAAAAGATTGATCACATTCATTTATACTTCTTTCATATCTTTATCAATTTTATTATTTTACTTTTATATCTTTAATTCAATATTAAACTAGCTTCTTAATTCAGCGTATATAATAGCTAACACTTACATACTGTTTACTGGGTAGTAAGCACATTTAGACATATTAACTTAGCTAATATTTAGAACAACTCAATAGGTTATTTTCTCCATTTTACAGAGGAGGAAACAGAGACACAACCTTTTACAGCATCTAGAAAGAAAGAGTTTGGAATTAAACCCAAAAATTAAACAAAAGTCTGTGTTTTTAATCCCTACACTATTCTGCTCTTCTAAAATAAAAGTTTTAAGTAAGTCACCAAGTTACAATAAATGTAAAAATGCAAAGCAAGATTACCATATGGCAATTTCACACACACAAAAAATAGGATGAGAACATATTCAACAAATTTTGCAGCTTTCTTAAGGCATAATTTACCTACCACAACATTCATCAACTATAAATTTATAATTCAATAAAATTTAATAAATTTATAATAGTTGAACCATCACCATAATTTGGTTTTAAAACATTTACATCATTCTAAAAATTTCCCTCATATTCCCCCATTTTGAATCTTTTCTATTGTTTTCAGAATATAAAAATAAGGAGCTGCATGATTTCTTCTAGAGTCTATAAGACTCTGTTAAGAATCTATTGCTCCTATAAGAACCTATTGCTTGATGATCTGAGGTGGAGCTGAGGCAGTGATGTTAGCACTAAAGAGTGGCTGCAAATACAGATGCTCACCTCCTGCTGTGCATCCCAGGCCTGGGGGTGGGGTACTCCTGGTCTAGATCATTTTTGGACCAAAACTTTTCATAAGGCATTTGACTCCCTCTGTATTTTACAAAACAGAGTCTTCCCTCTCCACAGAATTATCATGGAACGTCAAACATAACTTTATCACCATTTGTTCTGTTTCTACATTGAAATATAATGTGAAAACAGAAAAGTAGGCAAATGTGGTTATCATTTAAAAGGATGTTTTTCAGCTCATTTGACCACCTTACTATTTGTAAGAAGATGGAAGTTTTGTTCTCCTAGAAAATGTTCATGTACCTAATGTCTTATTTTCAAATTCCTTCAACTAAAATGGAATTAAATTGTCTTTCTTTATCACCTTTCATCACTTTTTTTTTGGTCTTTTTCCCCCTTCTGAGTCCACTTTTAAAGTCTTGAATATAAGTGTTCTTTGAAAAACAAGTAATATGACATCTTAAAATTATATTCTCTATACAAAGAATAAACTTTTAATAAAGTCCCTTGATTTTTTTTACTAGTATTCCTTTGAAAAATAGTAAACCTTTAATCTGTTTTTTAAAAGAATATAAAAATAAGAGGAAGGTGAAGATAGTAATATAAAGAGAGCTATTACTGTACCATCGTGGTTCTCAAATGTAGCCTGGCAACTCTGAGGTTTCCCCAAAACCCCTTCAGAAGATCCACAATGTCATAACTATGTGTCCAAAAAGAACAAACTAATCAAAAACAGACGCACAAATATAGTGGACAATTTGGCGACAGAGGGGAGGGTTGTTGAGGGGCTGAGAGAATGGGGTGAAGAGTTAAAGAAGTACAAATTAGTAGTTGATAGATGGTCATGGTGATGCGGAGCACAGCACAGGAAATGCAGTTAGTGTTAATATGTTGGCTAGGTGGAGGACCAGGAGAGGGAGGGAGCAATTGGGGGCATCGTTTTATGAACTATATAAATATCTAACCAATGTATCGTATACTTGAAACTAAATAAACAAATTATAAATAAATAAGTAAACAAACAAACAAACTATGTGTTCATAGTGGAGAAGTACAGAGTAGCATGCACAGTGAAGAAATACTTGATATTGTAAATGGTGACTGTAGTAGCAGATACCGGAATCCATTTGACTTCTAAGGTAGATATTAAAGGGATTTACACAGATGTAAAACAATGTCATTCTTTTTATTTTTTTTTTGAAAATACGGTTATTTTTCATGAAACATATTATTCATGTTAACCTATAATGGCTTCACTATTATTTTAAATGAATTGGTAAATATTTTAAAATTTATGTTTTAATTTATAGTAGAAAATATTGACATATAAGGAACATAAACAATAACTTTAGAATTCTTCAGAAACTTTTAGATTGAGTACCACTGCTGTGCTCCATGCCCCACACTACCACCACCAAGAAGAAACAGATTTAAAAATTCTAACATTTAACTTCTGGTCTTATTAAGGGACCTTTTATAGGATCACTCAGAAAGACAGCAAATGTGCTCACTGTAATTTTCAAACCATAAATAGCATTTGCCTTATACCTTAAAAAGCTTAAAATGAGCTGTAGCAAGATGATATAAGTGTCTGTATTGAATTAAGTATAACCTCCAAGATATTAAGATATTGTTGTTGAGAATATCACATAAGTTTTTCTGTGAAACAAATAAAGGCTATGGGATGAAGAAATCAATTATAGAGTCATCTCAGTTCTCATTATACATAGGTACCAGGAATACTGAAAAAAACTCAGTATCAAAAACCAGTGACTCCTGAGTGAGGAATGACTCGATCTGCAAGTAATCTTCAAAAATAGAGATGCACTACTTTGATACAAAGAGAACTACAGTAAGAAGGATCCATAAGAAACATAAAATCCCTACATAAGTACCTCTTGAGACTTACTGATGAATGGGATGAAGTGACTTATGGAAGACCAAACTACTTTAAGAAAAACTTAAAAAGCTAGATTAAATAAAAAGAAAAAAATATATCTGTTTAAGACATTGGAGAGCTACTGAAGTCCTTACTAATATAATTAATATTACAAGAGTGAAAACCTGCAGAAAGGTGAGACGTTAATCTGAAACTGCATTTTCCCTGCCAATTTCAGTAATTTTAGGTGTAAATGTGGAACTGAGATTTAAATTTTCCCTGGAAAAAGGTTACTGAGAATATTTAATTGTCCTTCTATCTGGTTACTGTCTTGCTCATCTCTGTAGAAACCAGGAATTGAAGACAAAGTGACTCCCATACTCTTACTCTTACTTTTGCCTCTACATATTCCTACACTTTGTCAATCAAATAAAGTCATGTCACTCTTATTTATTTATTTATTTATTTATTTATTTATTTATTTATTTATTTAATTTGTTCATGTAGCTAGTCTTAGCTCTAGCACTGATTAGTTCTGTCTAGTTTTAATCCAAAACTTCAAAATTCTTTTTGTCTCTGGTTTCATCAATTCTAGTTTATATATTGTCAATATTTTAAATTATCAGCAGTTTTTTTCCATATATGTTTTCTAGTTAAAAACTTTCAATAGTTAATATAAACTATAAATCCTTTTCTAACATCTCCCTAGCTTTCTAGTTCCATCTCATATAAATACATCTTGAACCAAAATGAATGTGTTGATATATATAATCTGTTGCTATATGTGTGTATTAAGAAAGAAGTGGGGAAAAAAAGAGAGAGAAAGATAAAAAACTTGAGGATATAGATTGCCATCAAACAACTTTGTAATCTTCATATTTAGGGAAGTTTCTTTAATTCATAGATGTGTATGTTAACTATATTTTGTCACAATTCATATTTGAATGCAGCATTAGTGATTTGTTCATAAAAATATGATTTTTGTTTTACACTGCTTGAACAGAGATGATTTACTCTGAGCCATTTACACTTTCTGGGTCACTGGGTGGACAATAGCCTAGGTCTATAAATGACCAATGTGCTATCTTTTGTCATTAAATAGACTAGAGGAGGCAGAATTACTTTTGATAATTAGTATATCATTGGTCACTAAGCTATACTTCAATCATTGCTAAGTCGATTTGATAAATAATACCTAGCTACTTGAAAGTTCTAATGGATTTCAAAAGAGTATATTTCCTAGCCACTAATTTATTCATGCAGCACCAAATCTATCAAACAATGTATAAATCTTTTTGTCTTGTACTGAAAGTTGCATGAAATTGAATAATGTTTGTATATTATAAATAAGCAAACTGTGAAAATAAGAGAGCATATTTTAAAAAAAGGAAAAACATTAGCCCAGTGTAAATCTTTCGAAAAGTTCAAAATAAATTAATTTGATAGTTTTTACTGAGAAATACTACTATCTAATATTTTTTGAATATTTACCATGTGCCAGGCCAGGCACTTTTTCTGCCAGGCATTATTCATTCACTCATGTATCCTGTTAATGAATGTTTATAGAATCCCTCTATGTGGTTCCAGCAGTGAATAAAAAAGACAAAAGCTCCTGTCCAAGTGTAGCCTATTTAATGAAGATTACCCTATTTAAACCCTTAGCACAGTGTTAGTTATATTATTGGCTCCATTTTACTGTGATAAAATTGAAGTTTAGACAATGTACCTGTGGCCACACAGCTGGTAGCTACAGAAGCTGGGTATAAATACTTCTTTTTTTGAATCGGGTACCCTGGCAATGAACTATTCTCTATTGCTTACATGTAAAAATGTATAAAATGTCATTTAATTATTATATGAATTAGGCTACCAATATTATAACTGTGAAATCAGTCTTTGAAAAATAATGAACAGTTTCTGTTAGATGCTGACTCAACCAAGCTCAAGTGTAAACGATACTATCCAAAAATATTACCTTTGAAAATTCCTTAGGGTGGATCCACATCAAGACTGTCTCCAATAAGTAATTACATCCAGGTTTTTGTTTGTTTTGTTTGGGGTTTGTATTAGTTTCCTAGATCTGCCATTAAAACAAAACAAAACAGCAACAAAAAAGAACAAAGAAAAAAAAACAGTGTGGGTGGCTTAAGAAAACAGAGCTGTATTCTCTCATAGCTTAGAAGGCCAGATGTCCAAAATCAGTGTTGGCAACGTTGGTTCCTTCTGAGGGCTCAGAAGGCAAATCTATTCTATGTTCTCTACTAGCTTCTGGTGGTTGCTGATAATTCTTCACCTACCCCTGTTTGGCCTGAGGCAGCACAATTTACTTCATTCTCTACCTTCATCATTAGACAGTCTCTCTTTTCTTGTACAGATTCTAGTCAATGAATTTGGGCCCACTTCATTCAGTATGACCTCATCTTAACTTGATTACATCTGCAAATACCTTATTTTCAAGTAAGACAACTTTCACAAGGGACTGGGAATAAGACTTGAAGATATATTTTGGGGGACACAATATAACACAAAGGAGTTTAACAACAAAAACAAAAAGTATATAAACTAAAGATTATGTTTGTGGAAAATACTTGCCTTAAAACACCAGAATGACATTTGATGCAAGATATTCATACCATAAAAGGCTTAGAGGAAATTTAGTTGACTGAAAAAAATTCTCCCATTCTTATCCCAGAGTGTATGCCCATTGAGTGAAATGGTATGAGAAAGTGTCTACATTATTTAAATTGATTTTTCTCTTCCTTATTTTCCATCTATTGTTAATAGTTGAGTTTATCTAGTAGTAGTTGGGTTTGTAGTAGAAATGTAGCATATTAAATAAGTAGGTAATGTGAGTCCCTTATTCTATGATTTGAAAAGTGGTATTTGGGACATTTTCTTTTATCATTTCAGGGAGCATGTCTTAAATTTGAAAATAATCCTAATCAACATGTCACAGGCTCCAAGTCAGGATTCTCTAATACTTTTATTAAGTTATTCCTTAATGTTTGTGAATGTTATATAAAATAACAATAAATACAAAAGTACATGACTACTACTTAAGTAGGGATGTGACATGGGCATACATTCCATTTAAGTTTACACATAAAGTGCAAAGTGAAAAGAGTCAATAATGTTGAATTCTCCAATGATGTAGCAAAACCACTGAACCACATCCAGAAGCTATATGGGCAGTCACAGATATGTGGGAAAATGATGATGTAGTGGAAAGTAAGGTTAGTTGTGTTGGGTAGAAGTAGCTTAGAGGAGATAGCAGTGATGACAGAAAAAATAAGGACATTATTTTCCACTTAGATCTATCCATGTAGTAGGAAATAATTTCTAAAAAATTATTTTAAGCCCTTTGTCTTACCAAAGCTGTTCCTTTGTTCTCAGAGGTGCCATCGGAAATATATGAAACTACAATTAAGTACCCTTGTTTATCCAAACTTAGCTTAATGGAGTAAAAAAAATTAAAAAAATAAAAAAATTAAAAAAAACGTGTTATCAATAGCTATGTACCATTATTCTCAAATAACAACACTGCAATTTACACATTATCCTGATAAGAGACTATAACCAGAAAAGAACTAAAAACCTAGCTTACTGGATCTATGACTCAGTAGAGAGTATGTTCAGTATAGATCAATATGGTGTAATCAATCCCTTGACACTATTCAATTAAAGGCCAGAACTCTGGCCAGCATTTATATCTCTAAATTGAAATATATCACAGACTAACCAGCACTAACCAAGTCCAAATGTCTATGTAAGACATGGCTGAGCACATAATGACCCGGATACTTGCCTGCTTGCAATTCTTTCACTCTCAGTGTGCAACTGAGTACCATAAAAAGAGCTTTAAGATTGTTCAGAAAAAAAGTGATATCAGATCTTAAATTAGCCTAACTGTGTGGAAGTTGGTTTTATCAGGTACAATGTAAATCATCTAGAGTTGCAAACAAAGCCTTAATGTGCTTCTCAAAACTCTTTGGTGACTACAACATAAAAAGGAATTTATTTATCACTATGTTAACAGCTACAGTACTAGTTGAAGTAGTAGTAGATTTGTCACAAAATGATAGTTTAATCATAATTACAATGACAATAATAATAAATCTCCAATACTTCATTAATAAGTTCAATTTAGCCTTCAGTTATACAAAAAATGTCACTTAAAATATATAAAATGAAATAGATCTACCTCAGAGTTTGATTTTATTTTTCCCAATGATTTATAAATTTATTTCTCAAATTTAAAAGTTTTTGAGGGGATTTACACATTGATATATTATTCTGATGTAAAAGTGTCTCCTTGAGGTGATATAGTCTTCTGTAAATATTTCTATTACATAGTCCTAATTACATAGTCTAATTTCTATTACATGTAAAATATTTTTTAAAATAATCTGATATAGGCAGGTTATAAATCAACTGAATAGTTACCATATAAAATAAATACTTTTCAAAATTTAAAAGAAAATGTATAAGAGTAATTGAAATTTTTTAAACAAATAAAAACAATTCTGAAACTGTTTCTCAGGTATCTGCTCAGTGCAATGTTCTCCTTTTTAATGTAACCCTAGTCCTAGCAATTGGGTAATTTAAAAAATAGAAACAGAGTTTAGAATTTTAAAAATAAGTTAATAATTTAGGGAAAACTTGGAAGTGAAATAAATATTTCTCCTCTAAACTAATTCTGCTTTGTATGTTTGGCTTTTCTATTTCAAATACAAAGTATATATTCTCTTTCTATACCATATTTAGCACAAGAGCCATAATCTTTATCTAATTACATTGAAAAAATTCTGTCTCTTTATGCTCTCCCATTGAAATCTTAACAAATAAACTGAACCAATTTTTGTTTCTATCAAACTTGTTTTAGCATCAAAATGTTTCTGATTAAAAGCTCAGTCAGATTCACTACAATATTCAGTCTGAGGCAGTTATAATAACACATAATTAAACTTTTCGCCCACTGGATTTAGTTGATCAATTTGGCAATGCTAATGTTCATCATATATTATTTGCATTCAAATAACTAGATATATGAGTTGGCAATCATTTAAAAAATGTATTATAAAATATAACATGTACACCAGATATGCCAACACAACATAAATGTATGATATAAAAAATAATCATAAAATGATCATCTGTGTAACCAGCTTCCAGGTTAAGTTAGAGAACATTCACGTCGACCCCATCTGACCCTTCATGGTTAGATTTCCTCCCTCCCAACCTGAGGTTAACAGTATATTAACATTTATGGTCATTACTTTCATGATTTTTTAAATAGTTTCACCTCCCATGCATGCACTACAATAGGATAAAGTTTGTCCTGTTTATACACTTTATCTCAACAAAACCATGGTAAACATATTTTGGTGTGCTTTTTTTGCTCAACAATGTCTTTTTAAGATTCACCAGTGGTGTTGGTTTTAGCTTAGCTTGTTTAGCTTCTTTGCTAGATAAATATATATTTTATAAATACAATGCAATTCATTTATCCATTCTAATGTAGATGACCATTCTGTCATTTCTAGTTTAGAACAATTATGAACAATGCTGCTACAGACATCTCTATGCATAGGTACTGGTGTGCCTCTACTTGCAATTCATTCAAGAGTGGAATTGTTTGTTCATAACATATGCATATCTTCAACTTCAGCAGATCATTCCAAAGAGTTTTCCAAACTGATTATTAAAATCTATACACAAACTAGTAGAATATGAAAATTCTCATTGATACACAAATTTTCTAACACATAGAATTGCCAGATTTTCATATTATTGTTAAGGATGTTGCCCAACTTTTCATATAATGCTGTTGTCATTTGAATTTGTTTTTGTTTCAAAGTTCTTGTTCAAGAGTTATATCAATTTTTAAATGGATTGTCCTTTTTTTATATTAATGAGTAGAAGTTCTGTATAGTCCAGATAAGAATTGTTTTCATAAATTACTCTGGATAAAAAGAAGCTCTTGATTTAGATGTAGATAAATTCATTGATTTCTTTTTATGTCATTAAGACTCCGTTTCTTATAAGAAAATTTCCCCTATACACATTCTTGGTAAAAATGTTATATATTATCTTATTTGTCTTTTCAATACTTTAGCATTTTAATGACAAGGTTTTCTTTTATAAAATATAGCACACCTATGATATAATGTACAAATCTTTAGTATATAGCTTTAATTTATAAAATTTGTAAAATTTTGCAAAAAGCTCACCTATTTAATCACCATCCAGATTAAAATATCAAACTTAATAGCATACTAGAAAATTTTCTTATCCTCTCTCCTAGTCAAAACATACCTAAATATAATTATTATTCTGAACTTTAATACACTTTTTTCCTTCCTCTATTTTTAAAAATTATATAAATGGAATCATGCATTATATACACCCTTATACTATCCTTTTTTTTGTACATTACATATGAGTGGCATATCCATGCTCTTGCAGATGAAAGTAATTTGTTCTTTTTCACTGATCTATAATTTTCTACTTTTCATTCATCGAAAAATAGACAATACTACTTATTACTATTTATTTTATACTGTGATAGACATTTGGGTTGTTTCCAGTTTAAGCCTAATATAAAGCTGCTATGAGCATTCCTGCATGTATGCATTCATGTTTGTGATATAAACTAAAAAGAAAATCACTAAGCCATAGAGTATGCTTAAGTTCAATTTGAGAAAATACCACTAAACAGTTTTCCAAATGCATTTTACCTTATTTGTTATGCTAAAGATTTACTGTACTTTTTAAATCTATGGGCTTAATTACTTCTGGAAAATGGTCGATCATTTTATCTTCAAATACTGCTTTTGAATTATTCCTTCTCTACACTTTTTCTGAAATTCCAATGATATGGATTTTAGAATGTCTCACTGTATTTGTATTTTCTTATCCTCTCTTTTCTAATTTGAGTCTTCTTATCTCTCAATTCTGTATATTGAATAAGTCTTCAGATCTATTTTCCAGTTGGCCAGGTCTTTCTCCAGGTATGTCTAACCTGCTCTTAGATAAAAAATCTGTTTTTGAGAACTATTTAGTAATATCTTCTTTTTGCTGTTACTATTGGTTAATGTATAGGCATATTATTTTCAATAATTTCTTTTTGGTCCTTATACAAATCTGCTATGTCACATTTTGTAGTATCTTACTTCCTGAAAATTTTTAAGCTTTACTTTTATCTCCACAACCATGATAAAGTATGTATGTGTATGTGGAGAGAGAGAGAGAAAGAGAGATCTGTAGTTGACAAATCTAAAACTGAAGACATTATTGATCTATTTGTGAATTCTCCACAGGTTTTACTATCTCAGTCCTTTGTTTCTTTACTTTTATAATTGACTGTTTTATATTCTATGTAAAAATCAGAAGCTTTTATGCCTCATAGAAAGCATTTTGGAGTTCTGAGCCTACATCTCTGTGGTCATATATTCTTTTAAATTTTGATTCTGCTTCTCCACTATCTTGATAGCTTTTTAAAATATTTTAAAGTGCTTTTTATTACATATTTCATGCATTTTAAAAATTGTCTCTATGGAGAGAATTGAGAAAGTAATTCTATTTTATTGAGAGAAATAAAATTATAACTAATAATTTTCATCAGAACCCCCCCAAAAATATATCTAATATCAGATTATTGAGATCTTAACTTTTTTGTTTTCTTCTGCTTTTATATGAGGACTACTTTCTTTGATATGTGTGCTACTTCTAAATTACAACTTTGGATATTTGACAATAATTTTATATCTATAAAAGTTTAGTATATCAAAGATTATCAATATTAAATGCAGTGTTGGATTGCAAAATAGCAGTGACTTGAGACTGAGCTAATGGATGGTTCTTTCTTTCAGTTCAGACATATGTAATTAATTACTGGATGAAAAAAACAATCCATAGCTTTTGGTGCTGAAAGGAGGTTGAAGACATGTAAATCATAAGATTGATGGTGAAAGAATTTGGATTTGGTATAAAGGAATTATACCTGATTTGAGCCATCTACAAAAGATTGAAAATCAAAGACAAAGTCCCTGTATTACATGTATAGACCCAAGAGTCATCAATATTTAATATATGAACAAAATATTCTTCACCTGCTTGCAGAAGGTTACTGTAAGATTTAAGGTATCTGCACCAGATTCTGGGCAGACACAAACAAATTACTGCGGTTGCACACAGTAGAGTTTTGAGGCAACATTCACAATAGTTACACAGGGGAAGAACCCTGAGCATGTAAACTGATGGTAAGACTCGTCCCAAACTGCTGAAATCTATAAGGACTGGCAGCCATACAAAACAAAACAAGAAAACTGTTCCACAGGATAGTCTCTATAATTCATGTCACATTCAAGGGTCCAGATTTATCCTATTAAGGATTGTCTAAGAAATAAAATGAGATTCACAATGAAGTCTAACAGAAGAATGCTGACAGATCCACAACGGGAAAATTGTGAGTCAAGGAACTAGAGATAACGGAACAATTTGAAGAAAACTTAAATTGAGTATTTAAAATTGTATTTTAAATATTGAAAGAGATAAAATAAGAGATGGAATCCAGAAAAGGATCAAGATTTTGAACAAGAAAGATAGATATGAAGATAACCAAATGGATTAAAAATTGCAAAAAAAAAAAGAAAGAAAGAAAAATCCAACCGATAATATAATAAACCTTAATAAACAAATTATACCATGGACTTGATCGATTATCAAACGGTAGATAGCATGATAGATTTAGAATATCCAATATAGATCTATTTGGGTTAGCAGAATATTGAATAGAGAAATAGTAGAATAATGGAATGGAAGAAAGTACAAGGCAATATTTAATGAGATGGCAGCTGAGAATTTACTAGAATTAAAGAAATACCTAAATCTTTAGATTCAAAATTAAGTCTTAAGTATAACTGTTATGAAACTGTCAAATCTCAAAGTTCAAGATGAAAAAGTTAAAAACTATTAGATTAAAAATGGACTTGTCTCTCAAAGTACGTCAATCCAAATTAAGCAGCTATCTTGTCATAAGACAACATGAAGAAAAAAAGAACAATATCATCAAGCACATATTAAAAATATTTTAAATCAAGTATTCTGTACCAAGCTAAACTATAAGAATGCATAAAAATAAATGTCTTGGCAAGAAAAACAAAGTACTTTAGGTAAAGAATTGGGCTTCAAGTTTTAATGATAAATAAATAGGTAAATCATTTTAGCAAGAGAATTATATATAACAATAAATTTTTACTGGCATTTAGAAGCAAACAGAGATAAAAAAAAAAGATGAATTAAAATATCACATGAAAATGTAGAAGACAACACTGCAGTCTTGCAAGTATCCAGAAAGAGACTAAAAATAAATTTCTTTATATAAACAAATTCATATATACATGTAAAAATACACAATAAATATTTCTTCATATGTCCTTTATTTAAAAGTATAGAATAAACTCAACTTATAGAGAGTAATAAAATTAACTAAGGAAATGTTTATCAATTTAATAACAAAATGAAAAAAAAAAAGAAAATAAAACAAAGTAAATATGTTGTAAACAGAGCCCACAAAACAAGAAAAAAAAAATTAAAGTATAAGTAATCGTATAAACTGAATAAACTCATCAATTAAAGCTAGTTAAATATTTTTTAATGAAATAAATTCTAACCTTATTCTGTTAAAGCAGAATTTATGGGACATAATATAATTTATGTGGATTGAATATAAAAATAGAAACTATATAACCAGAAAAAAGAATGAATTAGATATATAACCAGAAAAGGAAATGAGTTAGATATATCTATCCACCTGTCTGCCTATTTCTCTCTCTCTCTCTTTCTCTCTCAAAAATATATCATTTAGTAAAATAACAAATTAAGAAATGATATAGTCTAATGACATTTACACAAACTTAAAATGTAAATATAACCTATTAAATATGAAAAATTAATAAAAGTAGATTGAAAACAAACACTTTAAATTATGATATTGATTGTCTTTAGTGAGGCAGAAAGCTAAATAGTACTTAAGATTGTATTCAATGAAGGGATTATTCAATTAATTACACAGAATATTTTATATTTTTTAAACAAAACAAAACAAGAAAGCATGAGAACTAAATATTATAATGTTAAATTGGTTGATTTTGTTTGGTGAGTAAGAAGGTGTTTATTGTTTTTTTCTGGTATAAGTTTGTGGCTGTGTAAGTGTGTGTGTGTGTGTGTGTGTGTGTGTGTGTGTGAGTGTTTAGGCCTTTCTTAAAATCCCTTATTCTTCTATTCTCATCAATGATCTATTCCTAAATTTTATTATTTGAAATCTTGTAATTAAAATAAACAAGGACATGAATAATTAAAAGAAGAAAAAGAGAAGTAGTACCTATGATAGGCTCTTACTTAGGCTTCTTTTTAAGTTTGCTATTACCAGAGTGAATGAAAAATATTTTCTGAAAGACATAGCAGGTTAACATCTAACCATTTTAGTTTCCATGTTCAACTTCTAAAGAGTGTTCTTTAATTTGTTATCATTGTTCTTTTGTAGGTTTCATGTTGCCCTAGTCATGGCTTTCTACCCATCAAGTAGTGATTCAGCTAACATTCATCAAGGAAATTCCTTTGTTTCCTTCAATTATCTCCAATAAATTTTTAGGAAGGGGGAAAAAAACTATGACTGCTAAAATTGCCAAAATCCAATATCGCTCTTCACAAATTCTATTTATGGCAAAATGCTGGTCTTCTTTGTTTCAGAAAATGCCCATTTACAAAAAATCAATAATTCCGATCTGTCTGTGTGTGTGTGTGTGTGTGTGTGTGTGTGTGTGTGTGTAAGAACAATGTGCTATATTAAATTATCATATTTAGTTTTTTGGACTAGGTAATCAGTGTAGACCTAGAAAATCAGAAGTTTAGACTAATATTTATTTAAAATATATTTGAAAACATTGACCATGGATTGTATAAACACCTTTTTGTGTGTGATTATTAGAGTCTATTGCTTTAAATAAGTCATTCGTTTTAACTTTCATGGTGATACATAAACAATAATATACCTTTTATGGATAAGATCTTGAAATTAGGTAAAAGATTAATCAGGCACCAAACATGGAATTCTAAGAGATTTAATTACTTAATTTACTGTTTCTATGGAGGATACATAATTTATTTTAAGTAAAAAACAATTATTTTAGCCATGTTATTGTTCCTAAATCACACTCTTTAAATTCTCTTTCTCTCCCCTTCCCCACATATTTACTATAAACTGATCATTATAACAAATGTATTTTTCTTCAAATAAATTTATCTTATTTGTAGATTATATATATATATATATATATATATATATATATATATATATATATTCTAACCTGGGTTCTAAATAAAGCTTGATATGCAATATTTAACCAAATATAAAACAAATAAATTTGTTCTGCTTTTTTTTCTTGAAGGAATTAAATGAAAGAAAATGCATTTAATATGTGAGCGACTACACAAGTATTGGGAGTGTTGTGCTAGCATTTTCCTTCACTTAGCTGCCTTCATACATCATGTCACTTCATTACACTTAACTGTATACTTTCACATGAAAAATGGTAAAGAAAAATTAGTTTTTAAAAATTCTTTACTTATTTATAACCCATATTTCACAGCTACTATACATAAGATTATTTTAGGGTAACTATTTCTCAGTTTACTAGCACTACATTTTTTAAAAAGGGAATTCTCCCCAAATAGCATGGATTTAAGCAGATTCTAGTTAATATAAACCACAAGGCAATTTAATTTATTTTAAAATGTTAACAGATTCATTGTTTGCATTTCTCTTGGTTAATGCCATGTAGACTGATTTACACTTTCAATTTTTTGCAGATGATGTTTTTCTAAGACTCTAAGATAGTATTTGATTTGGTAGAACATATTTTTAAATATAGTTGTATATTGATATATTTCAGGACAATGAAAATGATAGAAACATTTAAGACTCTAGTTAATGTAACTGGCAATGATGATAATTCAAAGACTGAAGTTTGCAAATTTCAAGGTGATTGGACTTATAGAACAAAATCTCAAAGAGGAGAGAATGACAAAAAGTAAACCCAAGTATCCGTGTACCTTCACCTGAGGTATTTATCAGCCCCTTAAGATGAACACACTCAGAGAGACACTACAACAATTTATACAGAAATTAGTAGATGCTCAGAGATTTCATCGGTAGTGCAATACTGGGGGGTCAGTGGTTGTAGTTCAAGATCTGTCAAAATGACGGACACTAGTAGACAACCCTAGCTTGTAGTTAGTTAAAAACTCAAAGGAGCACAGCCTGTAAGTAATGATTATGATCTAGAAGTAAAGCCAAAGTTGAACACATCCTGCCTGAAAGAAATAATAATAATAAAAAAAAAAAGCCTAAAAAGAATCCTCTGTGGTATCAAGAGAATTAGCCCATCCTCTATTTGACCTCCAGAAAAATGTTTAACCCTCTTCGTGGAAGACAACATCATTCAGAGCTTCTCTGCTTTTTCATATACAATATTTAGCATTAAGTAAAAAATTACAAGGTAAGGACAACGACCAAAAAACAAGAGAAAAAAAAATAGATGACATAGATATCATAGTTTTCAGATAACTTTAAAGGAAATCTGACTAGCATGTTGCTAAGAATAAAAAAAAAATGTAAAGAATATCAGTAAAAACCTTAAATTCTTAAAAGGAGCCAACATTCTAGAGGTTAAAAATCCAATAGCTGGCAATTCTAGTTTCAATTATAACTTGTAAAGAAGTTGTCGCTCATATCCTTAAAACAAGAAAAAGTAGAACAGAAAGAAAATCAGAATTTTTTTTTATTATTATGGAATCCATCAGATCACTGAGATTACAGGGCAAATTGCCACCCTGAAATTTGGAGAGACCGGAAAATCAGGAGAGTCACAGCCAACAATTGCTCTTTGGAGCAGGAGACACAGGAATCATAAATGTATAGGAATACCTACATGGTGATTTTTGATGAGTTCCTGGAAGCTGAGTACAGATGAGCATGAGAAAAAGAATACCCTGGGGCCAAAGTCTTAGGAAAAGCCCCACACTTTGCAAGTCCACTATGTTTTTGCTTTTTCACTCTGACAAAGAGAGGGGAACTGTAATTATTGTGAAATACTCCCAGAATATTTTTCAAAAAGTACTGCCTATTCTCCAAATTAAAAAAAAAAAAAAAAATTGCCAAACCTTTATTCCAGCTGGGAGAAGTGATTTACTCAGACTCTCTTAACTTTCCTATTTTATCTAAAGAAGATAAAAAAGCTATACCAGTAAAGAAACACTTATGGAAGTCACAACCCAGAGGCACATGCTCACAAAAATACAGAGATTTAATCAAAAGATTATAGACTACTTCCCCTCCCACCCCTTTCCACCACACCAACCAGCAGGGCTCCATTTTATTAACAGTGGATTACAGCTGAAAGATGCAAGATTCAGAATTCTAGGAGGAGTACTTAAGGACACTCAAAGTCAAAGAGGATACAGAAACAAGAATACTAAAGCAGTTTGAAGACTCTGACACATAAAGCTATGAAAATATTAAATTCAGACCAACTTCTAGATCATTAACATTAAATCTCACAATAAGGCTTATTTACCTCAATTTTATTAACCTACAAACATGTCCAGCTTTCATAAACAAAAACAACAAAAAAGACAATGTATATAAAATGCAAAAGAAAAAAAAAAGCCTGAAAAGACAAAGGAAACAACAGAACTAGACTTAGATGATGCTAAAGATATAGGAATCTTCAGGCTGGGAATTTAAAACAATGATGATTAACATTTAAAGGCTCTAAATGGAAAAGTAGATAATATGCAAGAACAAATAGGTAATGTAAGTAAAATCATGGAAACTCTAAGAATCGAAAGAAAATGATGGAAATCAAGAACACTTTAACTAAAATAAAGAATGCAGTAAATGTACTCATTAATAGACTGGACACATTGAGAAAACATTCATTAAGCTTAAATAAAGATTAAAAGAAATTTCCCCAAATTAAATACAATGACAAAGAAGAATGAATAAAACAACAGAAAATTCAAAAACTGTGGAACCCTTTAAAAGGTATAACATTAATGTAATTGGAATTCATGAAGAAGAAAAAAGAGAAAGTAGAGTGAAAGAAACATTTGAATAATGGTTGAGAGCTTTCCAAGTTAATAGCATACATTAAACTATGATGAGGAAAACTAAAAGATTGCCACTAGCATAAATATCCACACAATATAAAATAAAGCAAAATATATCTAGGCATATCAAGTATAAACATAAAGACAAAATCTTGGAAGCAGTCAAAGGAAGAAACATCTTATCTATAGGGGAACAAAAATGAGAATTACAGTGGACCTTCTGTGAGAACTCTTGCAAGCAGGAAGAGAGTGAATTAAAATATTTAAAATGTTGAAGAAAAAATACCCACCAACCTAAAATTAAATTTTACTTCCAACGTGAAGGACAAATAAAAACTTTTTCAGACAAAATATAACTGCGGGAAGTCATTGCCAGCAGACCTGTGATGCAAGAAATCTCAGAAATCTAAAAGGAAGAAAGAAAATGATAAATGATATAGGTCAGAAATGTGGATTTATTTAAAGAAAGGAATAGTACCAGGAAAGAAATAAATAAAAGTTAAATAAATTAATTTTATTGTTTTTACTCTTATTTGATATAAAAAATAACTTTGTTTAAAGAAATAGTTATAAAAATTTATTGGACTGTTATAGCATATATATAAGTAAAATGAGTGACAGAAAATTCATAAGAGATTAAAGGAATTGGGAATACTTTGCTATAAGGTACTTACACTATGCATAAAGAAATGTAGTGTTATTTAAAAGTCTATTTGGACTAGTTGTAAATGGCTATTACAAAGTCTAGAAAAACCACTCGAAATTTTTAAAACACAGAAATAAAACTACTGTGCTAAGAATGGAGAGAAAATATAAACATATAAAATGCCCAGTTAAACCACAGAAGGTAGAAAAAGAGAGGAGGATAAAAAGACACAAAGAACGAATGCAAAGAATAGACAATTACAAACATTATAGATGGTAATCTAGCTATGTCAATAATGACTAAATATAAATGACCAAAATACACCAATAAAAAAAAATAAAAAAAAAAAAACAGAGATTATCAGAGTGGATTAAAAAAAAAAAAGACCCCAACACATGTTGTCTACAAAAAACCATTTTAAATATAAAGATGGATAGATCGAAAGTAAAGGGACATAGAAATATAACTCATGCTAACTAACACTAGTCAAAGAAAGCTAAGTAGTTATATTAAATTTGAACAAAGTAAACTTTTAACCATGAAAATTGCTTGGGTGTAGAGGGGGAACTACACAATAGTAAGGTAAAAATTTTCCACGAAGACAATAGCACTGTGTTTATTCACTTAACAACTGAGTATCAGGCAAAAATTGATATAACTGAGTAAAGAAATAGACAGGTTTACTATTGAGCTTAGACATCTAACTCTCCTCTTTCAGTATCTCATAGAAGAGCAGGGAGAACATCAATAAGAATATAGATGACCTTAATAGCACTATCCATCAACTGGATTAATTAACATTTTTTAGAATACATTGTCCAATAACAGTGGAATGAAAATTCTTTTCAATCTCATATGAACTATCCCAAGGACAGAGTTTATACTTCACCAAATTTAAGAGAACAGAAATTATACAAAGTATGTTCTTAGACCGCAGTGGAATTAAACTAGAAAACACTAACAAAAAAAAATAGTAGAAAAATCCTAAATACTTGGAAATAAAATAATAAACATTACATAATATTAGAATCTAAGAAGTCTCAGGAAAAATAAAAAATATATATTGTGAATTTAATGAAATGAAAGCACAAATTATCAAAAAATGTGGGATGCAGTAAAAACAGTGCTTTGAAGGAAGTATATGCATGAAATGCATATATCAGAGAAAAAATAAAGGTCTGAAATCAATATCCTAATGAAACAATAAAAAGAAGAAAAATTTCAGTCTAAAAGAAATGAAAGAAAAAAATTAATAAAAAGTAGAGCACAAATCAATGAATTGAAAACGGGAAAACAGTAGAGAAAAATGAATGAAACAAAATGCTGATTCTTTGGAAAGATCAATAAAATTAATAAAACTCTAGTCAGTCTAACTATGGTAAAATGAAAGAAATTACAAATACTAGAATTGAAAGAAGATTCATCACTGCTGATCCCATGAACATCAAAGGAATAATAAAAGAACACTATAACTGACTATGCACCTACCATATGATTATTTAGATGAAATTGATTCCTTAACAGAAACAGACTGCCAAAATTCAAATAAAGAGAAACAGATAATCAGTAAGAGCTCTTATTTATTAAAGAATTTGAATCAGTAATCACTAAACTTCAAATAAAACCTGCTAGGCCCAGATGACTAGTATATTGTGACAGACATTTGAAAAAGAAATGAGCACGGTCCTCCACAATCTCAACCAGAAAATAGAAGCAGACAGAACACTTCCTAACTCATTCTAAAAGTCTAACACCAAATCCAGATTAAGACATCACAAAAAAAAAAGAAATTACAAACCTTTCATTAAACACATGCAGAAATTCTCAATAAATGTTAGCAAATTGAATCCAAAAATGTACAAAAAGAATATACTTCATGATCAAGTGAGATTTATTCCAGCTATGTGAGTCTGGAATTAACACTTAAAAACCTATAAATGCAATCCACTATATCAACAGGCAAAATTAAAATAATATGATGCTATTAATTGATGCAGAAAAAAATTTGACAAATCCAATCCTCATTCATAATAAAATTCTCAGAAAACTAGACATAGAGAGAAACTTCCTCAACTTGATAGAAAACATCTGTGAAAAAGCTAGAGTAAACATCATACTTAATAGTGAGAAACTAGATGTCTTTCCCCTAAATCAGAAACAAGGCAAGGATGTTCTCTCTCACCAATACTATTCATCATTGCATTGGAAGCTAATACAATAACACAGGAAAAGAAAGTACAGATATATAAATTGGAAGGGAAGAAATAAAACTATTCATAGATGGCATGATTGTGTACGTAGAGATTCCCAGTAATAATAGCCAAATCCTATAACTAATAAGCAATTACAGAATACAGAGTTAATATACAAGTCAATTGGTTTCTTATATAATAGCAATTAACAATTGAAATTTAAAAATATTTTTAAAAGCATACTATGTATAATGGCAACCAAAAAATTATTCAGGTATAAATCTGACAAAATATATGAAGGAGTTATTTGTAGAAAACTACAAAACTCTGATGGAAGAAATCAAAGAATATCCAAATAAATGCAGAGAAAATCCATGGTTACAGGTTGAAAGACTCAGTATTGTTAAGATGTGAATACTTCTCATCTTGATCTATAAATTCAATGCAATTTTCAACCAAAATCCCAGCAAATTATTTTGTGGATAGCATCAAACTGATTTTAAAGTTAATATGAAAAGACACGACCTAGAATTTATAATGCAAGTAAAAAAAATAAAGTTGGAGCACTGATGCTGCCTAATTTCAAGACTTACTATAAAGTTACAATAATCAAGACAGTGTGGTATTGTGGTAAGAGTGCAAACACAGAGCAAGAGAACAGAAAAGAGTCTAGAAATACATGCAAACAAATGTGGTCAATTCATCTTTGACAAAGAAGCAAAGACAATTCAATGGAGAAATTATAGTCTTCATAGCAAATGGTGCTGAAACAATTGGATGCCCATATACACAAAAACGAACTTAAACACCACCTTTACACCTTTCATAAAATTAATCATGCCCCAAATAACAATATTTCAGTCAACGATGGACCATATATACAACAGTGGCCCCATAGGATTACAATGATGAGAATTTCCCTGTAAGAAATGGAAGGATATGTGGTTTGGTAAGATTTTTTTTTTTCACAGAAGCAATATCTGTGGGACTAATAATATATTCCTTTTCACTCATATCACCTCAATTTTGAGTGCACAGATTACATCCCAAACAATCAGTGACCTGTTTCAGCACAGAGGAGCCTGTCTCCTCCATGGTACATATTCAGAGGGTGCTCCAGACCTCCCAAATCTAGCCTAATGGTCTTCAGAGTACATTGCTATAAATTCTGTGCTGATGACCTAAGATTCTCTACAAGGACACAGGTCCACAGGAGCTACCTTAACAAGTATTAAGCGCCGCTGACACTTTAATGAAAGTTTTCTTTGCTAGTGCGCAGCAAGCCTGCCCTGGTGCTTTGAAAATATTTTTTAGGTTTAAATGATGTAAATCATAGATACTTTTTATTTCTTCCATCAGTTACTGCTAGAAAGAGCTCTTTGTACCAGATAAGGTCAATGGAATCAAAAACAAATTTCAAAAGTCAAAATATGGAGTTTTCAGTTCTATATACTCTCTGTGTTAAACATCCTTTTTCTTCTTAATTAGTACTACAAATTTCCTTAATCTGACCAGTGCTCCAACATGCAATAGTCAAAATCAAATTTCCTTGAAAATATACTATGTTCCTTTCTCTTCATCTTGATTTATTATTCCTGCTGAACTTTGGGCCACCTTTTACTCCCTCCTGACAGTCATTATCATGTTGATCTATGTCCCACCCAGCCAGTATCTTCTTGATATTTCCAATCAGTCCAGCCCACATCCCTGTTCATGGAGCAGCATTGACAGCTTCAGTGTTCTATTACTGACCCTGTCAGAATGAAGCAAGAGGAAGGCTTGTGAGACAGTGTTTATAAAGTCTAGAGTAATGTACAGTAATGTTCAGGGTCTTTTTATTTACTCACAACTCACTCACTGACTCACCCAGAGCCTACAAGCTCTATTCATGGTAAGTGCCCTATACAGGTATAACATCTTTTATCTTTTTTTGTTTACTGTACCTTTTCTATGTTCAAATATACAAATACTTATCATTTTGTTACAACTGCCTGCAGTATTCAGTACAGTAATGTGCTGTACAAGTTTGTAGCCTAGGAGCAATAGACTATAATATATAGCCTAGGTGTGTAATAGGTTATACCATCTAGGTTTGTGTAAGTGCCCTCTATGATGTTTGCACAACAATGAAATAGCCTAATAATGCATTTCTCAGGGTGTATTATGTTATTAAGTGAAATATGACTGTGAAAGAATTACAAGTGGATTACTGAATATAAAATGCTGAGCGGCTCTGCATGTCAAGGAACAGGAAAAAATGGAAGGCTCCATACTCAGAACACCAGCACTGAAAACCACTGCCCCATAGTTCATTCCACATTTCCTCTACAAGATTTAGAAGTAAACTGTCATAAAATGATATGACAGGTATAGACAGGATAAAGCCTTCCAAAATAAAAATATTAGTGATATGGAACTAGAGTAGATTAATAGCTGGACTGGGAAAGCTTAGTCTTTATATCTTGGGACTCCTGAATGTCTGGATTTTAACTCATGAAAAGATGAGAACAGTGGAATTTATGATATGATGTTTAAGTCCAAAACTTCCTGGTGACCCACAGGATCACTTTCTTAATAGCTGGTTTGCAATAGGCCTAACCTATTTGGGAAATGTGGCTTGATTATTTAAAGGGATAACTCTTTCGAGAACTCCCTAAATCAAGATTTTTCACACAAATCACAGTAGATCAATCCAAGGCATAGCATAGTCTATGCCCGTGTAAAGAAAAAAAAAGACTCATTGTGGAATGTCTCTTCAATCTCTGATACCTACCTATATTCTCTTTATCTCACTTTGCTGCATCTTTTGTCTTTAAATTAAAGCCATATTAGCATAGTTTGCTGAGATTGGTGAGTACTTTCAAATATCAGAACTGGGGTAAACAAAAAGTATGCAAACAGAAATGACCAAATATTTAGAGAAAGTCAATATAATGACCAAGCATAATTAATATTTTCAAGGATATGGTAGAGAATATAAATAATTAAGTTAATCATGTAGAATTTTAAAACTTGATAGATGAAAATAAAATAAAACACAATAATCCTAGTATTAATAATAAAAAACTAAATAAATCAGTGAATTTCTGTATACTACATTTCTGAATAGGGAATTAAATGGCAATGATATCCAATGAAGGAATAAAATGATAAAAATTGATGAACAGATCTAAAAATTTTGACACCTATCTACTAGAAGAAGAGAACCAGAAGTAAAAAGTAGATTACATGGTAGGCAAATTGAAAGCTAGAATGACTGAACTAAAAAAAAAATCAAAAATCAAAACATTTTTCTTTTTGAAAATATCAGAAAAATTAATTTCTGGCATTCTTATTTCAAAAAGGAAGAGAAAATAGTTCACTTTTTAAAATGGAAATCCATTTATTCAATATTTACTATATATGCCATTTCTCTCATCCTTTGCATTTGTTATAATCTATTTGCCCTTTTTAATGTTTTACTCACCTTAGTCCAAAGAATGTGTCAGAAATTGTGAGTTGGTTTGCTCTAATCACCTTAGAAAACTGTAAATAGAGCGACAAATTAAATCCAAAGTAAGCATAAGAAAAGAAACAGAAGTTACAGTAGAAACCAATGAAATCGAAAACAGAAAATCAACAGACAAAATCAGCTAAACTAAAAGCTGGTTCTTTGAAGAGGTCAATACAATTGATATATCTCTAGCTAGGCTTACTAAGAAAAAAAGAAAGTGGACACAAATTAATATCAAAAATAAGAGGGGACATCACTATGGATGCCATAAAAATTAAAGATCTGATAAGAAATACTATGAACAACTCTATGAGTAGAAATCTGGTAACCTAGATGAAGTGGGCCAATTCTTTTAAGACAAAACCTTCTCCAACCTACACGAGAAAAAATAAACAATCTGAATATGTTGATATCACTTAAATAAACTTTATCAACAATTAATATCTTTCTAAAATGGAAAACACCAGATAGGTTCACTGTGAATTCTACCAAATGTTTAAGAAAGAAATTATACCAGTTCTCTACAATCTCTAAGTGGATAGAAGCAGAGTGAATTCTTCCTATCTATCTCATTGTATGAGGCCAGCATTATCTTAATATCAAAACCAGACAAATATATTATTAAAAACAAAAGACCAATATCTCTCATGAACATAGATGCTAAAATACTCAGTAAAGTATTAGCAAATCAAGTCCAAAAAAAAAAACAAATTATATGTCAAAACCAAATGAGATTTATCCCAGGTATGCAAGGCTGGTTCAGTATTTGAAAATCCATTAATGTAATTCATCACAAAAACAGACTAAAAGTGAAAAACTATGACATCAATAGATGCAGAAAAAGTATTTAACACAATCTAACATTTATTCATTATAAAAACTACCAGTAAATCAAAAAAGAGTGGAAGTTTTTCATCTTAATGAAGATTATTTATTTTAAAAACCTACAGAAGACATCCTACTTAATTGCAAAGCACTCTAAAGTTTCCCCTCTAAGATCAAGTAAATAGCAAAGATGTCCTCTTTTATTATTCTTTTTCATCATCATACTGAGAGTCTATGCTAATTCAATAAAGCAAGAAAAGGAAATAAAATGCATACAGATTGGGAAGGAAAGCATAAAACGGTCTTTGTTCACAGATGATATAACTATGTGGAAAATCCAAAAGAATCAACAAAAAACCTTTTGGAACTAATAAGTGACTATAGCAAGATTGCAAAATACAGGCTAATATACAAAAGTCAATTATTTTCTTATATACCACAATGAACAAATGGAATTTGAAAAATGGAATAGAAACACAATGCCATTTATATTAGCACTCCAAAAGCTGAAACATTTAGGTATAAATTCAACAAAATATGTAAAAGTTCTCTATGAGGAAAACTACGAAACTAATGTACAAGATCAAATAACTAAATAGTGAAGAAATATTCCATGTTCATGAATAAGAAGACTCAGTATCATGAAGAAGTTAGTTCTTCTCAATTTGATCTATAGATTCGATGCAGTCACAATCAAAATGTTAGCAAGTTCTTTTATGGATTTCAACAAAATGATTATAAAACATATATGAAGAGGCAAACTGCCCAGAATAGCCAATGCAATAGTGAAGGAGAACAAAGTAGGAGGACTGATGCTACCTGACTTCAAGACTCACTATAAAGCTACAGTATTCAAACAGTATGGTGCTAGAGCAACACCCACATGCAAAAAGGAATCTGGACATACACTTATACCTTTCACAAAAATTAACTCAAAATGAATAACAGACTAAATTTAAAGTGCAAAACTATAAAGTTACTAGAAGATAACAAAAAAAAATTTATATGGCCTTAGATGCATTGATGCTTTTTTAGATACAACACTAAAGAACTAGTTGGTAAACTCGAATTCATTAAAATTAAAAACTTCTTCTCTGCAAAAGACAATGTTGAAAGAAATAGAAGATAAACCACAGACTGGGAGAAAATATTTGCAAAAAACACATCTGATTAAGAACTGTTACCCCAAATATACAAGAACTCTTCAAATTCAACAGAAAGAAACTAACAATCCCATTAAAATTGGGTGAAAGAACCGAAAAAATATCTCAACAAAGAAAATACACAGATGGCAGGTAATAATACGAAAAGATGTACTATATCATTTTTCATCAGAGAAATGCAAATCAAAGTAACAACGAGATATCACTATGTGCCTACTATAATGTCCCAAATCCAGAATACTGAGAACACCAAACCTTGGTGAGGATGTGGAGCAACAGGAGCTCTTACACATTGCCGGTGGGAATGCAAAATAGTGGAACCACAATGGAAGAAAGTTTGCCAGTTTCTTACAAAACTAAACATAGTCTTACTATACAATTCAGCAATTGCATTTCTTGGTTTTTACTTAAAGGAGTTAAAAACTTATGTTTCATAAAACCTTGTGCATAGATGTTTACAGTAGCTTTATTTATAATTGCAACAATTTGGAAGCAACCAAGATGTCTTTTAGTAGGTAAATAATTACATAAACTGTGGTACATAAAAATAGTAGAATATTCTCTGGTACTGAGAAATTAGCTATCAGTCCATAAAAAGACATTATGAAAACTTAAATGCATATTACTAAGTAAAAGAAGCCAATTTAAAAGGCTACATACTGAGTGATTCCAGCTATATGACATTCTGGAAAAGGCAAAACATGGAGACAATGAAAAGATCAATGGTTATAAGATAGAACAGTGGGAAGAGATAAATATGCAAAGTGCAGAAGAATTTTATAACAGTGAAAATACTCTGCGATATTATAATGATGAATATATGCTATTATACATTTGTCCATTTGCATAGAATGTACAACATCAAGACAGAACCTAAGGTAAACTAATGACTTTGTGTGATTATGATGCATCAATGTAGGTTCTTCCTTGATGAAAAATGTACTATTTTGGTGAATGATGTTGATAATGGAAGAGGCTACACTTGTGTGGGACAGAGGGTATATGGGAAATCTCTATACCTTCCTCTCAATTTTGTTGTAAACTTAAAACTACTCTTAAAAAAAATCTTTATAAAAAATAAATGAATAAATAATTGCAAACAAATTTTAAAACATTTACTAGCTCAGCTAACCAACTGAAGAAAAAATAAGGTATAACTTATATCAGAGGAAAAAAAATGGGTCTAAAGAATTTGTCTCTTTTTATCATTTTTTTTAGGACTTACTTTCCCTAAGAGTTTAGCATACTGAATCCAAGTATTCAGATGGGAAGTCTTAGAAAATGAGGCTGATCAACCCAGCTTGGGACATGAGCCCTTATTAGAAACATTCGTTATGGCTACAGACTGAAAGTCTATAGTTGGCCTAACTGGATCATGTGGTCAATGCTGTGGTCAAGGAGAAGGAGTAGCATGATCAAAATGTCTCCACCAGAATCCCATAATTTAAATGAGGAGAGAAGTATCTACCTAAATAAAATGGAGGGAGGATTTTGGATACCAAAATGATAACGATCAATAACATTCTACTTTACTGGTATCTTTTCCACTAATATTCCACTTTGGGCAATGTGTGCCAAGCTGATACTTCCTTAAGCTTATTTCTGTCTACAAATTACTTAGCAGAAATAATTAAGATTTAAGTTTCTTGATATCACCTTTATATCACTTTCTGCTCTAACGCATATGTCTGTCTTTTCCTTTGCCGTTTGTCAAGCCAAAAGATATAGAAGAGGGAATATAATCAGACTTTTATTGAAACCATTACTTTCCTGTAAAAATCTCTCCAAATAATAGATGGTGCTGCTTTCCTCTGACTCTGGGATGTAGCACCCTTTGATGAAACAATCTTCCTGCCAAAGAGTTCTGAAAATAGATCAGTAAAGGATCATTTTAATCACTCTTAGGCAGTAAGACACACTTCCAGCTTGAAATCAACTGAAGACAGATGCCCTATTTCCTAGCACTAGAAATTTCCAGTGTGGAATAATTTGATACAGTCCCGGAAGTAATAGCTCATGGACATTTCTGCCTAATCACTTTATCTCCAAATTTGTGTGGACAACTTCAGCTTAACATGAGCCTTTCTGACACCAGGGAAACTAAACACATGGGAATAAAGTTAATCCTCTCTCTAACTATCTGTGAACAACTGTACAAAAAGCTGCTTTTCCAAAATTGTTCCAGGCTTCTCCCTAGTCATATCACCCTAAAGATTAGGTTTCTAGCTATCTTGAGTTGTTATGATGAAAGCAAAACAACATGATCTTCTCAAAATCTACCACAACAATATGAAAAATCCACCCAAGGACAAATTTTGCTTCAAGTCTATTCAGTTAAAAGATGTAAAGCATTGGGCCTTTGAGCCATTACATGTACCTAGAATCATTAGTCTTAAGCCCATCAGGAAAGATGTACATCTGGGAAACCAATATATACCCTCTTCTGTGATTGAAAAGGAAGAGTTTTCTCCAACAGTTACTAAAATATACTCACAAGAAACACATAAATCTGTTATCATTTGAAATATTTTACAAGTATGCCTTTATGTATTACTTTCATAACTTAAAAAGATTATAAACAATCTTGACACAGAAAAATAAAGGGGGAGGATACTAAGGCTTATTAAATAGCAAAAATAACCAAGGCAGTGCAGTACAGCGAAGGCAAAGATATATGTCAATGGATCAGAGCAGAGAACCCAGAAATAGAAAATTTCTGGGATCTAGGACTAAGCAAAGTATTCTTAGACCTGACACCATTCAAGAAAAATTGATAAATTGGACTTCTTCAAAATTAAAACTTTTGCTCTACAAAGACCTTATCAAGAGGATGAAAAGATAAGCTATAGACTGGGAGACTTGCAAACACATCGACAAGGAACAACTATCTAGAATATATAAAGAAATCTCCATGTAAACAGTAAAAAAAAAAAAAAAATACAATTATTAAATGGGTTAAAGACATGAAGAAACATTTCACTGAAGAAGATATATAGATGGCAGATAAACTTAAAAAGATGTTAATATTATTAGCTATGAGGAAAATGCAAATCAAAACCACACTGTGAGATCACTAAACACCTAGCAGAATGGCTGAAAAAAAATAGTAAAAATGCCAAATCCTGGTGAGGATGTGGAGAAAATCCATCACTCACACATTGCTGGTGAGAATATAAAATGACACAGCTATTCTTGAAAAGAGTTTGCAGGGTTTATTATTATTATTATTATTATTATTATTGCTGTTGTTTTTAATACGAAACATGCAAACTGTAAGACTCAATAATTGCACTTCTAGGCATTTATTCCAGAAAAGTGAAAACTTATATTCATACAAAAACCTATGTATGAATGTTTATAGCATGTTTATTTGTAATAACCAAAAACTAGAAAACAGCCCGGGTGTCCTTCAATAGATGAATGGCTAAACTAACTAAGGTCTATCCATACAATGGAATGCCGCTTACCAACAAAAAGGAACAAACTGTGGTGTCTGATATGTATGGAGCTTGGAAGTCATCACTGCCATTTTTACAACAAGAAACGAAAAAGCTGAACAAGGAGAAAATCATCAATTCTTCTTAGTTCCATCAGGTCATGGAGCAAACTATCACCTGCCTAAAATCCTGTGCTTGCACAAGAAAGTATACAAAGGATCATAAGAAATGTCAAGTCTCAGGCAACAAAAAGGATAATTCAAATTTCTTAACAATTGCAACAAAGTCATTAATAGTATAGATGACAAGTTATATTCCTAAAAGAGAAAAATGTTTTCATAAGTTAAAAAAAAAAAAAGGCGGGAAGAGCTCTGCAACACCACTATCACAAAGTTATGCCAGTGAAAAGGGCACGCAAAGAGGAATATGTGGTGTCCTCCCAGGAAATGGCACATCTCCATTCAAAGTTGTTTCTTCTGTAACTGTTACTGCAATGATTGAAGAATAAACACAGAAGGAAGCATCCAGTTTCTCACCACATTTGAAAGACCTAAATCAGTAAACAAGCTGGGTCAGTGGCAGCTTTGGAAAATGATGTTTGAGGACACTCTAAATATTTAAATTACGTAAAAGAAGAGTAATGACATAATTGCACTCTGTCATCACTATGCACAAGTTAAAAATAAGATACAATTCATGTCCTAAAAAATAAACATTTTTTTTAATTGGCATACATACACAAACAAGAGAGAAATACAGAGTCCCTAACAAGTGGGCAAAGATTCAGGGTTGAATCATAAGCCAAAAAAAAAGAATTGAAGCAGAGCCATGTAATCAGGAAGAACAAAGTTATAAGAACCAGGGGGGAAAATCAGTCTACTTTGATTCTGTCAAAATTGGAAAAGAGAAAACTGTAACTTGGCCAAAAAGAATCCAGGATCCAGGGGCTAAAGGATAGAAAGAAATTGGAAAAACTAAACATATAAAAAGGAAGCCAAAAGCCATGTCTTTGATTATTAAATCCTACCTAGGGCAGTGAGGAAAGGCATTAGGGAACTCACATTTATTAAGGGATTAACATAAGCCCCACACCGTACACATGTCATATTATAAAAACCTAAGATACCTTAACTTCTAAGGTTTGTAAATTTTATTTTCATTTTATACATAACAAAATGTTGATATGTGACAGGGATCCTGCATGAAGTCCTTTGGCGGAGGCGATGAGTGAAGCAGAGCAAATGGCTAAGAGTCCAGGAGAGGCTGAGAGACTCTGAGGACGGACATGCATAAAGTAGATCTTTGGAAAAATGGCGGAGTGAGAGACATCCCCAGATATCTCCCATTGAAACAACAATAAGTGAACATCTAAAACTCAACAAAAAACACCCAAACTGCACACCAGCACGTCTGAATGTGGGATCTGTGCATGAGAGCTACCACAGGTCAGAACCCAGGTGTCGTGCAGTGGACTGAGTGAAATAAAGAAACTGCCTCTCTAGCTGCGAGCTCCCTGGAGGAGAAGGGAGAAGGGAGAAGGAGCAGCAAGTTTGGGCGGTGAGTTCCCTGAGCCAAACTGATGACATACTGGGAAGCAAGATCTCAAATGCTCTGGAGAATGACAGTTTGGCAGTTCTTTTATACATTTGGAATTAAGATGGGAAGGTGAGGATCATTACATGAAAGTGAGAGAAAGCAGAGCGACAAAGTGGAGAAATCTCTATGATTGGATTATTGGATAGTTAACAAGATTATATGCTCCCTTGAGGGCCGTTATGCTTTTGAGGGATCTGGAAAAGATAATTAACCTAGATGCACAAACACAATGGAAAGGGCTTGCTTAATGCAAAGATAAACCTTTTATAGACATGACTTGTCAGTACCCACCATGACCTGCCCAATTAGGAATTTATGGTTAGATCACCCTATTAGGTTACTTTTTGTCATTGAACTTATATATAGCCCTTTTTTTTTTTGTCCATATCACAAAATTTTATATTTTTACAAGCCATTGATATTCATAATTGCTCTCTTACTTATATTATACCAAATGAAAAATCATCATCCTTATTTCCATACTCTCTTTCCTGGCCTTCTTCATTCTAGTTTTCTGTGAAATTCTTACTTCTTTTTTTTGGTAAGTCATATAGTAAGCAAATACCTGCTCAGCATCTTGATATGTTGGAGAGTTCAATATGGCATTGAAAAAAGATACAATTTTCATTCTGTTCTATGAAAAAATACAGAATACAATAGAGCATACAACAGGTTTAACCTAATCTATTTTGTTGATCAATAAAGAACTTCCATAGGAATTGGCCATTAACCTGAGAGCTGAAATCTGAAAGAATAGTGGACATTATCTAGATAAATAGGTACAAATGAAGAAGGTAGAGATTGTTTCAAGCAGAAGAAACAGTACACATAAAAACCCTGAATTGGTAAAAATACATAACACATTGAAGAATTCAGAGAAGGATCCTACTACTAATTTTCAAAGAACAAGCTAGTGGATGACAAGTAAGACAGGCAAGTACAGGAACTAAATCATATACCAGTTTTAAGCCAGATTAAGATTTTTTAAAAGATTTTTTATGTGATGTGGCAACATAAGTAACTATGCATTTTGAAAGATTAATTGGAGCTCTGTTGGATGTAAGAAGTGATAGGGAAATTCCAGTTAGAATTCCATTGCAGTAGCTAGAAGAGAGCTAGGAAAGCAGTAGACAAATGACGGTGAGAGTTTGGAGAAGTAGAGGGTTAGTTGGTTATGTGGGGATGAAGGGAATGAAGAAAAAAAAGACAAAATCAACTTCTATCTTTCTGACTGGAGCAGAGTATATGACAAGACTAAATAGGAAGACAGCATGCTGGAGAAATAGACACAATATAGGGAAAAAAGAACTGACTATGCATGAGCTTCTTTTTTCAAAAATCAATCAGATAACTCTTTCTTACAGCAAGGAGTGATTGAAAGGTTAGAGAACAAGAGTGCTAGCTAGAAGTTCATACATTGGGGAGCTTGAGGGAAATGAAGAGTAACACCAGATTGACAGACATTTTGCTTTTTGAGTTTAAATAGTGAGATGGATAAATGATGATAGATGATAGATGATAGATGATAGATACATACATAGATAGATAGATACATAGATAGATAGATAGATAGATAGATAGATAGATAGATAGATAGATGATAGATAGTAGATAGATGATAGAGACAGATAAATTTGAAGCGAGCATAATGTTTGTTATGATTTCAGAGTAGAGCAGTAAAAAACATTGGGACTTGGGGTGTGACTATGGCAACAGAAAAAGTTCATGAAATGGAGGATAAACTACCAGAATAAAATTCCCGAAGAATGAAAGGTCAACATGTTGAGCAATGTCTTTCCTGTGGTATAAATGATGGAAAACAAGGTTACAGATGAAATTAATCACGAGTGGTTTGCATACTAACAATGATCCAGTGTGAGAGAAGTCCAAATATTGTTTTACCACTGAGCTCATTTTCAGCCCTCTGCCAGTCGTCACCTGTTTAACTTAATTGAATCTTTTCTTCTCTGACCAACATTGCTTATGTACAATTTCTACCTAATTAAATATGTGAAACAGAAAACTAGAGTTTTAGAAATTTAAAAGTGAAAATTCTGGTGACAATCCAGTCTACCAATTCATTTTGTCAAAGAAAGAGATCAGAATGTTTAATGCATATTTAATTCAAAGAAATAGTAGTAGAGTCAGTGTAAGCCACTTCTCTTATTATATCTGCCATGTTTCCATTTCAAATGATTTAACTAAAACTTTTATTTAACAGAAATAAATATACCCTGGCTCTAAATAAAGGAATGTATTACCTATAAGAAGGTATAGTTTTCCCATACATAACATCATTAAAAAAGTTAGACATATAATAAACTTTAGTAGTAGCACTTTTTATAATATTTATTGTCAAGCTCTTAAAAATAAGATCAATATTTTAACTGTGGAAATAATATCAGAGAGGTAGAGCAGAACATAAGTGTGCAAAAAAGTGTGTAAAAGGAGATAATGGCAGGTATCTAATTGTAAAAGGAGTCATGTAAAAATTAATACCCACCCAAGGTTCATAGGTGCCTGCATTGCTGTTGACATTAAGAATGGAATCGTAAGACATTATGGAAGTAAGAGATAACAGGTGTGGAATAATCATAGCTTGTCAAGGACTATGGGGTCTCTCTATTTCTGTGTATTCAAGTCCAGGAATATGATACACAAATTTCTCTTAAAACCTTGAATAATATAACATGTAAAAGATATTTTATCTTTTCAAATTAAATTTCTTTATCTACCTTTGCTTTCATCATCTTTGGGAAACAGAAAAGGGATATAGGAAAATTTTTCTTTTAATATTGAAGAAAAATGCTTATAAAATCAGTATAAAGAATAAAATTGAATTTTTACTGTTTAAACAATAAATATTTTCAGATAATGCCGTGTAAATAATATCAAAATCATTTATTTTTTACCAAACAATTTGAAATATTATGAAAATGATACAATGATTGAAATATTTAAAACAAAAGCATCCAAATCCCTTGTTATAAAATTGGAAGTAGAAAATAGTAAGGAGGACTATATTATATAAAAGGAGCTATTTTATTTAAATGAGTTGAAATGAATATTCTATATACCTAAAAATATAATAAGATTGATTCTCATTATTTCATAGATTTTTACTTGACCACAATAATTCAGATCAGATATTGAAAAATAGAAACTGTTGTTGGTCACCTCTATAGTCAGAGAATGACTAATCAAAATGAATTCACCTATAAGAGTGAGGTATTTATTTTAGGCAATATAGGCAAAAGTCTTGGATTTAATGTGGATAGAATTTCACAGAGACATTGTTCCTGCTTTTATATTAAAAGGAATGTTAGCCAAGTGAAAAAATATAGGAATGGCACAATATTAACTATAAAATATTTATTACTTAATATTATGATATGGTAAAATCACAATGAACTACTTCCAACATATTATTAAAATTGCTTTAAATGATGTCATTGATTGCAAATATTACTTATTGAATAGTCACTATCTTTTACTGTTCTTGATACTGAGGGAACAAAATGAAGTAAACATTTTTTGACTAAAACTCTGAGTGTCCTCAACTAATTTATTTTTCTAATAAGATAACCACAAAACTAAAAGTAAATGATCCATTAAATAATGATGACATCTAATGTCATGGATTAATTTATTTATATTGTAAGAATATTAATATAATTATCAAAGTTATTAGCATCTCATAAGTCAGAATTGTACAAAAACCACATTTTTCAAAATTGATAAACATTAGTCAAAATGCAACTGTTGTTGTAGTCACAAGTGAGAGAGAATTCATATAGCTAACACACACATACACACACACAAAGTTTTAATGTGGGATTCAAATAGAGTACAAGGTACATAAGATAATACTTCAGAAATAGGAAAAAATAGTATTGGAGAATGCAAACGAAATAGCTTTACAACCATCTCATTACAGGGGTGACTTAAAAATATGGGATAAAGGAAATGGGAAAAACTAAATGACTTTGTTGCAATCTTTCTGCTTGCCAAGAGCAAGTAATGATGACTCCCACCAGGGAAACCTAAATTGAGAGTTGAAAAATAGCATAAAATAGACATAAAAATGGAAGATACTGTGTTTTTTAAACAAGGAAAAGTGCTTCCATTAGGCCATTTTATATAAAACATTTTCTATTTATCCATTATATGCAACTCAATCATTATTACATAAGAAAGGAAACTAAGTCTTATATCCATCATATACTTACTGAAATGGAAAAAATAATACAAAAATTTAATGCAGTGAAAGGAGTAATTTTCCAGTTATACTAGACCTGAAATGAATCAATAAAAGAAAAAAGGAGCAGCAGTATGTGAACACAGGAGGAAAAGTTCTGAATAACTCATTAGTCCAGAAAAGTGGTAAGCAGAGGAAGAAATGGGAATTATACTATTAGGCTCAGACAGGGATTTTTTTCAAACTTATGGCAAGTTGATGCCCCAAAGCAATAAAATAAATCTATAAAAGAGGTAGCTGACCAGTCCTAGTCACAGTGCAGAGATGCAAAGTCTATTACTTACATTTGTCAAGAATGCCCAAAGATCACAGTTCTGAGGAAACATAAAATAACATATTAAACAAAAAATGATTGTGACCTTTCAGTGGACCCATCATTTACTCATACTCCTTATGAAGACAGTATATGAACAGAGAAAAGATTGATTATACACTAGCAGAGCTCAAAATAAAAGACCACCTCGGTGTGAAAAGAAATTGCAACGCAAACATATGAGTTCCTATATATGCAATTTTTCTATTTCCAGTTTACTGAAAACAGAAGAATGAATATATATTTCCTTATAAATATAAACTTCTTCCAATATAATTTTAATTGGAAATTTCTAATGGATTGAGTTCTTCCCTTACTGATGTTGAAGATCAAGAGACAAGCTTCTGGCCACCATGGAATAAGAAGGACTGAATTTAAATCATATCCTAAACATCCAGAAAAATGGACAACTGGTAGTACAGGATCATGATCACTGAAAGAAGAGAAATAAATGAAGTTAATGCTGTGACTGCCCCAGAATTCTGCCTGTACAAACCAAAGAGCAGGGAGAGTCTAAGCACAGTATGCTGTGTTGTTTAACTGAGTGGCCAAAGATTAGATTTCATTGATGCTGAGGCAAGTCTAAGTTGCACGGCAGCTTCCAGAGACAAGAAAGTTGCATAAGAAAAAAGTTCCAGAAATTTCCATGTCCCAGCTCCTCGAATTTTCATTGATTACTCTACCAATCAAGAGTTAACAAAGAAGCAGAACCAATGGTGAGGTAGAGAGAGGGAGAGAGAGTCGTTAAGGAATGAAGGAATTGGTTTATGTGATTTTGGAACTAGAAAGTCTGAAAGTAGGTCAGGATGACAGTCTGGAAACTAAGCAGGCACTGATGCTCCAGTCTTGAGGTAGAATTTCTGCTTCAGAAAACCTCAGTTTTTGCTCTTAAGGCATAAAGTGAAACTCCACAAGTTTGAACTCAGTCTCAAATGTAGCAAATAGAATCATTAGTAACTTATCTGCCTATAAAGTTCGAAGCCCAAAACTCTTTAAAGGAAGAAAACACAGTCATGATGTTCATCATACAACTTAAAAGAATGCTAGCTAAAACAAGAAGCAGGAAAAAGCCTCAAGGAAAACAATTGTCAATAAAAACAGATCTAGAAAGGAGAGGAATATTAGAACTGATGGACAAGGACATTAAAATACTTATCGCTATGTAAAATTATTTCAAAGAAAGTGTGAACATACCAAGGAGAAACATGGGAGATACAAAAGACCTAAGTGGACTTTCTAGACATGGAAAATACAATATCTGAATTGAAAATTCACTGAATGGGCTTGATAGCAGATTAGATTTGCAGAATGAAAACTCACAATACATAAAGATGTAAAAACAGAAAATATCCACACTGACACTGTAAGAATATCAGGTGGCTTTACGTGTGTACATGGAATGTTTGAAAGAAAGTAGGGAAGCAGTCATAGTTTGAGTTTTCAATGCTCTTCATATTAGATTCAATAAGCAGACAGAAAATCAGTAAAACTATAGAAGACTTAAAGGGCATTAGAAAGAAAATCAATCTAATACTTACAGAACATGTCACCCAGTAACAGCTGAATGCAGCTGTTTTCAAATGCTCAATTAAAAAATAATTCAAGTTGTTCAAAGTATGCTCTTTGATGTCAAGACTGAACTAGAAAACAATACCTTGAAGATATCTGGAAGTCCCCAAATATCTAAAAATTAAGTAACACATTCTAAACAAAATTTCAAAAAATTGTTAATTAATCCAAATAAAAGAGGAACAAAACTTACATATGGGACAAAAACTAAATAAATAGAAAGATAATAGGTTAAATTTTAATCATATCGATAATTATGTTGAACATAGATTAATTACTGTAATTAGAGGAGAAAATTTGTCAGACTACATAAAAAATAAGATCTAAATATATGCTGTCAACAAGAAAATGTATATTAAATATAAAAACGCAGGTCATTTAAAAGTAGAAAGTTTGGTAAAAGATACACCATGCTAACCATCAGAAGCTGCAAAGTATATTTTATCCTTTCTTCCTCCCATTAACTGCCTCCATTTGCAGAATCTAACTTGAATCTCATTGCAATAGAAAAACTGAAATGTTCATAAGGGTGAAAATGGAGCAGAGTTACCATGAAGACTAGCAAATCTTCATATTATAAAATGAATTACGTAGCAAAGTCTGGGAGTAGAGAACTAAAAAGTGGCAAAAGTCAGTATCAGGGTGTTAATTTCTTCATCTTATGAAGCAAAATTAGGAAAAATCTATTTAAATTTTGAATAACAAGAAAAAGAGATGTAAGATTAAACAGAGAGATACATCAGAAAAAAAATTAAAAATTTAGTACCTCAAGAAACAAAACTTCAGAAAATATACAGATGTACAAATTAGTGTAGGTGAACCAATTTCCCAGTCTTTCAAAGTACAGAGACTGATGGAATCAAAAATTGAGATAAATGTATTTTAATTAGAATTGTGACGTTAATAGGAAGTAAAACAAAAAATTAAACAATGTAACTTTTGAGGACTGGGATTTGAGGTGAATGAGGGATGATGAGAAATATTTACTGTCATTTAATTTGTCTTGTACTTTTATCATGGGCATTATGCCAACGATATTACTAAGATTATATGGGATAGATTCATAGCTCTGTTTTTCTAATAAATTCATTCATAAAATAAGTCTTTATTGAGTTACTATATGCTAGACACTGTTCTAGTCACTATATTTATAATAGAGAACAAAACAGGATCTATCTGTTACTATATGCTAGACACTGTTCTAGTCACTATATTTATAACAGAGAACAAAACAGATAGGATCTCTCATGATATTAATTCTTAGAGAGGATGTGATATTTCTGTAGGCATATATCAACTAGCAGGCATACATTTTTTTCAGAAATAATGGAAAGCTACTATTTTGATGCTATGTTAAGGAAACCAAATTGGCTAACGTCCGTAGAAAGAGACATGGTCAACTGTGGACTTCCCAGTGGAGCCCTATGATAGCGGAATTCCAAAGAATCTGTACTTTAAGGATTCCTCATAATAGGTCAGGGAGACTAAGGAAAAGTCACTCAACATACAGATGAAATTAAAATGAACAAATCCTCAATTATCATTTACTATAAAAATAGAATGTGGGACTTAAAAGGGACCTAAGAAAGAAACTATTGCATCAATTTTACAGATGTGTAAACTGAGATCCTAAGAAATTAAATGAATAGTTCAACTGATTGAAATAGGACTTCAGTCAAAAATCTACTGCAGATGCCCTACAGACTTATTGTTTTCATCCCGCTATGCATGTAAAGTACAACCTCTATTTAAAGAATTGGAGTGTTACTTTTCATTATATTTATCATAAATGTCCCTAAGAAATGAGTAAGCAGAAGGTAAAGTTAATAAATACAGTGACATTAATAACATGAAGTCAGGATCTTAAGAATCTCTTCTTGGCTTCTTCACCAACATATTTGATGTTCATTGATAAGTCACTTAACCACGTTGTACTTCAGTAAAAGTGAGGACAAAAGCAAATCCACAGACATATTGTGAGCTTTTATGACGAATGGTGCTAATTCAGAATAAGTCAATATTCTAGTGTGTCAACCAAAGGTAATAGGCATTATTAAAGACTACCCACACAACACCATAAATACACTTCTTATGCTAACAATTTGAAATAGCTCCTCTTGATATATAAATATATAGGCTTTATCTTTCTTGTAAAGTGTATCCAGAGACCAACAAGCCTATTTCTAAGTCATTTTCAACAGAGGTGCACAGAAGTAAAAGTTTCTCCTACTGGGCAAATATATATAGCGTCCCTGTGGGCACCTCCACTGAAACAAAAATGCCTCTTCTTGTACCCTGCTCAATGTTCTCAGTGAATGAATGGAGTTGCCAATTTCATGGTAATTATTTAGGGCTTTTGGAAGGAAAATTCATTTTATATCTCTGGTTGAATTAATTTATCAGTTCAGAGTACTTAGGCTGTGTACAACTCTGTGCACAAAAATATCATCGTCATCATCATCATCATTATCATCATCATCTTCATCATCATTAGCATCATCACCATCATCATCATCATCATCATCATCATCCATGCTTTTGGGGATAACTTTCATATAGTGGAATATGAGAATCAGTGGATTAAAGTAGAGTAAAGTCAGTGAATCAAAAATTCTGGATAGATTCTATATTTTCTCGGAGATCTCTCAGAAAGCATATCCTCAATAATGCAAACTTTATTCGCTTTTCCTTTTTCCCATTCCATTCTTACTCCTGATTTACTTCTGCTTACAGGAGATATCTTCTAAATAAGCTATATACAGTTTTTGTCTCATGCTCTGCTTTTAGAAGAAACCGAATTAAAAGAACTATATGCTTATGCAACAAACAGAATCTCTCTCACCTCCCTAACAGTTTCACTTAGACTACTCCCAACTTCCCCCTTTTATTTCATCAGAATTTTTCTCATGTGTGTTTAAAAAATTATTAGATGGGATTCTGTAATACCTTTTAGAACAAGTAAACTTTCTTTTGATACATTTGCCCTCCAACTATGACCTTTTCCCCTATCCATCTTTTTTATAATGCACCTAAAATGATTTATGTTTGCTTTATATTACCATTGCCTCATTTTTTCATCTAAATCCACTCTAAATAGATTTCCTCTCCACTACTCTACCCAAACTTCATTCTATCAACAATGAGCTGCACATTGCCCAATGAAATGGTCAATAATTATTTGCCATCAAGACACCAGCATTTGACAGAGTCGATTACTCCTTTTTGAAACATTTCCCTCTTATGGCCTCTGGGACAGCACGCACAACTATTTTCTTTCTTTCTTTTATTTTCCCTTCACTTTTCCCCTTCTCAGACTTTTTTTCCAGATCCTATTCAATATATATATTATATATTATATATATTATGTTAAATATATATATATATTTATTTATTTATTTATTTATTTAATTTGGCATGCTCCAAAGTTCAATCATTTAACCTCCTCACTTGTGAACTATCTTACTCCATTAGTGACCTAATCATGTCCCATGACTTTGAATATTATTGATACATTGATATTTTGCAGTATTTTACCAACCCACTGTTCCCATGAAGTACCATTGTCACTTGATTTTGGAACAGGTATTGATACTTGATAACTGTGCTCCAGCCACATTGACTTCCCTGAAAGTAGTTAGCATACCATGCAAGCTTCCACCTCAGTGCACTGTATTTCTTCTCTCTACCTGGAATGCTCCCCTTTATTCTTTTTATATTCAGGGAAGTTTTTTATTTAGATCTCTTCATGTTATCATTTCATCCAAGAGAGCTTTCCCTAATCATCCTAAAATACAACACCCAACTACATCTTTCCCATCCTCACACTTATTTATTTTTATTTTATCTCATTTATTAATAAGATAAATGTGGTGTGTATATTTCAAGTGTACTTCTCCTCCCTGACTGACCTCCCAGAAATCTTTGTAGAGTAGGGAGAGTACTGGTTTTGAAGTCACATTATTCTTGATTTTTTTTTACCTTACAACTTACCTTATGTTATCTTAGATAAGTTATTTGGTACAACCTCAAATGTGAAATGAAGACAGCAATACCCAGTGTTCAAACAGATTTGGCCTGATATTTCAATCATTGTAGAAAACACATAAAAAAAAGGTAAAAAAAACAAACCATCCAGTTACATTTATTTCAGCAAATTCATAATTTAATAATATTATTATTTGGCATCTTGTATCATACGTAAAAGTTAGAACCAGCCATGTAATTAGAATTATTTTAGTAAATCTATTACTTAGCAATCTCATTACTTAACATTTTGCCCTTAGGTGAAAACTGGAGTCACCTCTTCTATATATTAAGGGTTAAAAAATACATGTTTATTTATTTATTTTAGACTAGTCAAAAATTTATTTTAATTGTCCTTTTTAAAAATTGAAATATAATTGGCATACAACTTTATATTAGTTTCAGTTTTACATAATGATTTGATAGTTATATATATTGTGAAATTATCATCACAATAAATCTGATTAGCATTTGTCACGACAGCTATAGAATTTTTTTCTTATGATGAGAATTTTTAAGATTTACTCTCTTATCAACTTTCAAATGTACAATACAATATTATTAATTATAGTTGTCATGTTGTATGTTACATCCCCATGACACATTTATTTTATAACTGGAAGTTTGTACTTTTTGAATTCCTTCACTTATTTTACCTACCTCCCACCCCTAAACCCACTTCTGGTAGCCAATCTTTTCTCTATACCTATGAGCTTATTTTTGGTTGGTTGTTTGTTTAGATTCCACATATAAGTAAGCTCACACAGTATTTGTCTTTATCTTTATCTGACATTTTACTTAGCATAACACCCTCAAGGTACATCCATGTTGTAGCAAATGCAAGATTTTTTTTCTGTTTATGACAGAATAGCATTTTACTGTGTGTGTGTGTGTGTGTGTGTGTGTGTGTGTGTGTGTGTGATCTCACAATTTCTTCATCCATCCATTCATAGATGGACACTTAAGTTCTTTCCATGTCTTGGCTATTGTAAATAATGCTGCAGTGAATGTGGGGTGCATATATCTTTTTGAGTTAGTGTTTTTGTTTTCTTCAGGGATATATCCAGAAGTAAAATTGCTGGATAATATGGTAGTTCTATTTTTAATTTTTTGAAGAACATCTATATTTTTCTATAATGGTAGAATCAGTTTACATTCCCACCAATAGTGCACAAGAAATAACATATTATTTCTTATCTTTTTGATAATAGCCATTTTAACAGATGTGAAATGATATCTATTTGTGGTTTTGATTTGCATTTCTTTGATGAATAGTGATATTGAACATCTTTTATGTACAGCTAGGCCATCTGTATGTTTTCTTTGGGAAAATTTCTATTCAGATCCTTTCCCCATTTTTTAAATCAAATTATTTGCTATTGTTATTGAGTTGTATGAATTCTTTATATATTTTGGATATTAACCTATTATGATATATTCGTAAATATTTTCTCCTATTCAGTAGGTTCCCTTTTCATTTTGTTGACGGTTTTCTTTCCTGTACAGAAGCTTTTTAGTTTGAAGTATTCCCACTTGTTTATTTTTGCAATTGTTACCTTTGCTTTTGGTGTCAAGTCCAAGAAATCATTACCAAGACCAATGTCAAGGACCTTGCCACGTATGAATTCTTCTAAAAGTTTTATGATTTCATCATTGTGCTGTTTTATGTTTGATTTATTTGCTTTCAATTCCTCTAGTCTCTTTCCTTTGACAACATAATTTTTTACAACTTTAAGCTAATTTTCTCTTATTTCACTGATTTCACAATGCATCTCTTTTAAAAAGTTCATCATATTTTTAAGCCATCAGTGTGTGTTTTCTTTTATATACATCCTTGTCCCTCTTTTCTCACAATATAATAATTCTAAATACATTTCAAAAACTATACACAAGAATTCTTAACATTTATTGAACACTAATTCTTTACAGCACATAATCCTCATTCTTTCCTCATTCTTTCAGTTAGTTACTTCTATGTGTAAATTAAGTGCGTGCCATATGTAAGAGATTAAGTATTTCGGTTTCATATAAAAATATTTCTTTTTTCTCATAAATCTGATACTATTTATATTAAAGCTACAAAATTGCCAACTAATGTATTTCTCACAAGCATAGTATAAACTTCAGAGAAGACTGAAGTGATTCACAGTTAACCTGACACAAATATTTACATATGACTGCATAGTATTCAGGACTGGTAAATCCATTTATAGCATTATGCAGATGTAAAAGCATGAACAACCAGAAATGAAAAAATAAAATTAACAAAGAAAGTGAAAACTCATCTTTCTTCTCTGGAAGAATGTTATGGAACACATATACAAAGCATCTAGCATCTATCTTGAAGCCCCCATACATTTAGTAAAGATCAATTTTTAAAAAAATGAAAGCACAGATAACAGTTTTAGGATATTGAAAATTCTGTACCAGCACTTTTCTGCCCACATGACCAAAATGCTCCACTATTTCACTGCAATCCCACTATTTATTCTCTTTCACATTTCCGTTCATCCTGGCATCTTCTAAACATGACTCGTTCAAAACACCTTTGTGAAATCTGGATTTAACTGTGCCTATTTCAGGCAATGGTCGTTTTCTTATACCAAAAAGAGTTTGTTTTTTTTTTTCCAGTAGTTATCTAGTATAAAAAAGTATGTCCTCAATCATGACAGCCTCAGATCAAGCAGAGTTCTTATTTTTGTGAGATGATAAAAGGCTACATAAAGCCAATAATAAAGATTTAGAAAGTTCCTAACAAATTTCTAATAAAACTTTCATTTAATTATTGTCTTATTTCTGAACTTAACTTTTTAAATAGATAATTTAAAATTTCAAAAGAAACAATTAAATAATTACAGTTTGGACTTACTTACTCAAATAGGTAAAATTTTATACTGTCTTCAAGTCCATACACCCTTCAAACTATTACCTAGTACCTGAGAGTCAGATCACAAATGATAGTCAAAAGTCAAACTAAAAAACCTATTATATAAAAATATCAGAAATACAGACGTTTTCTTCTTTACTGATTGTTCAAGGCAAATATAGCCCATATCAGTACATATTGGTACATAGCCCTTAGTACATTTCAGCATATCAGATATCCATCAATAGTTTTTCAAGATATATCCAGTTGCCCTTGGCAAAATTGCAAACATTTTCATAGAAAACATAAATATTACATACAAGAATAAATCTTTTAAGTTTAACCACATTATTTAACCTTTCTCATTTCTATTTAAGTACAAATATTATTATTTCCAAAATTTAAATTTCAAAAACTATTTTAGTGATAAAAACATTTTCTTTATTCAAATAGCATCACCAATAAATAACTCTTTTCATTCTGAGGAATATATCTGATTAGACTTAATTTTAGATCTCCATGTTTTCTCCAGTTTATTGATGAAATTTCCTAACTTAGATTTATTATGTCTATTTAAAATGTATCAGATATGTTACACAAACCTTAACTCATAGTTTCTAAGGGTACAACTAGATCTAATAGCCATTTTATTCTAACTTTAATACAATTCCCCAGCCCTGACAGTTTTGTACCCTTAAGGTTAAACTTTGACCAAATCTGGATAAGATACATATTTATAAATTTATAAAAAATATTTTCAACTCAGTAAACATATTTTCTCCTATCTAGATGGTATCCGAATTCCCAATGTCATCTCTCATCCAAAAATATATCAGAAAACAGTCAGTTTGAAGCTAGCTAATTTTATCTATCTCACCAGCCCCTGGTTATCTATCTCAGCTTTCATCTTATGGCTAAAGAATTTTTTATTAGTCCCTTCACCAGAAATTGTGTGTGAGTAGGGGGTGGGAGGAAAGTGGCCCCTATATTCTTCTTTTAGAAAGAAAAGTAAAAAGAAGCACTACATTAAATACAAAATATAAAAATAAAGAAGTCAATCCATTATTTCATTTTTTTTAAAATACTGGAATTTGTCATCCATGTAATCTCATGGGCTTTTTTCTTTCTTACTAATAAATACTCTTTGAAAGATACGGACTCTTCACTCCCATAGCTAAAACTGTTAAAACGATGTAACTTGCAATTTCATGAAAAAATATTATTTTAGATCATAAAATAAATTAATCTCTATATACATCAGATGAAAAGTCATATTAGTTTGGAGACATATACACAAAATTGCACACCCTATATCCTTTATGATTGACATAATTAATAATAATGTTCAATTAATATTTATTAAATATTTATTAGGTGTCTTAGATTTGCATGCCTTAGTTTATCTATGCAGAGCTTATTTTTCAATAAAACAATTAAACTATTTAATGAGGAATGCACATATTTTTAAGTACATAGTTTTTAAAGTCTGAACACCATTTTTCTGAAATCAATTTAACCATTCCAGAGAAGTATTCTTTTCAAGAGACAAAATTCTCCTCCTGATAAGTTCAATTCTCTCTTAGAAAGGAAAACAAGTAAACATGAAATTCTTACAAATATCCTGCAAATAACATTTTTCTTATTTTTTAAGATTATTTGCCAACCTATTCACCATTATCCTTGGTTTCTCTGTACAAAATGTGACTGTTTCAATTTAATTGCCACTGAAATCTTAAACAAGTTCTAAATACGCATTCTGTTTTATGTCTATGGTCCCACTCCGATTTAACAATGGTTGTCAATTGCAGACCCCAAAGTAAGCCCTTTCTGCTGGGAAGCAAAAAACCTACATGAGTTTCCCACAAATTATTCCCTACACTAAGTACCTGGCTACAGACCACATCCCCAGCCTCAGGCAGCAGCTTAGTAAACGCTTGTTGGTGGTGGATTTAATGGTTCAGCAAATCTCTTTTGATCTCATTTCTTGCATCTCAGTAGGTTTCTTATTTCTTCTTTGAAAAATCCTTAGCATACTCAGAGAACTACAATTGGAGTGGCAGGCAATTCCTTACTTACTTCAGCCAAGAGACAGCAAACTTTTGTGTGCCTACCAGCTGCTAATTGTAATTTTTTAGATTAACAAGTTGTTCCCCCTATAGTCACTTCCCTACCCCCCACCCCCAGAATATTCAGAGATTCACTGCCTAGCTTGTCTTTCTTTATAGACCCACTGCTTGCACCACTTACAGCCCCAAACTGTGTCTCAAGCAAAGCACTTCCTTCCCAGTGAGAACCTACAGGGGTCATGCCATCGCCTACAAAGTTTATTCTTCACAACAATTTTATGAGGTAGGAACTGTTATTGTCCCTGTTTTACAGCTAAGGAAACAGGCCAGAGAGGCTTTAAAATCCTGCCGAAGTCATTAAGGTGTTGTGGCTGAGTTAGCTAAGGGTATACTCGCATTGAACAGCTGATTGGTGTAGTCTCGGAGTCTGTCCTTATGTGAAGAACCATTCTAAAACATCTGCCTCATTCGCTCCAGTATAAACAATAAGATGGCCCACTTGCATTGGCTTCATCAGTAGGTAAATCTTTTTAAATTCAGTTTTATTCAATTGGTAGGAACAGTGAATTATCTATTTTTTATTCATGAACAGCAAGAAGAAGGGGTTTCTGTCAGACTCATAAATGAAGGAAAAAGTTTTACTTTCATTCTGTTTTTTAGTTTTTTTTAAATGTCCCTTATTTACAACCAGATTAATCAAGTTTATAATCCAAATGATTTTGATCATGAACTGATCTATCTGACACTTTTAGACACAAGTTTAGTTGTGCAAAATGTGGATTCCAACTCAGCATATTCTAGTAAATTGAACATTTACTAGCTATTTCCTATGTAAGGCCTTTGACATCTATAACAGATTTCAGAGCTCCATCAGCCAGAAATTATATTTTAATTTTTTTATTTTCCACAGATTCTACTTGCACATAAACTCTAATTAAATACTTATTGTGGATGAATAAAAATATCAAGGTATTACCAGGAAGAATGTTAAGACAAAACTATAAACTTTCTTGACGTCATTATATCTGTCCTTCATTATACTGCTATTTTACCTCTATTACCCACAACTACCAGAGACTGCATCTTTGGTTTTAAAAGTACTGTGATGGTTAACTTTATGTATTCATTTGACTAGGCTAAGTCATGGCCAGATAGTTGGAAAAGTGTTATTTCTGTGTGTATCTGTGAAGAGATAAGCATTGAATCAGTAGATGAATAAAGAAGATTGCCCTCACTAATATGAATGGGCATTATTTAATCCTCTGAGGGCCTAAATGGAACAAAAAGGCTCCTAGGCCATCCCAATACCAACCTAACCCCTGCAGAGTCAAGCTCTAATCCAGCCCCTGAGGTCCCAGGTGCTAGGCTCACTCCAGTGCCAAGCTAACCTTTATGGGCCCAGATTGCAGGTCAGCTTCCACAAACCCAGGTTTCTGGCCTAGCTTAGCACCAAGTCAACCCCATGGACCCAGATTTCAGTCACACTCCAGTGGTCGCTAGCACCTGGTCAGCCACCGCAGACCAAGGATTCAGGCCTACCCACATGGACACAGGTCCCAAATACATTACTGCAGATCAAGTGCCATCAACTTCCAGGACCACCCCAATGAACCTAAGTTCCAGGTTTGTTCCCATGAACCCAAGCACCCAGCTCAGTCCCTGTGGATCCAAGCACCAGGCTTGATGATCCAGACACCAGACCTGCTCAGCCAAGGACTTTAGCAGCAAGCTTACCTACTGACACTATCAGAGCGTCTATTCAGAAACAGAATGAGTGGACTGGTAAAAGGCTTTCCCTTCCAAAGTCAGTTTGTGAAAACTAGAAGAGGTGCCTACTTCCTCAAACACACATACATTAATGCTAGGCCAGGAGGGGAATAACGAAGGATACCACCAAATAAGGCTCCAATGGCTAGTTCTAAAAATGTGGACATCTATTCACTCTCTGACTGGTGATCTAACATATAACATGGTGACTATAGTTAACAACACTGTATATATACTTGAAAGTAACTAGAGTAAATCTTAAATGTTCCCACATTGTACACCTTAAACTTACACAATGTTATATGTCAATTGTATCTCAATAAACCTGGGGCGGCAGGGGAAGGGGTGGTGAAGAATACAAAAGTAGAAGGGTAAATTTCCATCTTCCATCCATCTTCTGCTCTAAGACATTGACACTCTTCATTCTTGGGCCTTTGGGCTTGGACTTACGTCACTGGCTCCTCTAGTTCTCAGGCCTTCAGGTTTGAACTAGAATTTCACCAGCAGTTTTTCTGGGCTCCAGGTGGCAGAAGGAAGATAGTGGTATTTCTTAACCTTCATAATCATGTGAGCCAATCCCACATAATACATTTCTTTCTATATATCTATTTATATAGTCTATCAGTTTAATTTCTCTAAAGAACTCTGAATAATACAGATTTGGCACTGAAAGTGGTACGATAAGTCAGAATTTTAAGTTTGATCTCAGGGATTCAAAAGAAGTTATTTCCTACTTTTTCATCTTCTTCCCTATTCCTCAAAAATGCACACACATATGCATACAGATCACTTAAATTGTTGAGTCATGCTGAACTCTGTATTACATTATATTTTGCAGAGAATATTGTGTGAATACAAACATTTATCTTGTGATTGTGCCATAATTTCTGTTTCAAGTAATAGGTGACTTATCATTTACAGTTACCTCATGCCTTCAACTACAAAGTCATCCCTCATCTGCAAGTTGTGTACAAGGCTCCCTTGAGAATGATCAAGCAAAAGGCTTTCTTTTTATTCATATTCATATCATATTATGTAATGCAGCTTGAATAAAGGAGATATTGTCAGTTTTACAGACTATAACAGATTCTATTTTCTGATTCAACTGATGGGATGTAGGTCAAATGCATAGCTCCATTCTGGGTAGGTGGACATGTATAATTTCAGATCATGAAACATATTCACATGTACATCAAAAAGTAATACTGCATATAAAATTAGCAGAAAAATTCAGTGGCATGCATTGGGAAGCATTTAATTAGTTCACTGTTGGGTGCAAGCTGATCTTGGTTACATTTATCTGAGGGATGGCTTTGCATAAAGCCATGGATTGCTCAGAGCATGGCTCCTCTCCTTGCTGAGATTTAGTTTCATGTTTCCTCTGTGTGTTTATTCTGGCATCAAGTCTGAGGAAACTGCAGCTACCAGGGGAAGCTCCTCTTACAGTGGTGACAGACACAAGGGAGCAAGTGGAAATACACATGGTCCCTTGAGGGAATTGGTATTTGTCACTTCTGTTTCCTTATATCAGCCAATGCAAACACGTCTTAATCTGAAGTTAAGTAGGAAAACTACTCTGCCTCATTTTCTGAAAAGAAATATAAAGTCACATGACAAAGGACATGAGAAAGTAGAGTGAAAAGCTGTGGCAAATTATTCAGATATCACATTTAGAGAAGTGGTATGTAATGGAGAAGTCTTATACATCAATACAGAAATGAAATTTTAGAATTGTTAGATTTGACTTAATTTTATCTATTTTTACTTTTTATTTTTATTTATTTATTTATTTTTAGGCAAGGCAACCCTTGGGTGACCTCATAGATTGCAAGGACCTTGTGAGTTTGTAATCCTTTATTTTATTTTTGTTTTTTATGCCTACAACACCTGATCTTCCTAGGTGATCTCCTATCCAAGTACTAACCAGGCCCGACTCTGCTTAGCTTCTGAGATTAGACTTGTTCAGGGAGGCATGGCCTTAGACTACTTAATTTTAAAATTTAAATTAATACTGAAAGCTACAAAAAACCTGATACTGTATAATGAATCCTCAGGTTATATTTTATATAATAAACTTTCTAAAAGAAGCTTACGAAGTAATCTGTTGAAGTTTTATGAAAATTGACACATGTATTTTCATCAATATAAAGAGAAGCTATCAAATGTGCAGAAATCCTGAGTTAGGCAAGTAAACAGTAATAATTTGCTTAAACATATGTCTAAATTTATGTTTACAAATTTCTAAGAAAAATACATTCATATAGTCTCTCTCTCACCACCCACACATTTAAATCGTTTTAATATGAAATAAATTCTTTTATCAACATTTTTTTTGTAGAAAGTAATGTCCTCAAATGCAGGCTCCTCTGATATGGTTCAAATACTAAGTCATCAACTTTCTGAAATCGTACCATGGTGACACCTGAACATTTATCACATAAAATTCTAGTATTATGCCTTCACACATCATACTAGTTCAGGTTGATTTTTTTACAACCCACTGAAATTTCTTTGTTGAAACAGTTGGTTGCTCTATTTGAATGGAGTACTTTAAATAGACTGTGCATTGGGGTACAAGTAGATCATTGGAAATGTAAAGATAAGGCATTCAAAATACCCATTTATCGTATTCACTGGGTCTTTATTTCTAATACCAGAATCATGTAATTTATATTGGTTTCTTGGCTATTGCATTGGAATCTGAAATGAAAAATTTTAGCTGAAGTACCTCTCATCATCTGAAAATCAATACATTTCATTCTCTTGAAAATTACAATAGTTCATAGTTCTCATGAGGCCACATTTTTCAGACTTTTGAAGAAGTACAGGCATACTTTGGAGATTGCAGGCTCCGTTCTGGACCACCACTATAAAATGAGTCACACATTTTTTTGGTTTCCCGGTGCATATAAAAGTTATATTAACACTATGCTGTAATCTATTAAGCGTGCAAAGCATTATGTCTAAGAAAACAATGCACACACTTGAATTAAAAATACTTAATTGCTAAAAAGTGCTGATTATCATCTGAGACTTCAGCAAGTCATAATCTTCTTATTGGTGGAGGATCTTGCCTTGATGTTAACACTGCTGACTAATGAAGATAATTAATAGTTGCTGAAAGCTGGGGTGACCGTGGAAATTTTTTAAAATAAGACAGCAATAAAGTTTGTTGTATTAATTGTCTCTTCCTTTTACAAATGTTTTTTCTGTGTGGAGTACTTTAAATAGACTGTGTATTGGGGTGCAAGTAGATCATTGGAAATGTAGTATGCAGTGCTGTTTGATAGCACTTCACACAAAACTTCTTTCAAAATTAGAGTCAGTCCTCTCAAATCTTGCCACTGCTTTATGAACTAAGTTTATGTAACATTCTAATAGAAGCCCAACATCAGTTGATGCTTACTCCAAGTTGCAAACCTACTTCTGATCATAAAGATATGATAATTTTTTATAAAAGCGATTAGCAAATACATGTAGCTATCCTAATTAATATGTGAATTTAGAATAAACCATGTATGACAAATGGCGATGTGAATTCCCTTACTTGACGACTAGTTACTGCTTATTTTGAGAATATGTTAAGTAACAGGTTGCTTGGCTATATAAGAGGTGAGATTTCTTTCTGTCTTTGCAATCTGTGGCAGATTGCCTGGGATGTGCATTGCATTCTGCTTTAATACTTATTCAATAATACAACACTTTAATTTTTTTTTCTCTTCAACTTTTGTGGAGAGATTTTTCTGGGTTAAGAAGAGCTTTTATTTTAATTATACTTCTCCAACAATTCCTGAAGGGGGCAATGTAAGGAACGGATGGCTTGTCTGTCTGAGATTTCTCTCCAAACTCTAGTTAGTGGTGATCTACAGAGCGTCAGGATGGAGTGTAGGTAGGCCTACTTTTTGCTAGAAAAAAAAAAAATGGTAGAATTAATTGACTGGAGCAAACACAAGCTAAAGATCTGCCTTGCTTGCTTTCCATCTCGAAGCCTGAACCTACAATCATAAATGTTCGTGATCCAGTCATAGAAAAAGCCAATGCTAAATATACCAACAATAACAAAAGAAGATATGCAAATCGATAAGAGCATTTGTTAGAAGTTAAGTCAGCAAATTTATATTTCTCATCCTGAGCCTGTTTTAGGTAGCACAGAGTGAAAAGATCATCTAGAGAATGAGTCCAAGAATGATTCAAGTTGACTTTCTTAATTTGTTGAAGTGAGAGGAGAGATATTTATTTTAGGTCCTTTGAAATTTTCCTGCATCCACCTGTGGAATTAGATTATTCCAAACCAACATTATAAATGGAGTTGGGAAGTGGAAGAATGGAGAGAAGAAAGAAAAAGAAGACTATGTAGAATAAGAAAAATAGAAAAAAATATATGAGATAGTAGTTCTCAAAGAAAAAGAAATATATACAAGAAAGGCAGTATAGGAACCACAAGCGTGCATAGGAAAAGGAATATGAGAGCAATAGAGCTGCAGAAATTGGAAAGAAAGGCAGTGCATGAGAATGTCAGAAAGCCCATGACTTAAAGTATCTATTAATTATGCCAGTGAAAAGTCCCCAGAGAATGTTCACACTCAGATGAATCATTTATATTGTGAAACATGTCTGTGGGCTTTTTTCTTTGCCTGGAAATACCTCTTTTTCATAGTGTGCCTGCTCAAGTACTAAGGTATCACCTCCTGTTTGATCCTTGCTTGTCTCATTGCTATTATTGTATACACAACACCACATTCTTAATAATTAATAAGCTTTATTTAGAGCAGTTTTCAATTTACAGAAGAATTAAGCAAAAAGCATAGAGTTCTAGTATACTCCCTCTCCTCTTGCACACAATTTCCCATATCATTAAAATCTTGCTTTATTATGCCATTGTTTGTTTGTTATATTTCCTAATGATTTGTTAGCGCTTTAGAGCAAAGATTACAATTTACTCAGTGATAAATAAGATATTAAAAAAAAACAGTTTTAAAACGGAAATAAACAGAATGTAATTGAATAGTAAAAACATATATGACTTATTTTTACTATAGTTTTTGATATTAGAGGCCCTTCTAATAATATAAAGAAAGCCATAGACTCTCTTCAGAAAAAAAAAAATGCAAATACACGTATATATATCCAACTTCGAATATAAGGGTTACAAATAACAGGATCTCTTAGCTTCAGCACTATTGACATTTTTTGTTGTGGGGAGCTGTATAGTACATTATAGATGTTCAGCAGCATCCCTAGCTTCTATTTCTAGATGCCAGGAGCAATTCCCTTTCCTACAATGACAATAAAAATGAACCCAGACATTGCCAAATGTCTCCTGTGTGGCAAAATTGCCCTTGGTGGAGAATTTCTAAAGATAACTCACTGGACCAAATTTAGAAAAGTCTGTATTGAATAAAAACTGATTTCAAAATAATGTTAATTGGGGGTCCATTTTGATAAATTGTAAACAAGAAAGAGAAAGAGATAACAAAAGAATATGGTAATTACAATAAAAGTAACTTATTAAACACAGAAGACACTGAGTAAATGTTGGACATGTATTTACTATAGTTTTCCTAGCACACATAAAACAAGTAATTATTATGAGAAGTTCTTAGCTGATAATCTGATATATGAATCTGACATTTGTTATTTTCAGTCTTTCATTTAATTTACAAATTAGAATTAAGCGTATATTTTAAAATTATTCCTAAGAAAATTGTAACAGAAATTACCTATAAAACTAGAAACATAACTCATAAAGCTATTTACTAGTTACCCTGTCATTGATCCACATTACTAAATTGATCTAAAGTACATAAACCAACATGGACAGGTGCCCGCTGTGTGTAGGAAACTTAGAGCTACAAAGAAGTCTTAAAAAGTGAACAGAATAATCCATTGTTCAACAATATTTTTAGGACCAGAATTTAAAGTTTACTTCTGGTTAAGTTTACGTTCTAACAAAACCATGAGGCAAAAAGACAAAAAATATTTATTCATATGAGTTCTCATATTAAAGTTAAAAGGGCTTGGTTTGGCTCAAGAATAGTTTAGTTTAGGTAAAAAAAAAATGTAAATCATAACATCTCTGTGAAGACAGTTTGACCCTATCATGTAAGAAGCATCTCCATGTGATAGCTAGGACTGTAGACTCTGGAGTTAAGTGGGCTTAGATTAAACTCTTGCCCCTGTCCCTTGTAAATTGTATGGCATTAGGAAAATCAAATAGACTCTTTCGGTCTCAGTTTTTTCATTTGTATCATGAAGATAATAGATGATCAAATGAGACCTTGTGCTGGGAACATAGCAAATACTCAACTATGTTAGTTATCAGTAAGAGAACCAACATTTGTTGAACACCATTTGCTAGGACTAATACATGTTATGGTAATTATTTTCTGTATAAAAGTAATATTAATTTTATCGTTGCAGGATCTTACCTCTCGTGAAAAATAAGAAACATAAACTGCTATGTTTTCCGTGAATGATAGACCCATAAAAAACATGGTATGCAGCATATCAATTTTACGGACCTCTTAACAAATTATAATAAAATAATTTGATACTGTTTCAGTCTCAAATATAAAATGTATAAATGACAAAGGTGATTTTTAGCTAGTTTAACAAATTTGGATATTTCTATGTATTACCAAATGTGTACATTTTCAGTTTTATGAGTGAAGAAATTTCTGGATATTTAAGTCCTATGTTTTTGTTTGTTTTAACAGGGACAAGGATTAGTGTTTTGTTTTTCTGCATATATGCCAGTGTGTCCAGCACAATGCTCTTATCTGGTCGATCTCTGAGAGTGGACTTTAGGTGAGGTAAATTGAACTGAATTGCTTTAAACTGAAAGCTCCTTTCAGCACCGCTTAACACTGCTGGAGGTAGCTGGAGCAGAAATGCTTAGACAGCTATTTTTCATTATTAGATACAAAATCAGTGCTAGGTTGGCATAAAGAAATGAAAATTTATTAACACAAAGAGTTAACATGATTGCCAAGCTTTACACTGTTAGAGCCAATGTGTCCATCAAAGATATCTAGTTCAGTTTTAGAGCATTCAGTTTCATAGCCTGCTGCCTTCCCTCTATGAATAATTATAATTTTTAATTGGAATGTACATCAACTTTTATGTACTGGTGTGGCCACTGACATGTCAGACATGTGGTAACTCTTCAAATGAACCTGATTTGGAGCCTGCACCTCATAAATTACATTCCAAGATTAAATTTTAAAACCTTCTCTTGGCTGCCACCTTGTGGTTTGTTTTTCAAAGTAACAAAATTCAGTCAAAAAAATACAGGTTTTCAACCTTGTTAAAAGAGAATAGAAAGACCAGAAATTTACATATGAACAATAGATAATTTTGCTATAATTTCAATAAAGATATAAAAATATTATCTCTTATTTAAAATCTGTTTTCCCCATTATTCTACAGTAATTTGACACATTAAACTTAAGAAAATATCACCTTAATCCCTATTAAATATATATGATAAAAAATTAATTCAAAACCTTTCTCTGTTTTATTGATTACTTTCTGAAAACTTTAAAATTAGATTTAGCTGCTATATTAATGCAATAAGAAATTGCATGTATTATAAGACAATTTATAATTTGTAATATTTTTTAAAATATGTAGTTATAATAAATTATATAACACAAACTATATAATTCAAATAGAAATTATTATTCAATAGATAACATGATTTATTAAAGTATTTGCAAATATATATGTTCTTTTTTCTTGTCTTGATGAACATGGGTCATCTGTTCTCTGGGAATGTATCTAGCATGTTCTAAAACTAAATTAATTACTTGTCTATGAAAAGGCCGTGAGTTTCCTCAAAAGAAATGAGATCATTCAATTGGTACTTATAATTAAAGACCAAGATAATTGCTACAACTCGATTACAAAGAGTGAAAAAGGAACTCTAGTTAACCACAATGCCATCAATCACATTGATTGAAGGAGGTTGACAAATGATTGCTGAAGCTTCAAATTCATAAACCAGATGATCTATTCAAAGATAAAGTTAGACAGTACTGAGTCTTAAGAACTCTGCTTTTTAATACATTAACCTTTTTCATAGACTACCAAGATTGCCAAAATGAGAGTATTGGTTTCATAGAACAAATTCATAAATCTTGCCTCAAACCTGTTTTCACACTTGAAGAGTGGTTAAATTCAACCCAAGTCTCAGTGGGGATTCAGTCTGAAATAATGATGAACTTATGAAACATCATCATCCCCAATTTAGAAAAACCTAGCACAGCACGGAGATTCAGCACCTGGACCAAATTCAGAGCCGTTTTTATTTCCTATTGGTGAGGAAAATAACCCTGGCTGAGATTGAACTCAGATACAAATTGTAATTGTTTCATCTTTCAGCTAGAAAACAACTTAGATATAATGCAGACCTCTCACTACAAAAATTCAGTTTGAGTGAAAAAATTCCTAAGGAGATAACCTCAGATCATCTTATTCCCAATTCAATTCTATTTCAACGAACTCCTTGATGCCTACTTTCTTACAGACACTCACAGGTATTTGCATGTATCATGAATTCTGAGAATTATATTTTGTAACTTCTACCATACAGGATAGTTGTTTACTATGTTACTTTGTAATCATTCACCATACTGTGGTCTTTGTTCTAAGAAAACAGTGGGAAAAGAATGCAAGAAGAAACCTTCATTTGAATGACTATTTTTTTTTTTTTTTTATCTATTGAACACGTGTCTCATTTAGGTCTGGTCCAACTACCTCAAACTTTGTGCTTTAATAACATGAAATCTTTTCCTTTCTGCCTTTGAAGTGGTCCTATTTCCTTAATGAAAGAAATATACTTAAATTGTCAGAGAGCCATGTTTTCTCTCCTTGTTCGTTGCCCTAGGATATGAGAGACTAGAAACTCTATCAAAAATGGTCTTAATTTACTTGCTAACATTTACTATCTCAGTAAGAATAATTTTGATTAGTAGGGAAAGTGCTTTCTCATTGTCTTCTTTCGCTAGCAAATAATACATTGCATTGGTGTCTTTCTTTACTGAGCCTAGAGCCTTTAGATTCATTAACCAATTAATCCTCCTAACATTGCGGTAAAGTAAAAATTGGAAGTAAATTCCCAATCTACACGTGAGGATATTATTGACTTATATTATGTCACCAAGCCACAAAAAGCTGAGTTAAGAAAACTGCTTAATAAAAGTTTGCTTTTATTGCAATGCTGGGTCATTATTTCTCATATTACAAGAACCTCTTCAGAGATAACTGGTACTAGAAATTGAGAACTAAACAGGTTTTATCATATTTAATTGTAAAAATGTTCCCTAACATGGCCTTTTGAAATAATAACTGGGAATACAAATGCATTTATATTGGCAGAACATAGTGCATGGTATTTTAATGATATATGGAATAAAAATCAATTTTGTTTTTCAAGTTATAGAAATTAGTTAACATTTATTAACAAATGGCTGTATTAACATTTACTAATAAGTCAATGTGGAATCAAATATATTGTTTTCTTTCTTCCTTACATTTATTATTAAACTAGTTTATTTTTTATTGATTGATTGATTGATTGATTGATTTTTTAGGTTTTGACTTTTTAAAGTAAATTCATTGGGGTGACATTGGTTAATAAAATTATATAGGTTTTAAGTGTACAATGCAACGACACATTATCTGTATATTGCATTGTTTGTTCACTACCCATAGCCAATTCTTCTTCTGTCACCGTATATTTGACACCCTTTATTAAACTAGTTTTATCACACGAAGATTAAGCAGATTAACCTCATTTTTTTATTTTAATCATGTATTTTGTGTTTTTGTTATTCCTATAAAAACAGTTCAATGAAGAGTATCATTTTATTTTTATTATTTTTTGTTTTTAAATAAGATTTAATTCAACCTGTAAAAAGACAGAAAACTCAAATATTAAATATCTTACATGTTTCGCCATTCCCCACCTTTCCTTGCTGCATAAGAAAACTAAGAAAATGACTATCTGCATAATACAGTTGACTACACTTTTGACTATAACCCAAAAGTTGAAATGCCAGAAATTCTAGCAGCATATAGTTCTCTACAGGATTTCAAGCCTAAGTCTGCAGGCCAGGGAAAGCTAGAGATTCAAATAAGCTTTAGCTGAACACTTGAACTTTAGGGTCTTTACAAGAACACAAATTTGGATTCATCTGAGATTTTCTTTTTGTAAGTCAGTAGGTATTAGATCTGAAGGAACCTTTTAAAATGTCTGAATTTCTCCTTTGCATAAAACATCTTTAGAAAAAATGAAAGCTGAAGATTCAAAGTTACCTGAAATGTGATCAGAGGTGTCCCTGCTCACTCTGGTGGATTGATGCCACCTTATGGAACTCAAGGTTCATTACATTACGTATTGCAATAGCCACAACAACCTCAGTTCCAAAAAAGCTTATAACTTAAACTCAATCAATAGAAAAGCATTCCACTGTAAAAATAAGACAAAGGGTTAGATACTAGGTTCTATTATAATACTTTTTTATAAAACTTTAAGGTCTTATTTTTTACATTGCATATTATTAATTAAAATTTAAATTAAAATAATTAATAATTATTTTCCATTGGCAATGTAATAGCTGTTTTTAAAGCAAATGTTCAGTCATTTCAGACATTCAGAAAAGATTAATTCTTATATTATTCTGTTTCTTGTTGTTTCTACCTTACTTTTTTTTTACACTGAGTTTATTCATACCTAGTTATATGTAGACTGATAAGTTACTCTTATGTAGCTAAAATTAGTAAACACATTTAATTTTGAAACTATTGTAATCATACTAGTATTGAGACTAAGCAGAAAGACAAAGCTGGGGACAAATACCCAATAAAGATTTCTTTGTGAGCTTATGTGAAAAGCACGATCATGGGTTGGAAGCATCTTCTAATCATATTAGGGAACGAATTAGGAGGAATTAGACACCTATAGCTTTAGTAAAAGAAAAAAAAAAACACTCTCGGAATGATTAAAGCAATTAAGATATGTTGGTCCTTAGTGTGTGAATGAGAAAGGGGAAGCTTAATGCAGACACATTCTGGGACCAAACCCAGACTTCATGAACACTGGACATGGAGTCTAGATAAGAGCTTACTTTAAGTGAATTCAAATAGTTTTAACATATGATAGAAGATAAAAAATCAGTTTCTTGAAATAGTAGGTAAGCTATCAATTATTTGAGAGCTCCAAATTTTGGAGTATTTTATTGTTCTAAACTATGTTCAATGATTCCCAGACATGGCTTATCCTCAAAATTGCATGTGCCTCTTTTACATGATGCTTTTCAGACCCAGGAAGTCTTCCTATTATCTGAGTCTGAGCAGTATCTCGGATAGGTGTTGCAAGTTGGTGGAATCTGCCTGGATTCCCAGCTCCAGAGATTTGGATATACATGGTAAAACATATTGTCATCATTGGCCTTTGGTCAGCTAAAAGAATTTCATGGCATTTCTTGACCATATTCCTGTAAATGGTCTTCCTAGTCCTACAAGGCTGAAGCATTTGTCAGAAAATATTAAGAGTCTGTTGGATATGTGAGTCTGTCAGACCATGGTCAACGTTGAAATTTTCAGGAATCATGATCTTGCAGCTACAGATACACCTTAATGCTGCTCTTCTTAGCCTCAGTAGCTTCAAAGGAAGTCCAGCAGAGGACTGTCAATAATATCCTTTGTAACAGCTGGACCCCCACATACCAGTACTGTAAATAATTACTTTTCCTACTTTTGTGAGGCTACAGTTGAATTCGCCATTTTTTTCCTGTCTACTATCATCAGGGTTTGAGGTTCCGGTGACTATAATCTTTTTCAGTGCCTCCTATCGTGTAATTCTGGTTCGTCTTTTTCACATATTTTTCCTTGTCTGCCATCACCATCTTTATCTCTACAACCTGAAAACCTAATTTACCTTCCTTACTACCACTTTTATTGCTATCTGATCATCAACATCGTTCATTTCAGTCCCAGATTGCTTTTCCAGATGAAAGATAATCAGTTAATTATGAATGTTACTCTGCTCTTTCAGAGTACCCGTTCATATATTATTTCTGTTTTTTTTTTTTCCAGTGACAACACCATTTTGATTTCTTAGCCAATGTGCTCACCATTGTCAACTCATATGGTGGAAAGATCTTCAGCAGATGACTCAAGCAAAATTCACATCACAAAGATGTGAATTGTGGTTGCAAATTGTGATCACAAAGGTAATCTGAAAAGAAGTCAATACAAAAATCTTTTAATCTCGAAGATGTCTGCCTTAGTTTGCAGACCCTTCAAAAAACCTTTGAAGCCAGTCTCCACAGCAGACCCCAAAATATTAGTTATTCTTCTGACTGCTCTACTGCTTGTATACACTAGGCTCAATAGCAATGTTTACCAATCGTCCAACTTAGAATGTATATTGTGTTTTTATAATGTAGCTTTAGAAAGGCATTGAAAACAATTTTCGTTAGGAAAATTTAGATTTTAGATATAAAATGAATAATAGGTAGAAACAGACGATATTTGCTGAAATATAAAGGTCTCTGTCTCCTTCCCATGTGCATGTTCTACAGGAGAGTGTGGATGCTGACAGAGAGAGGGTAGTTACAATGAAAATAAAGTGAGAGAGGAATCAGGAAAGTATGTAAGGTTATTACAAGAGGACTGACACTTTAGATAAGAGGTTGGCAAACTTTTTCTGTAAAAAGCCAGACACTAAATATTTTAGATTCTGAGGGCCATATGGTCTCTGCCATTGTAACATGAGAGCACCCACAGATGACATATAAACAAGTGAGCATAGCAGTTCTCCAATAAACTTTACAAAAATAGTAAGCTAAATTTGGCCCATGGGCTATAGTTTGCCAATTCCTATATTAGATTATAATTAATATTTGATGAAATGATGCTATGAAAGGAGAACAACAGTCATAGGTTCAAGAACAATCTCTGACATTAGCTGTCCAGGGAAAACATTTTCCTAGCTAGCAAAATTTTTACATCTGTAAAATGAGGTTAAACTTACCTTTTCTAAAATTACTATCTGCTCTAAGATGATAGGAGTTTTCTCTGTGCTCACTTATTTTCTTATATTTAAGAAAAAAAATATTGTGTTATGTTTTTACAAAGACTAAGTAAAAGTTGTTCATAAAATCATGCAAATCGTTTAAGTTTTTTGAAATGATTGATTTCTCAGGAAGAGAAAAAGGAAAGAAGCTCTTATTCTAAATATGTGGAATGCTTTCTTAGTTTTTGTTCTGTGAGTCATCATAATTTGTCATGGCTCCCTTAAGGAATCTCAATGAAAAGCAGGTCACATGAAGCCCTGGGGAATACAGGACAGATGCATTTGAAACTTTTTTTTTCTGGACTGGATCATGTCGGATTTTTAGGAAATAACAGCTTTTGTTTACTTATACCAACAGTCTTTTTATTTCAATCCTTACCCATGACAAAAAAAAAAAATTGTTTCTGGATTCCATTCCAAGAAGTTTTTAACTCTGAGATTCTCAAAGCTGACCCCTTTTCTGGGCTTATGTAAATCATAGTATCTGCATTTCTACCATTTCTAATTTTTCTAACTCTGTAGGCACTTTATGACATGTTTGGGTCAATTTCTTTGTACAAAAGAAAGATGCATTGTTCAAAACCTTCCAGAATCTAATGTGACTGCCCTACTCTGTCCTCTACCAGATCCAACCCTGGAGACCTCGTCTGTATTTCAGCCTATCCCCACAGAATGACCTGACTTATCCAGCACGACTAACCATTCCCTTAATCCAGTCTTCAGCTTGAGTTACCTAACACCAGAGCTATACATTTATTAATCCTATGCTCAAATGTTGAAAACCAAAATGTACTGAGACAAAAACTTTACTCATTCAATACCTTTAATGAATATTTGTGGATTGCTTATTCTATGTCATGCACTGAGCTAAGGAAAGGGATTCAAACATGAACCTTCTCTTGGGGTGCTCAGAATGCTCACAGATAGCTATGTTACTAGAGAGTAGTAGTTATACTCAGTGGCATTCATTCTAGACAGGCTTCACTGAGGAACTATATTCCAGTTGTTATTGACAGATAAATGATTTATCACTGAACAATCAGAGAAAAAACAAGGATAGTTCAGATAGATGAATAAATTAAGCCAAGGTGAGAAGGAATTAATGAGAATTAGGGGAGAAACAGCAAGCTCAGCATGTAAAGTATTGAGAAATATGACCTGAGGTCAAGATGAAAATGCAGGTTAAAAATTAATTATAAAATTCTTGAATGCTGTATTCAGGAATTTGGATATTTTTCCCCAAAGTGTGTGTGTGTGGGTGGGGGAACACATTGAACACTTTTGAGTGGGGGAGTAACACAATCAAATTTAGAAGGTCTGCTCATATGAAAATGTATTAGATAAGAAACTATCTGGAAGCAAAAAGGCTGGTTAGAAAGATAATGAATTATGTCTCACAAAGAAGAGGTATTGAACTTGGAGTGATGAAAATGATGAGAGGCAAAGCTGAGAAACTTTCCAATAGGTAGTGAAAAGGTTGTAGCTGTATAATATCTGGTGCCTCTACTATATCTATACTGTACTATTAAATACACTCTGCTCCTAGGGTTGGCTTTTAAAAAATGTTTATACTATTTATTTATTGTTCAAATTTATGCCTAGTAAGAACTGATTGACTTTACCATGCTGGTGTTTGAGCTTAGCTTCTGTAATTACCTTTTCTAACTTAATCATTTACTAGACTCTTTAAATGGATCCATTTTATTCTCAAAATATTTACTTCATCTTGCGATACTCTCTATTCAATTATCCCCCATACACTTCATAGATCATATGATCCTATGTCACAGATTCTCATTATAGGGAATTTTTAACACCCTTTAGGAATTAACATTGCTATTTTTGATCTTGGAAATAATAACTTCAGTAGAATAATGGGTGACCAATCCTTAGTTCATCAGTAAGGAAATATGGAAGTTAAGGCCAGTAAGGTGATATTTTTAATTGTGACAGTAAGAAGAGTAATGAGGTGATAATTTTTTGGATAATTTTTTGAATAAAAGGGAATATTTTGTCTTTTCTTATATAAGAGAGATGTAATAATCTTTTTTGCTTGTTTCTTTGATTTACTGTTGTTGCTTTTTGTTTGTTTGTTTTTATTTTTCAGTGTGAAATAAGAAAGCAACAGATAACAAGAAGAGAATAAAATTTAATATATAAATTGATATAGCTTTAATATCTATGAGATTATGTTTTACTTATGTATCAATAAATCTCACTGAGTAATTATTAAAAAGTATAAATAAATAATACATAATAAATTAAGTATCAATAAAGAAGTAAATGTTTAAATGTAGTCCATTATAAACAATTACATTCTAAGATAAGAAAATATTATGGTGTCCATTAGAGTAGTTGGCATTTAGGAAATGCATATGATGCATATGATGAATGAATTGAATCAATAAAGAAATGATTTCCTTTACCTAAAACAGCCCTCTAAAGTATAGGCCACATTTTTAAAAGCCACCGTTGTACTTTTATTCTTCTTGCAATCAATTAGCGATGCTTGCTTTTTATCTTCTTATGAGTTTTTCCTAAAATGCCAGTAGATGTAATTTAAGTAGTTCTAGAATCTTGCTTTTCATGTTTTATATATCCAAGTATTATGAAATAATGACTGTTTATCATTAATTTATGGTGTATATCTTCTATTATTTTAGATGGACTATTACCATTTAAAATAAAAATAAAATTAGTATTTTTAGCATGTATTTAGCTTTTACTATGAGGTGGGAATACAAAGATGAATGAGAATGATCTACTCTAAATGTCTCACAGCTTAGTTGTAGTCATTGGAGAGAGGCTCATCAATAATTATAATATGATATGATAAAAGCTCAATTTGATATCTGTATGCCATGTTAAGAGAACATAAATTTAATAAAACTCAATGCAACAAACAGGTATTAATAACCTAGTATGTTAGATTGTGTGTTAGACCCATTCTCATTTACCAATCTTAGACCTCCTAGTTCAATAGGAGCACAGACATGTAAATAAATACATTTTAATGTCCTGTGGTAAATATAAAAGTAAACAGAAGTAGGACAAAGGAGGGGCTGATGACCTCCGAGTTAGTATGCATTCTCCAAGAAGCAAAGGCCAAGATGGGATTTGATGTACAAGAAGTTATTTGGGAGAACCATTTATGAAGGATAAAGATAAAATGAGCAGAAGCAGAAAGGGGCAGCCTTCAGATCACAGTGCAGGTCTACATTTATAAAAAGAGAAAAAAATAATGGTTGGGTAGAAGGGGCCTTATTGCAGCACAGTGCTAAGAATGTCTTGGCCAGGCTGATGAGCAATCCCAAAGCAAAAATTTCTCATTAGATAGATCTTTCACTAGCAGTAAAGGGATAGCACTAATACACTGCCATGGTGTATTAGTGGTATTTCAGCTGTGCCCTAGTTAAACCATCCCAGCACTGTATTAGACTGACTGCTTCTGGCTGGTGCAGTTTGTGATAGGATCAGTGAACCCCACTATCACAAGTCATAGATCACACTCCCATACTTCTTTCACCGTAAAGTGAATCCTCTAATTATATACTAGGCAGTGGGATTCCAGGTCTGTGATAAGGCATTTCATCATCTCCCAGACGGATGTTGCTGGCTTACATTGGCTTTTCTCTGTAGCCAAGAAAATCAACCTTATACTAGAATAAGTATCTATTCCTATAAGAAGAAACCACTGGCATTCTAGGATGAGAATGACAGTGTGGTAGAATTGTGACTGAGGAGTTGGCTTTCCACCTCATGAAAAAGTACCCAGTTAGGGGTTCAGCATTAACCTCTGATACTAGTAAACTGAATATTCAGTCGTTTATGCCTTTGATTGACTTTGGTGAATGGAAGTCCATTACATTGAGCTTATATATGGCATAGATAATGATAGATGGATGATGATGACAGATAGATAGATAGATAGATAGATGATAGATAGATAGATAATTTTATATATAATGTCATATATAATACAACCCCTTTTCACAGTTATATTAAGTGAGAAGGGGCATGTTTTAATTCTGGCAATTCTATAAACATATATGTGATAAGGGCAAAAAAAAACAGAGTAATCTAAACTATGAAAGATATTACTAACAAATAAGAAGACACTCATAAATATATGTTCAGCCAAATAGCAGTATTTTCAAGTTATCCAAGAAGTGAAAAATAGAGAAAAAAATATGAAATTCAAAAAATATTCAAGTTGCATGTATTTTCCCAAATCATCATTTAAAAGTTCAATTTCATAGGAAATTATTACTATGATTATAATTTATTTTCTAGTAGTAAGATTGTTGTCAAGTTATTTGGGTGCATTTGCCTTAAATTGTTGTTATCCTCTGTCATTTATAGAATATAAGATGATCCTGTAATTAACACTTTAAGATGTTAGCAGCACCAGCTATTAATTACTCATCTATAATGTGTGCATATAATTCAACTTCTGGGGAATAATGGGCCAGGAGAGAATTAATATTTATTGAGATCTAACTTTAAGTCAAGAGCTGTGCTAAGCATTTTATGTACAACTTCTTATGAAATCATTTGAGCCTCATGAAAAAGGCATTATTCCTATTTTAGAGATGAGGAAACAGTGGCCCAGAGAGCCAGGTTATGACTACCAAATAGTTGACCTGGGACTAAGGCCTGTTCCCCATTATGCCAAATTCTATGATACAATTTTACAATAGAACACATATATATTGTCACTCTCACATTCTAATTATAAAATTCTGTATTATCTTAGTAAATCAAATATTAATTGATAGCTATAAATATAGGTTAGACAAAACTAAAACTATAAACAGGGTATATAACGGAGTCTTTTTTTTAACAGTCCTTAAATTCGATACTCATCTATATATCAGTTCATGGGAGAGATGATTTTCAAAGTTACTACAAAAAAAACTTCTGGAGACATTCAAATGTACAGGACTCTATACAATACTATACTCTGTCATAGGGGTTTTTATTTATCCTGTTATATGTGGTTTTAACTAAGTTTATGCCTGTAGACATGTAGGCATTCCTTGATAGTTAAGAAGGAAGAATCATTAAGAGAGAAACCATAAAACACTATTATATAAAAGAAAAGCTCAATAATATTCTATGTTAATATAGCCATATACATGCCATGTATCTGTCAAAATAAAGTCAAAACACTTTTTTGTACATTATTATACTGAGTGACATCATGCAAATCTTAATATCGTTACTGTAGAAAGACTCACAATTAAGTAATTCCTCAGTTCAAACTTAATCTCTTTACCCTATCCTGTGTGACTCCATATGTCATATTTCTATAAATAAATAATACAAATGGCATTTTTAATTGCCAAAGGATTAAAGAACTTATTTTGGTCAAAAATATTACCTAAAGTGCAAGATCGAAACATAAAGGACATGACGTGCAACTTAATTGGTTTTTGAACCAATAGAGAAATATATAGTCTTATGTATAATATAATTGTGAGTGTAACAGCTTTCGGTGAGTTCTGTGAGTCTTTCTTGTGAATTATTGAACCTGAGGCCAGTCTTGGGAAACTTCCAAACTTGGAGTTAGTGCCAGAAGTGAAGGTGATCTGTATGGACTCATCCTTCTAACTTCACAGTGGGGTAACTGCTTTAGCATTAAAGTAATTATTCATAAAGTAATTATGAGTAACAAATACTCATAATTCATTACTTCCTCATTATTTTACTACATTTTGCTCTTCGGGTTATTTACATTTATTTTATTTCTATGTTTGAAATGTGCTACTGATCATCTCTTTCCAACTCTGCACTCAGTGATATGTTGGGAGTTGGCCATAATGGGAGTACTTGCACCATGGAAATCCGCAAGCACTACAAATTAAATCATGATTATTTGCTTTGTTGATTTTCTAGGCAGGCTTCCAAAAAGTGTTGGATACAATGTTAATAATACAGTTTAAACTTAAAAGTGTGTGTGTGTAGCCATTACATTGTGAATAACACAAAACATGAGAAAATAGTATTCTCAAAAACTATTTTCCGATTCAGCAAAGAAATCTCATATTATTGACATGAGTCAAGTTCCAAGATACATCTTCCCTGTTCGCTTTGAATTTACGAATGAGGAGACTATCAACCAACATTCATGTAGAAACTACAATCATTCATCAATTGCTACCAGGGATTATCTATAGATACCAACAGTTCAGCAAAAATCAACAAAAGCATTCTGTGAGAATTGATTGACTGTAAATAATTTTCAATATTGAGTAGTGTATATTTTATTATTATTTGAAAACTTTGTTACACATCTTTTATATCAGTAAAATTTATAGTAAATCTATACACTTGTAGATATACTTTTTTTAAAAATGACACTTGCCAGTGCAACAATAATTTTAATTACTGGAGTTCTCATTTGTGCCCATTTCTTTTCTCTTTGTATTTACTTTCTATGGGTTGTCTAATGGCTTTTACTAAGATTTTTATGCTGATAACTCCAAAAATGGTAATATAAATCCTGGTTTCTTCTTTTCGGTGCTGATTTTCCACAGTTGCATAATAACCTCAGTCAGAAGCTCAAAGTTGGAGCTTACATTTATTAATTTATTATTGCTAACAACAAAATTATTCCCCCAAATCAGTTCTCTTTCTATGGTTTCTACCTCAGTGACAACATTTAACAAACATTTAAGCTTTACATGATATATGTGACCTTGTCTGAAATGGCTCCATCCTCATCACTCAGTGAAGTCTGCTTCACTTCATTTTTTACTTTAAGATTTGCAACAGAAAGCTTTTCTTTACTTCTTTTCATTTCCCAACCACTAGGTTCAACCAAACACTAATAACTGTATCAAATTGCTATTTTTGAATCAGTGCTTACCTCTGCCCAACCTCGTCCTAGTGAAAACTACAGTCTCTGCCTTTCATTACTGAAAGAATCTCTTCCCATTTGTAACCAGGTTTTATAAAGTTTCTATCCAGGACAACCGTCTGACTCTACCACTTTCCTTCCCTCCAAGATCTCTTCATTCCCCATATCATATTAAAAGACATAGCTCCTCATTGTATACGAGAAATTGTCTGATATGGCTCACACTTCATCACTCAATGCACCCGGGTTTATATTTTGTGCTACAGCCCTATTAAATTGTTTCTAGTTCCTCCATAAATGACTTTCTGTCTGGACTATATTTCATGAGGCTGCCTCTTTCTAGAATGTTCTTTTTTTAATGCAATTTTAACTTAACCTTCAAAATGTTCATGAGGGATACTCTTTCCTCAAAATTATTTGTGAGATTCCCATACAGAGAAACTTTGTTCCTTTGGCCTTTATGGTCACCATTGTACTTAATACCTATGTATGTACACAATGCATTATCAATCATGTGTTTACTTCAAATGTGTCCCTCTACATACTTAAATTTTTGGAGGAAGAAGATATCTTTGAGTCCCCAAAGCTTATTCCAAGCACTGGTTAAAATAACTGTTTAGTACCTTTTTTTTTAACTGAAGTGTTGAAAACAGACTATTTTTTGCTTCTCTTAAAACTGTTACTGCTTATTTATATTGTTATTGGTTTTTAATTAATAGGGCCACTTATTTTGGGACCTACCTAAGCACATAAACTAATGGAGATTTTTTTTTCCTTTGTGTTTTACAACATAGATCTCGCACTTTCCATTTTCCTTTCTTTTCCTGGCTTTTGTTTTAGGATACATGTCTGCCATTTTGTAGTCATGAGCGAAAAAAAATAGTATTATAGTTATTTAAATATATTTGTGATTTTTTTAAAATCTCACATTTTTAAAAATGTTGAGAGTTATATATTTAAAAGATTAAGGCATAAGAATATACCACATAAAATTGTCAATACACTGGAAAAACTTTAATCTTTGAGGAATATTAATATTGCACATATCAAAATAGAGCATGCACGTGTGTCTAATCAGGTACTTAATATATTCAAGTAAAACCTTACAAAATTGCACTAAAATTCAAGTTCAGTAACCCCTAATTATTTTAATATTTTAAGCCACGGACAATCTCAAATTTAGATACTCTGCCCAAGGAGATCAAGTTCCAAACACACAGAGAAACACACACACATCTACTGTTATGATTTTTTTTTTTCAGTTGAAAATCACTCAGAGAATTTCCTCTGGTACTTTTCTCCCACACTCTCAGAATATTGCCTGCCTACTGATGACATCCCATCGCTGGAAAAAAGTACCTCACTGAGGTGCAATTTCCAATGATAATATTAGAAATAAAATTAGTTTTAATTTTAGAGGCTAGTAACCCTGAATCCACTTCTTCACACTAAAATTTGGAAGACATATCAGAGCACGTAATTAAAACTTTAACATTCTAGTATACTCATATGGCCATGCAAGCGTTTTCAGCAAAAGTTTATAAATAATAATAAAGGCATCATGATGTCAGCAGTTAAGAATTTGAAAGAGAAAGAAAATGAGGCACAAAATGTTAAGGAGAATACAAAAATTACCTAAGCAATAAGCAGCAAAAGCAAAAAAACCCATCACTAGAATTCAAATTTAAATTCTCACTCTGACTTCTTAAAAAATTAGATGCCTTTGATATAAAGTGATTTTAAAGTTCTCCTAGAATTTAACTGTAATGAATAATTCTAATTACTCTGCTGATTCAAAAATTAATTAATTGTATGCCTTAAAAAGGCCAGAGGTATTAGCCCTATTTTACTGCTTCAGTTATCTATTACTGAGTAAAAAACCATCTCAAAACCTTAAGGCATAAATGAACAGTTTTATTATGCTCCATACTTCACGGGGCAGGAATTTAGACAGGGCACAGGGATAGCTTGTCTCTGGTCTGGAATATCTGAGATCTCAGGAGGAAAGACTCAAGAACTAAGGGCCATAAGCATCTGGGGTAGCCTTAATAAATACGCTTGGTGGCCGATGCTGTCTGTTGGCTGGGGTCTCAGCTGAGGTTGAATACTAGAAAAACTGCATGTTTGTTTCTCATGTGGTCTGAGCTTCATCACAGCCTGGTGACTAGGTTCTAAGAGCAAGCACCTCAAGATGATCAAGCAGAAGTAATATGATCTCTAATGACCTCTTCCGGGTCACTTTTGTCACAGGTAGACTCAAAGGGAGAAACATAAGCCTCATCTCTCATGGAGAGTGTCAACATCGTATTGGAAGAAAAGCATGCAGGAAGGCAGATGAAGTTGCAACTCTCTTGGAAAATACACTCTGCCTCATTTTCTAAGAGGTGAGGAAAAGCAAGCAATACATTTTTGGGTAATTTTTTAAGATAGATGAATGCAAGCAAAATGAACATTAACTGGATTGTACTTTTCTTAAGGTTCCTTTTGTTTGTTTGTTTGTTTGTTTGTTTTTATCTGAGATGAAGCTAAGGCAAGTCTTAGAGATTAGTCCAAAACAAAACAAATGAATCTGTAATAAACTTATAGACAACACCAGACAGTGGTGAAAGGCATGGATTCTGACACTGGATTGCCAAGTTCCAGTCCTGAGCCAACATTCACTACCTGTATGACCTCAGGCAAGTTACCCTATCTACGGTTCAGTTTCCTCCTCTGAGGGGTTATGATAATGGCTGATAACTAGTTGTGGAGATTCAATATGTTACTATGATATAGAATAATGCTGGAAATATCATAAACACTACAATCTAGAAATTTAAAAACCTATATTAACATTTCTAAATCCAAGCACCAAAATCCCTGACAGGTAGTGTTTGTGTTTTTAATCTCATGCACTAGCTGTTTATTTTCTCTCTGCAAATCACCTTCCAGTAGAGCAAACTCCATATCCTTATTTGGCAAAGGTATTAACAGTAGCAAATTCTACAGAGACTTCCCCGAAGAAGATATATGGTAGCTAATGAGTTAGCCAAACACTTCCAGGGATCGAAAGCATAGAAATAGTTAAAAAAAAGCACAGTTATGTCTAGCCTGATTCTCTGATAAAATTCATAAGTATGCATGAAGAAGCAAGAGGAAGATAATCTATTTATTCTCCTCTAAGGTAGTGACAAGAATTCCTCCACTGGTGAATTTGCAATTAAAATATTTCAATCCCAGGCACAAATATTCAGCTTTATCTGCTGTCTGCACTCTGTCCATTACATAAACCTTGCGGAAATAAATGACATTCCCTTGTGCCACCATTCCTACCACATAAATTGTCATTTTAAATGGCAAGAGATTAAGAAACCTCTGAATAGTGAGTTTTCTGATATTTCCAGAGTAAATAAATTTCAGTGAGAAAAATTAACTTCTTCTATCAAAGAACTGTTATCAGTAATCCTGCCTAAATTGAGAGCAATGCCATCCATGCAACTACACAGAGACATTACATAATTTATTTAGGATTCAAAATGCTACCAACTAATATTTGGTGCAAGCATTTATTGTCAAAGGAGAAAATATGGGGTTTCATCTCAGTGATATATAAAAATAAAACTGAAGCAGAGCCACAGGAGGGAGAAGAATATTTTTTGAAAAATGTTCCTTATGGGCACAAACATGCAACAGCAAGCAAAAAAAAAGAACAGTCTTTAACAAAAATATATACACTCTCAAAAAATCTCAATTGTTTACGAAAGAAATATATCTGAGGGATTTATAATGAGCCAGACATTCATAAGACACTGAGTTTAAAGATAAACTAAAATGTATTTGGTTTCTACCTTCATGAAGCACACAGTTCAGTGAGAAAGGCAGTTAGTAATCAAATAATCACAGAAATGGTCACAAAGCTGCAAATCTGTTAAAAATTATAAACTAGATCTAATAGAGAAATTTGCTCTAGCAAGGGGTGTCAGAGAACTAATTAAAATTAACCTGAGAAACGGGGTGTGGGAGAATGAGTTGTTCCAGTGGATTGGAGGGTATGACCAAACACCCCAGGAGTGGAGGGCATTGGATGTGCTGAGGGCCTGGGATTGCCAGTGAACAATGAATTCCTAGAGGAGGGGGATGGTGTGCAGCTGACACCATCACTGAAGCTGACAGGAAGGGAAAGGAAAGGGGGCGGAGAATAAAACAGGACATAGAAGCTGGTAGACTCTAGGTAGATGGCCTAAGTACCAAGCTCAGAAATCTTGAAAATGCCCTATTCAGAGTTAGAAAACAATTTAATTACTTTTTTTCTGAGAACAAGAATCAATCACAACACTCAGTGCTCCAATACTTCACTCTTGTGGATGTAGTTTTTTATATGAACCTCTTATACCCTTTTCAGTATCACAGTGTTGATCTATAAATTTCCATAAAACCAATGAAATTACAGTTGGAGTCAATAGACTCTATCATCCCCCAAAAGTGTTTATGTTATGAGGTGAAAAGTAGATGTGACAGTATGTAGCAAATACAAATGTCAGAAGAAGATAGTCATAAAAAATTATTTTATATATCTGGGTACCCTTCCCCTGTAACAAAAGGTAATTCTCATTACCTATCGTACATATTTCAATAACCTTCATTACTAAAGAAAGATATAAGGGCTAAGAAATACTGTAATCTCAGAAAAAAAGCCCAAGACTTCCAATGGCAAAAAGACAATGAATTCTAGTGGGAAATGTCACTCAGTGTATTATAGATCAGTTTCTTCCAAAATAAAATCTGATAAGAGAGAATATTAATGCAGGAATTTGGGGAATGTGCTGTCAGGAACACTATCTATAAAGGAGAAAAGAAACAACTGAGCAGATGGAAAAGTGAACTACTGATGCAATTGAGACAGAAGTCTCAGGCAATCCCACTGATACTCTGAAACTGGCAAATTCCTGCACATAGACATAATGCATAGAGGGAGCAGGTGGGATTTTGTATCCCAGCATAGGATTGATCATTGTTTGTGGGTTCCCTCAGGGAAGGGGTCTGACTTAGGGTGAGGTTGCTCCCAATTCCAGAAGGGACGCAGCTATCAGCCTTTTGGATGCCTATATTCTAACATCTGGAGGATCTGCGCTACACCCACAACAATACCCATTACATCTGTGTGTGTGTGTGTGTGTGTGTGTGTGTGTGTGGCAAGCACCTGTGTATTTCACTATGTAGCCTTCCCTGTTAAAAAGACATATATTCTTCTTTTTTTTCTTCTGTATGCCTGCTTCTGCAATACACATACACACAATCAAAACTTTCTCAAGGGAGAAAAATCCAAGCCGCCTTTATACAATAATGGTGTTGTTACTCTCATAGCTTTATCCCACAGAGACATTTACAACCTCTTTTAGTAAAATTCTAACTATAACAGGAGCAGTAAAGGAGCATGTTTTCTACAGACTGCTAAAATTCAGCAGCTAAAATTTGCCAAAATCAGTCTTGCATTTTAAACTCGGTTTGACTTTCAGCTAGAAATATCAAACCATTTTGGAAGCCATCTCCATAAAGAATCAAAATAATATCTTGTAACAAGCTGACAGATTCATGTAAAATCTCAATTTTATACAAGATGAAGAATAAACTAAATTCTCCTTAGTAATATTTTTGTGCACAATGAATATACTGAAATTATAAAAACAAAACAGGAACAATAACAACAACAACAACAAACAACAACAACAAAAAACCTTTATCCACTAAGTAGAGACTGAAAATCCCCAGGAAATGAGTAACATAACTTGGAAAAATTTAGCCCAAATATCCTAAATGGTCACCTATTACTAGCTGTCATTAAATTTAGTTATTTTTACCTAAAATAAGTGTCTTAAAATCCATTTAAAATAACATAAAAATCAAGTAGCACTTGTGTCATCCACTATATAATTTCACTAGAAAATTATTTTCAGAAATTATTACCAAGTTTGTATGTTTTCTTCTTATTGTATATTCCAGTGCCTGAAAGGCTGAATTTTCTCTGAAAGCCATATTCTCTGAAGACAAATTATATGTTTATGGTAATAATTGTGGTGGTTTTAGGAATGTATATATTTCTCCAAATTCATCAAATTATATACATTAAATATGTATAGCTATCTGTACGTCTATCATACTGCAATTAAAAACATTTTTAAGGCTATAAGCTCCTTGCAAGCAGAGAATGTCTGTTGTTTGCCACTGGATTCCTAGGAGTCTCTCCCCAGTAACCTTTATCAAGCAGAATACTTTTTATCCCAATACATGAACTCATAGACTAAACAGTTTAAATACATTAAATGAAATAACAGTATCTGAAAAACATATAGAGCATAAAGTAAGATTATTGGAACACATTGATAAATATATTTATTATAATAAATATTCTCAAAATGACTAGAGAATATTTATAAACCAAAATAGAAACAAGAATTTATACAAATATGAGTTATGCATATTATAATGCTTGAAAAAGAACAAAAAGATAAGATATAATGAAAGAAAAATCAGTGAACAGGCTTATCATTGTGAAAAACTCTCCAAGAAAGCAAAAGAAAAGAATAAAAGGTAGATGACATTAAAATAAAGCTTAAGAGCTATCTAGGATAGCAGTAGATAGAAGTAGAGGCCAATAAACAGGTAATGTGAGTTCCTGAAGAAGAGAAAACAAATACATACATACATACATACATGCTTATATACACTCACATTGGTGGAGATATTTGATAAAATGACAATAAATGTTAAATAATTAAAAGATAATAAACTTTAGGTTGAAGTGACTCATAGAATGCAAAGCATCTTATATAAAGACAAACTAATAAACTTAAATAGAAATAAAAGCTTCCAGAGAAAACAGATTACCTACAGAGCAGTAAGACTCATTGCCATCAAAATTCTCAAACAGCAACATCAGATGTTGAAAACAAAAAACTGAGTAATAATTTAAAGTGGTGGATGAAAAATAACTTTGAACCTAAATTCTATATCCAGCTAAATTTAAGTGTAGATATATGAGAGACCAGAAAATAAGCCACTAAAAGGCCCATTTTGAGAACGCTATTGGCACAATAAGAAATATAAAAATCCAGGAATATGCTACAGAAAATACAAAAAGTAAAAATACCTAATTTTATAAAATATATTACCATCTAAATAATCAAGAATATATATATAAATATATACAAAATATGTTCAGAACTCAATTTCTAGACAAAAGAAACAAGATGTAAGATGGGGAAGATGGAAGAATAATAAAATCATGCAAAACAACTCATGGTATTCTTCTGGTGAACACAGGAAGGTGGCAGGATATGGTATGAATAGATGACAGATATAAAGTGTCTTTTATGCCATGCTAAAACAATACCTGTCCTCACCTGAAGCCTTGAAATAATTACATAGAAAAGAATTATGATGTCAAGAGATGGTGGTGGAGGCAGAACAGCTAGAAGATTGATCCTCGAATATCAAATCTACCCCCACTGAAAAGTAAACTCCATGAATTAGGAACTTTATCAGTTTTACTTTATAAAACCTGGAGCAAGGCTTGGCACAAATAGCTTCTCAATAAATCCATATGTTGTCAAAGAAAGAAATAATGAAGCCATATACTCATAGGAAATTTTCAGAAATACAGATTTTATTAAAATAGACATGTGAAAGATACACTCTTTGACTTTTTCTATTTTAACCCTCGGGAACACACCTTCATAATGTAGATATATAAGGAATGTGTCTTTAATTTTTTTCCTTTTCTTTATGTTAGACAAGTCATCGGTATACTAGAGACATTAAGTTTTGGTAAGGGAATTAATTATGGGAGACATTCTTAGTTCAGAAGCAAAAGATGAACCAAAACCTTCTACTCCCCACATCAGAGCTCATCTAATTTATTTTTGGTTAAAATGCTTTTTTTTACACTAAACTAAATTATTTGGTTAGTTTTATCATTTTCCTTCCTCCTGCAAATAAAATTATAATATTTTCCTAAAGGAATGCAAACCAGTATGAAAACAAATCTTCTCTCACAATGAGTTAGGGGAAATAATGTGAAAAGGACATTCTAAGGAATATACTAAGAACCTTTAGTTTATATAGAAACAAGAAATGTGAATAAAGTTAGATATGCCAAGCAAACTAATGAATAACTCCTCTGAAATATTTTCAGAGTATTTTTTAATCTTTTAATATTAGTAGAGATTTTATACATGTACATTTCTTAAAAATAAAAATAAAATCAGTTGATATCAGAGCATCAATTTAACTCAGTACGAGAATCTTGGAATTTCTTTACTGAGGTTGTAAATGCACATGGAGATGACTGGCTCCCAGGTAAAGAAACATGAATATTTAAGATAGTATAGAAGCAACAATGTTTTTGTTCTAGTAAGTATATTAAATCAGTATTTCAAGACTACCATATTGTCTATATAACTAATCCAATATTTAATAATATTATTTAATGGTTTAGCAATGTATCCATCTAAAATACAGAGCAGTTCTAAAAGGTTAATCGTTTTTAATATTTTATCGATTGTTACATGGACTGTAACTGGGGGAAAGGGGCATAGCTAACACTGATATATATGCATTGAGGTGTTCAGCATTGCTTCAAGACTACCAGAAATGGTATAAATCTACAAAGCAGATAGAAGGATAACTGGAAATGAAGTTAATGGTATATATTACTAAAACAGAGGCATTAATTCTAAATATTTACGGACAGAATTAATGTCCTCTCCTTTCATATACTCTAACACACTGCATTCTTAAGTATATTTCATTGATGTGAAAGACTGGGAGAATAAATAGGTACCAAAAATATTATTACAATTCTTTACTGTCCTTCAGAGGACCTGTAAGAAAGCATTGAGCAAAGGATAATAATTATACATTTAAAATGATTAAATACTAATGCTGCAAACTTCACAAGTGATAAAATTGCTGGTACTTTAATCCAGACACATTTAGATTAACAGGATGTCTGTAAGACAGTTTGATAAATGCCTTGTTCTTACACAGTACAGCATTGTCCAGAATTCAAGAGCCTTTGCCTCTAGTCCATGTATATTAATTGGCCGATGTCTGTACATATATTAGAGCCATGCTGTTAAGTTAACAAAACCTTCTTATTCAGACAGATATAAAAATGCGGTTGGGTAATTCAGAGTTTTAAAATGCCATGAGAGTGGTATAGTAAAAGCAATGGTCATTCTGTAGATGCCAATGATAATTTTGAAATGGAAAATATTTTTTCTCCAACTAAAAGATGTGTCCACATCAGAGTCAGTTAAAATTTAAATAGCTAGGATAATTGAAACGTTAAATCACCTTTTCATTAAGTCGTATTTATTTTTTACAAGTCAAAATATTACATCAAGTTTAGGTATATCATACAGTTTTGCAATAGACACTTTAGCATTTAACATAGGATGAAAACAAATTTAAGTGATATATAATGTCATTTTCCTTTTCAACCTGACATAAAAATCTGCATTACCATAAATTTATTTTAAGACTAATAAACACCTTTGGTTTTTGTGCATTGTGAGCAAATACTTAAACTATTTCAAATAACCTTAAATTCTTTCTTCTTATCACAGGTTATCAGAAGTAAGGTAACCTCTGATAAGAGGAAAGAAAATCTGCATGGTTCAGATGTCTAGTATGTATTTCTGTTCTACAACCATTTCATTCTAGTCAATAAACAGATTTAATCTTACTCTCAGTTTCTGTAATCATAAAACAGAGACCCCAGTACATTGTATATAATGATTAACTTCACTGTTTTATTTGTTGTATTTGTGAAACATACCACTGTTTTTAAACAAAACACTTAATATTTATTATCTAAAAAGCATAAACATTTTCCCTCTGAAGAAAAAAATAGATAACCGTCCTGAAATGACCCAAGGAAACTGTGAGGAATAAGAAGCTACTTTAAGTGCTCTTCTTTCTTCCCTAAACGGAAAAAGATACTCTCTCCATTCCCACTTCTACAGCCCCTGCAAAGAGAAACACTGATGTTCTCTTTTGTTTTTCCAATAGAACCATTATCCTTGAGAACAAGATACACCTTGTAAGTAAAGTGCCCCCTGCATGACTTCCGGAAAACAATCTACCTGAGATTTTTAGAAATACTCTTAAAAATTACCTAAATAGCATATTAGAACTAGTAACCCAATAGGACAGAAGTATCATCTGTCAACTGGATCGATTAGCAGTTGAGGGACCCTACTGGCAGTCTCAGACCTTTTATATTAATGATTGTCATTAAAAACACATTAAAATCATATTTTCTAATTGTCAATAATTGATAACTTATCAATTGTTATAATTTTGAAAAATTAATTTCTCTCAAATAAGAAAGCTGATAAAATTCCTACAAAAAAGTAATCATTTTTCCAAATGTTTTTGATGCTAAAGGAATAGTTTTAATTTGCATGATTTTTATTTTCTTTTTTTTTGCCAATATTTTATTCTTTACTACTCTCCTGCATTTCAACTTCTGTGGGACAAACTGGGCTAAGTAGAAACAAACATCTGACTCATGGCCTCTGTACATCATGGTCATTTTGAATGTACATTTTCCTTGGGAAAGTAAATGCACTCTGAATGGAGTCTAAAGTAAGGCTCTCAGGCATTTTCAGAATTGCATATTCTTCTCTCATTTCCCACAAGGCTGTAGATCTTTACATTTTGCTTCTCTTCTATTGTTTCTGTCACCACTCATCTCTATGAGTTTGTCTCTGATTTCTGCCCTCCTCACTCAGGTTCCAATAATGCATCCTTCTTAATATTCATTCTATAAGGACAGGCTGAGGTAGCTTGTTTCACGTCTTTGAATGATGGCTTCAGTCCAGAAAGATCTTTGCCTCTCGGAACATTTCAACAGATAATTATCTTACTTCCAAGTCTGCTCAAGTGTCATATTTTCAAGGAAGCTACTCTGATAATCCTATTTAAACCATAACTTCCCAACCTATTTCCACTCCAAAACCACATTCTAGTTCACTACAAATTTATTTTTACTATATTTCTTGTTTCTTGTCAATGGATACATCCACATTGTCTATTTGATATATCTGTCTAATATATCCCAAGTTTCTAGAAAAGGGTCTGGTATATAATAAAAATTCAAAAATATATATTGAATTAATTAATTAAATTATAGACAGTTATCTAGTTAGACTCAAAACTATAGCATAAGCACATCTTGAGATAAGTCACAAAGCACTAGAAATATTTCAATCAAATGTGATTATAGTTACCACTTGTCCCATTTGTTCATTTTGAAGTCGAAGCATCAGATCTTGAATCTAACTGATTACTAAGACTCAACAAGCGTCTGATTTTTAGTCTGGAACCTCCAATTCCCTGACATACATTACCCAAATCGCAATCATATATTTGTTGTCTAAAATAACACAACCTTGATTATTAAAGCAGACTTGAACACATTACTGTCTGGATTATTGTTAAAACACCTCATTTCTTTAGCCTTTAGTCCTAGGGTTCCTTTAAGTTTTCTTTTGTTGGGTTGTTTTAACTTCGTATTTTCATCCAGTACAATTCAAGGTTGTTTCTCCCTTAGGCCTTATGATTACTGAGAGAACAATGTGTCATATGCATGCACCCCAAATACATCTCTTGGCTGCATAGCAAAATTATATTCTCTGCAGTTGTTTATAATAAGGTTCTTTTAAGTAGGTACAATAGAAACTGACTTTGGTTAGTTGAAGTAAAGATAACAAGATATCAAACTGGACTCTGATCAGAGTTTTGTCAGTAAATAGAAAGGATAAGAATAATATAATAGATGCCAAGTAGACCTATAGCCTGGGGTGCTGGATCACTAATGAAAGACATGTTAAGAAACGTACAACTGATTCTTCTGCCCTTAGATTTTCTCTGTACTAGGCTGTAAAAAAGGAGGCAGAAGAATTCCTAAGGATTCCTTTGAACTAGTCGCCAGAGTGATGCGCAACCTCCTCAGTGTGAGGGGTATGTTTCTTCTCTGGGATAAATGAGAAGGGCTTCAAAGGGACTATTCAGAGATATCAACAAGGGTTTCCTGAAGGTTGAGGAACACGGGGGCTGTAACTAACTCATACATGGGAGTCTGAGGCCAGAACAGTGGCCGAATGTAATTTGACTTGAGTGCAGGGTAAAGAAAGTTGTACTGGGGAGTGCTGCATTTCCATAGAAGGAAGGCAGAGGTGCTTGCTTCCCAGAAGCTCAATTTGTGTCTGAGAAAGGGAGCAAACCTGGGAGTAGCTCCAAAGGGATTGTTCCAGAGAAAATAACCAAGAGGGACAAAGCTTACAAAACAAAGTAACTTAGATACTAGAGCTGGAATGAGTCTTACACTTTTTTGCCTGTATAGACTTAAAAGTTGCAGAACCTAATTCATTCTTAATAATTCTAAATGTATTTGCAAGTGGAATAATGAGAAAATAGCAGTATTTTGATAACATATTAGTAAATGGAAGAAAATAAACCCCTAAAAATATTCTGTTTATCAGCCGATATTTGTGGACATTTGTTATATAATCATCATTCATTTACTTTTGACAGTGTTGTGTCTGATAAGCTGTAACTATGACCTTAGGACTTATTACCATATGGCCTTTTGCATTGCATTCTTAAGGATAATCTATACTAGATAAAATAAAAGAAGGAAACAAATTATGCACATTTGCTACTTTCTAATATTTTCATTAGATAATAGAAAAACCAACTGTCAATGCCCCAAATAAGAAAATTGCATTTGGATATTATGGAATGGCAATCATTTAGGTTTAAATCATGAGCTCTAATCACCTCATCTCTTTGAAAGCAGTGATAAGGTTGTATCCACACAGCTTGACCATGAAATAAAAGTATTTGTCTCTCCTGTCTGACCTTAGAGAAATCTAAAACAAAATGAAAGAAATCTCACAGGTTGAGAACTGAAAAAGATCAATATTATCTTCTGTAGAAAATAAAAAGAATTTTTTAAAAATGAACACTTTTGACTGCTGACTATTGGTTCTGAATGTTAATTCCACCACATAATGAGAAGTTTTAAGTTTATTAATTACAGAAAAATAAATATATGATTGTCATTCATGGTATTTGCTCAACTTTCTAATACAAATATAATATTTTATTATTCTAGGACTTTTTTAGTGACTTCTATTGTCAGTGCTCTCATATATACAACCTATCGACCTATTTTTATCTTCTCTCTTTTTCTTATTTCCCAGTGAAGTTTCTTTTCTATATTTATTCCTTTATTATATGTTCAACTTATTTTTTGTTGTTTTAATTTTTTTAATTTGAAAACTGCACTTTCAGAACAATTGCAACAAAAATGCAATGAATTTCCATACATCATTCTTCACCTAGATTTATTCAATGTTATTATTTTACCTTCTTTACCTTTTAATCCCTGAAAAAAAGTAAATAAAACTATAATAGTAAGTATTAGTAGTAAACTTTTTTTAATGGAATCATTTGAAAATGTTGCAAACTTTATGGTCCTTCACTCCTAAATACTTTAGCATGTGTTTCCAAGGAATAGAGATCACCTCTTTATATTGTAGGAAACAACCGGGCTCTTATATGCTTAATATGAGAATTGGACAAATATTCATGCCCAGTGGTAGGATATGAAAAAAGGTCTTTAACACTAAATTTACACAGAGGTAAAACTCTTCAAGAGTACAAGCATTCTGCAGCAGGTGCAGAGGAAGAGGATAAAGTAGAAGCCACCTATGTAAAACCAATTTCTCCTTCTTAACTTTCCAGTTAGGTTAAGACATGGCCCTTTGAAAAAGAGTATCAAAGTAGAGAGCTGCCAGAAGGATTACTCATGGATAAAAACTCCAATCACATGAAAGAAAATTGTGTCCTAAAATATTTCTATACTAGCAATGTTCAAATGTTTTAATGTGCTGATTGGGCTAGATGTATGAATATACATTTCACTACAAATGAAATGCAATTGTTCCTTAACTATAGATGAACTACTCAATCTCACTCTCATTCAGTCTCATTCACAATAAGAAAAAATGTGAATCAAAACTACACTGAGATGCCATTTCTCAACTATTAGTTTGGCAAATATTAAAAAAAAATTTGACAGCATACTCTATTGACATAGCCGTGGAAAGAGGCATTCATACATAACAGGTTGGAATACAAAGTTTGGATGGAAATTTGATAATATCTAGCAAATTTACATAGGTATTTATCCTTTGATCCAGTAACCTCGCTTCCCAAAGGCACACTGGCAAAAGTACCACCAACAACAAAACAATCAAAACAACAAAAAAGAAATCTCAGAAAAATGTATTTACAATTTGTAAGTCTAGTCATGATAGCATTTTGACAACAGACAAAAGTACAAATGTCCATCATTGTAGTTAAATAAACTAGGTTATACTCAAATATTCATAAACTGGGTACTAGACAGCTGAAAAATAAATGACACATATGTCTATATATTGCCTAGATATTGTTATGATCCCCAAGATGTATTGTTAAGAGAAAGAGCAAAGTGGAGAAAAACTTGTGTACTATACTATGCTATTATTTACCAAAAACAAACAATAGCATAAAAGCAAAATAAGCACCTTTAGGAGAAAGAAGAAAATGGAAGAGGAATGAAGATCACTATCCGACTACTCTGAATATACTTTGTTTTTAGATTTAACTCTATCTCTATAAGGAACATTTAAAACAAAGTAATTTTCTATGTATCACTGGCAGGATATATTTTAAGAACAAAAAAAAACTAAAAAACTTTATTTGCTTATAGTAATCTTTTGTTAGTGATAGGGTTGTCAATGGCATTTTGAGAATATTGTGTATCCTATGCAGTAATGCAAATGACTACATTGAAAACTAGGATTTCCTGCATGGAAATATAAAGGAACAGATGTAGGATTAACAAGGTTAAGTAAATATCTTATAGGAGTAAATTTGAATTGGAATTATTGGGAATTAGTAACATAAAACTCATGATATATTTGTATACTGTATATACACTTAATGTACACTGTATAGGCAATAAACAACAACCAGCCCAGTGGTGAATACCACTAGTGCTCAGACTTTGATCTCTAAGTACTACTTCCCACCAAAAGAATCAAGTCCTTAGAAATATTTCAGTCTCGAATAGGAAATATACAAGATGAGTTTGGGACATCTTTTCATACCAGAAAGAAGGAGGATAAATTAGTTGAGCTAATAGAAACTAGATTCTTACTCTCCTGTCTAGTTCTTAGGAAATTAATACCATCACACCTATATCAAACAATTCTGAGTTAACATCATTAATAAGTCTGCTGCGATGGACTGTAGCCAACGCAGGTGGGAAAGATTACTACAAAGGCTATGTTCTTGAGTAGCTTTATTTAGTGGAATCTGTTAACAAATGTCTGATGTCCTTAGGGCAACATCATTTCTTTGTCACCTTCTGAAGAGAGATTTGGCAATAGTGAAAACAGATAGCATGTATATATACTTTCAATATGCCAAACAGTTTTGATTCCTTCTCATATATCTATTAATTTAATACTCACATCAATACTGGCATGTATATACAATTATTTGAGTCATTTTACAGACTTAGAATAAACCAAGATGCAAACAGATTAAGTAGTTTACTTCAGTTCTTATGCTTATTATATTAAGTGTTATACCCAGAGTCCAAACCCAGACACTGTGAATTTAGAGCCCATGTTCTTGATCAGCATGCAATATTATCAGCCAGCATAGCTCAATCACACTTTATGAGAAGTCATTAACACTATATCTGTTGTAGGAACAGAACTGTAAAAGTGTTTTAGCTTAGGGCCATGTGTTTTATATACACACACACACAAGCACTCATGCACGCGCTCACACATGGCATATATTAAAAGGTTAAATGAATATATATATTCATATATTATATATATAATTTATATATATATACATATATTTATATTTACTTGAGGGAAACCCTTTTTATCAGTGGAAAGCTTAGAATTTAATTCTATATCACTTGAACACCAGTATATAAAACTTTCTAGAGAATAGAGATTAACTAACTCACCAACTATCACCAAGAAAGAAATTAGTGCAGTTAAGATTTGAATCCTTGACTCTTAGATACCAACGCCCATATATATCTTTAAATGCTGCCATATTTATCTCTGTGGGCCAACTATATAATCTCTCTTATCTTGTTTTCTCACTTCACAAAAATGTTATAAACAGAAATATATATAATTTCTACCTTAAAGACTCAATTTATTGGAAATAGAAAGCACAGTAGCATTACTTTATCATTTTCACTTTTACTTTCATCATCATTTTAACATTCAACCAACTATTTTTTTTACATTTTGCTTTTTTAGCTTACGATGATAATGATGTTCATGGTAAGGGTAATGAAATTTAAAAAGAGAAGGCAGAGAAGACAGAGAGAAAGAAAAGATAATACCTTCCCTTGTTTCCTATTACCCCTACAAGAAGCACAGTATTTTATTATAAGGCATCAAATAGAGGCTATAAGTGAAGAATCCAAATGTCAAACATAAAATAATCATATTCCTGTGGCCACTAGGTGATTAGGTATGCATTTTACTTATTTTAATAGGAATAGGGACCTACATAGTATTGCCTTTTTACAGAATTTGATGATCCCATTTATTGTTCCCAGTCCTGCACTGTCACAATTTGGAATGAGTACACTTTGTCTAAAAAAATTTTTTGTGCTTTTATACTAGCATTTCATAAGATACCATTAGAGATCTGTTTTTAGACTACTTCTATAGTATAAATCTCTCTTAAGAATGGTCTTCCATTTGTTAATTTATTTTTGTCTCAGTTTTCTGCAGCTTGAGCTGGCCACATTTTATAAATCTAATAAATAAATATTTATGGGATGATCTCTGCTTACTTTTGGAAATAAAGTTTGAGTGAATGAGTAAATTGGGTGAAAGTTTTTCCAGCCCTTATGTATCCTTTGAGAATAATTGGTTCAACTATTTTCTAAAATGCATGTTTCATTTACATCAATTTTGATAATTACCTTTTTACTTTCCATGATATAGAAAACTAGTTTAAACAGATACAGTCTAGCACTTATATGACAGAATCTTAATTGTTCCCAAGAGTATATTGAAGCTTCAGTTTTTCTAACATTAATACCACTTATCTTTAGACTGAAGTATTCTTTACAAGAACAACCATCTTCCAGCACCTTTATTAATAGATTATGTACAGTAATAGTTCTGTCTTTGGAATGATAAATGGGACTGAAAACTGTTGGCATATCTAGAAGCTTCCCTATCTTTAATGGAAATCAGTGATAAGATTATTATTCTCAATTACCTTATATAATAATCTCTATTAGAGAGTAAATGTATACGCTGTGATGCTGTGAATCTCTTCATATAATTAATGTTTCTAAAGTTTGTCAGAGATATTACAAATCATATAACAATTCTACTGTATAGAATTGTACATATAGGCATATGACACAACCAACAGGAATTTGCCTGTTACCTTTAGTAATCCATACAAAGTGTGGCTTAGCTGTCAAGTCTACCTTGGGAAACGAATTCTAGAAATCAATTATTGATTGGTGATTAACACATTCAGATGCCTACGCATAAATTGCCAAAGATTTTCTTCAGCTACATACTTTATAATGAAAGGATTAATTGAGAATCATTGATCCATACCATGAAATAAGGGTATAATTTGAATTAAAAGTTCACTTAGTATAATTATACACAAACATATCAGAAATAATCTCCAGTATGGTTCTTAAATTAACTTCCAAACCCTTCACTTTGGGTTTGAGATAACACTCAGATGTGGCTGAGAAAAATGTCCCTAGAATTGCTTTATTCATATCTTTTTCTCCAATCAGTATCTTGATTTTGTGTTGCAAAAGTACAAATTGCATTGTACTTTCAAATTCTACCTGTAGTTAGTCAATCCTTATAGCTTAGTGACAGTCTACATTATTGCACAGGTATAAAATAGATTATTTTCTCCTAATCGGCTGCATACTGTATACATAATTCCTATTTTGCTTTTCCTCTTTCTCTTTCTCATTTGGAGGCACAAAAGATGACAAAGACAAAGTTGTGTTGCTCTGACAGAAAGGCAGAACATGAAACTCTCATCCTTTTGCTCCTCTCATACCTGACTCTTGCTTCTTTCTTGACTCAACTGGGCTTCCATGGAGCATAGTTTGAATACAAGTGTTCTTGAAATTTTACCAAATATTCTACATTTTAATTTATATTCTTAATACATAAAGATATGCAGTTAGAAATTGCCAACATCCTTAATATTCATGAGAGAGTTAAGTTCCATCTTTAAATTTCAACATTGGGCCCTACATGAAGCTCTTTGTTCAAAGGTTAAGAGTGAAAAAAAAAAATCTGTTCTGAGGCTTATAAAAAAAATCATGGTATAAGAAAAAATTCTTACCATTTAGCAATTTATTTCATAAAAATAATGAAAAACAAATCTTATTTACAATAGTAACAGAATATAGAAGGTCACAAAATTTCTAAAAAAGGAAATATATGTGTAACACATAAGCAGAAAACTAAAAATTTTTTCTGAAAGATATAAAAACATAAAACATGTAAAGAAAAACAAATGCCTAGAAGAGAGTATTAAGTATTAAAAAAAGTTTTTCAAGAATTAATATTTAGTTTAAATAAACAAAAATAAAAACAGTATTCCTCAAAAAAATAAAAATATATTATACTATGTAAAATTACTCAAATACCAGTAGCGGGTGATAACATTATGAATATTAAACTATGTTATAACACTAATAATTGAGAGTATCACACTAATAAACAGAAAAAGTATCACAAAAGTAAAATGTAATGACTATCAAAGGAAACCTCACATGTCATTGTGTTGAGAAAGAAAAAGTTATCCATGGTGTTGGAAATAGTTAAAGTCGGAAAAAAAGCAAATTCAACCTATGCTCTTCAAATAATTTCCACAGGCAAGAGTTAAATGTAAAAATATACTTTAAAACTAGAAATTAATGTAATTATTTAGTTTTAGATGTTAGAGAATAGTTTTATAATATTAAAACTCAAAAAAATATAACACTCAAAAGATGTAAGAATATGAGCATGAAAAATCCTTGCACTTGAAAAATAAAAGGCAACAATATGGAGGCTGCTTATAATCATTATGGGTTTAAGAATTTATTTCCACTGTAAAATCTTCATATAAATTAATAATAAAGAAACCGAAACTAATATTTTCTATAAATGGAAAATAATCTATCTCACTAATAAGGAAAAAAGTAAATATTTTACATTGGAATGTTATTTTCATAAATTAAATTAACACGAATGTTGTTAAATAAAAATATACAATGTTGCATGAATCATATTTTGGATAGAAAAAATATTGAGTAAATATTTGCAATGTATATAAAAAAATGATAAGATATTCAAATCCACTTAGTCCATTCTTGGGTACTCTAGTCTAAGAAAAAAACAAAAATATCACAAAATTATAAGTAAATATTTTATGGTATTATTATTAAAAACATTTTCATAAAGATGTGTAATTTTAGAAAAATTTATTGAGATTAATACTATAACACTTATTTAAGTTATAAAGCATAATAATATAATGAATAGCTATTAACCCACTATGTGCTCCATACTTCTATGCCTTCTTTCCCACAGATAGGTCCTACTTGAATTTTGTGTTTATATAAAACATTGGCATTCCTAAACAAAGTATTGTTTTTGCATATGTGTGTGAACTCAATAAATATACATCTATGTAATTGTCAATTGTTTCCTTCTCTTCCCTTTCTTTTCCTTTTCCTTTTTTTTTTTTGTATTCATTATTATATTTTAGATTCATCTGTGTGTTTGTATGTAGCTGCATAACAGTTTTGTAGAACTGCACATCTATTTATCCATTTTTCTGTCAAAGCACACTTGGGTGTTTCTCAAGTGTTTTTGCCTATGGTGCTTCTATCTCCTTGTCTCCTAGTACAAAATTATAAAAGTTCTCTAGGAAATAGAGTGAACTTTCTAAGTAATCCACTATGTGTAACTCCAGCTTTAAAAGATAGAACCAATATGTTTACTAAAGTATACCAATACACTCAACCAAAGGGTAAGCGTTCCTATTGCCCAAGTGACAACAAAGCTTTTTCAACTCATGACAACTTCATTTTAAATTTTTGTCAATATAGTAAGAGTATTAACATCTTTAAATGTTTATTTCATATTTGATCTTTCTCTTCTGTAAAATACCCTTTCATTCGTTATACCCATTCTTCTCAGGTTATTTTTCTTTTTCTTAATAATCTTAATATTAATTCAATTATTTATGTATTACATATTATATGAAATATAGAAAAATATTTTCTAATTTTACATATTTATACTTAAACTTATTAATATATATGTATATATTTATGTGTAATATCTAAAAGTGTTTTTAATTTACTTATCCTTTTCCAGTTACATATGTGACAAATACCTTCTCTGAGAATGTTACTTTTATTTTCACTTTTTGTATAGTATATTTTAAATAACAAAAATTCTCAGTTTTGAAGTAGTAAAATTTATCAATGTATCCTTTATGATTAGGAAACTTATGTAATGTCTAAAAACAATATTTATTAATACACTTGAGTGTATTAGTCACATTTGCACAGTAACAGCAAGCCAAAATCTCAGTGGTTTACAATATTAAATATTTATTTCTTGTACACATTACATGTCAGCCTCTATGAGATGATGCTATCCTCCTCTACATCTTCTAACTCTGGATCCATACTGAAAGAGAAGCTCCTATATGACACATAATGGGTTTTATGACAGAGACAAAACAACAAAGAGTTGGTGGAAACGTGTAATGGCTCTTAAGGCTTAGATGTGGTGGTGTGTCTGTGCCCCATGCCACTGGTCAAAGCAATTTTCATGCACAAACACATCAGTGAACCATAGATGTGCACTCAGTGCACATACGCATTAGCAAGTCACACAGGTCAGTAGATGAGGACATATAATCCTTTTACAGGAAGCAGAAATATATATTTGTGAAGAATCACAAAGACTACATATTTTATTTTTATTATATTCGAAATAAAAATGTACATTTATAAACACATCCAAATATTTTTATAGGAAAAAACTGGCACAAAATACACTAAAATATTAACAACTGTTTTCTTTTGATGGAAACTTTTTGATATTTTTTTCTTTTAGTCTTCTAAATATTACAGTTTTTATAATGCACATATAGCTTTATAAGATGAAACATATAAATGCTATTTAAACCATGTCATCATTTAATAGATTTCAAGATATTTCTGATTAGAAATAATGTATTAAATTTAACATTTCATTGACCATCAAGAATTATTTTCACTGAAGGTAAATATTGACTCTTTCTTTGGATCAATAAATCATGATCCATTCCTCAAGAGAAGTCAATATCTACTTTATTGTTTCTCTAGACTCCAAATGGAAACTTTGATGAATGTCTTTAAATTTTCTCTCGAGTTTCTGATGGAATGTTCTTTAGCAACAACCATAGTTACAATTAATCATGAGATAGATCTTTATATCTTAAAAAGAAATGAACCAATAAGTAGTAGAGAGATGAACTATGTTTTCTCCTTCAGTCACATATTAACATATAAAAAAAATAAGCTAATACAAACGAAAGAAATTACCCCTTCTAAAGGTTTTTGTTACACTAGTCTTTAATATTCTAATGATTTCTTGAAATCTGATATAGAACTTATTCCAACATTATCTTTATTTTTTTCTTATTTGATTAATGTAACTACCGAAAGTTCCTCTGTGGTAATAGAGTGTTGGATAAAAGTAACACACATACACAATTTGAAATGGGTAGAATTACTTTCTCTAGGAACAATGTTATATAGTAATAAAACATAGATATTACTAATATTAAAAAATAGAAATTCAAGGCCATAGTGATTATTTCAATATTTATTCTTTCAATGTCAGTTGTTATATGTTAAAAAAAAAAATAGTTTAAGGCCACTTGGTTGTGGAGAGTTCCTAAAACGCATCTTAATTTAAATTACCTTAAAGATATTAACTACCATTTATTGGTCACTGTTAAACATAAAAATGTTTTATATAAACAATTTCTTTAAAAATAGAATGTTCCTATTTTGTAGCATTTTAAAATTAATTCTATTGTTTAAGTGTTTTAAAGTCCTTATTTAGGTCATTTTCACCTCCTTCATTTCTTCTTTGTATAGAATAAAAAAAAAATAGCTCTGTTGCAATGACCTATAATTGATTTTGTAATCAGTCGGTCAGGAAAGCCACTGACTGTAAGAATTAAAAGACCACTTCACATTAGAAAACATGTTACTGGCTGCCAGAAAGAAGAAGATTCACATTGAGAATATCTAATATCTCAGTGTGACCATGTAACATAAAACATTTCCCAGGTTAGACTTTGACTTAAGACTTTACTATTTGCTGTGTCCCTCTGTCCCTCTCTCCCTCTGCCTATTCTTCTAAGTAATTCCCACTGATGCTTTTGGATTTAGCTTAAACATAAGCTCTGCCACAGTCCCTTGGCTGACAAATTCCCTTTCTAAATATGTCAGATGCCCCTACAAGGCATTTTTATGAGTTCACTTAGCCCCTGACACATTGATTTAACAAATATTTCCCACACTCATGATAACTCGCACTTCACTAATTGTTAACTTTTCTGCTAAACCCATAAGAATAAAAGTTTCCTAAAGAATAGTTTTATTTGTCTTATATTTTAAAATATTTAATACTTTGCCATTATTAACACAGTAATCTATCAATAAATAATTGTGAAATATTGACTGAATGAGTTAAGTTGCATTTTGAAGGTAACAGGCAATATAATTTAGTGGTTATGATCACAGATAATCCAGACTGCCAGATTTGATTCTTAATTATATTTGTTATGTAATTTGGGTTAGCTGTTTAATCTTTCTGTGCCTATTTCTTCATCTATACAGTAAGATTTCTATTATTAGGGTTTCATAAAATTATATGAGTTAACATATGTAAAGCACTTCAAATATTGCACAGGAAATAATAAGCTTTACATTATCATATATAGATGCATTAACTGTTGTCATGTTAAAATTTTTATAATTCAAAAGGAAAAGGTAAACTGACAAACATTCCAACTTGTTCCAAACATGTGACACATAATGAATTTAATTTCTAAAACATTATGTTGGCATCTAGAGTCAATATTTTTACTATTTTCCCAAATGGTTTCCTGCCTGGCTCACACTTGTCATGCTAGTAATTATGCAATTGAAAATTCATTAATCAATTTATTTGAAAAAACATTTTAAAAATGCCTAAATGTACTAACCATAATTATACATCTTGAGAATAGAAGTATAAACAAAGTAGATAAGTTTCATATTCTGATGGAGCTTACACTCTAGTAGGGAAAGACAGTCGATAGAAATAAAATACATAAATACCAAAGAAATAGCAGATACTGGTAAGTGCTATGTAAAGAATGAAAATAGAGCAATGAGATAGCGATCATCTGGGTGATTGCCAAAGTTTGAGATGTTAGGGAAGGAATCTGATACTTAAAAAGAGGTCTGAATGGCAAGAAGGAGCCAGACTTGAGAAAGTCAAGCAAAAATATTTTTTATGCAGAGAGAATAATTTTTACAAAGATCCAGAGATGGAAGCTAGCTTGCCATTGTCAAGAAACCAAAAGAATTTCAGTAATTTGGGGGAAAAAATAAGTAAAGGGGAGAGTGATTCAAGTTGTGGCTGAGTCACTACATGTGTATACTTTAAATCTATAAAGATTTTGAAAATTATAAGTGAAAAAAGATAAGAATTTTTAAGTAGAGATTGACATGATCTAACTTTTAAGCCATTATTCAGAATACACTACGGACAATGGAAAGAGAAAGCAAGATATAAAGCAGGAAAATTAGTAAACTATTACCATAATATCTTGCCAAGAAATCATAATGATTTGGATTAGGGTAAAAAGAGTGGGAATGGTATGAAGTGTATGGACATATACTGAAGGTGGATCTACATGACTTGCTCGTGGGTTTGATTCGAGAAGGGAGTAAAAGAGTGTAATCAAGGTTAGATTTATGATTTTTGGTTTAAGCTATTGGATGGATGATGGTATCCTTAAAAAATGGGGGAGGAGTGAGGCAGAAATAGGTTTGAGGACTAATGGTAAGAATTTCCTTTTGGTAACACTAAATTTGAAATACTTAGCACACATCATGCAGAGACATTATACACAGTTAGACTGTGAAGCTGGAGTTCTAATGAGAACTCCAGGACTTAAGATACAGATCTGGGAATCAGATCCAGGTTTAATATTTAGATTTGGGAGTCATCAACATATTAATTCAGTCCCTATACTGTAGTTTCTTCATTCTGTTAAATAATATAATTAGCATCTTATTTATTTCAAATCTTCATTCTAATTTTATATAAAACACTGACTTGTTGGTATCTAAGAGAGTTAATATAATACTAAACATTGCTGATCTTTTATAATTCAAGTACTTTATGTCAAAGCAGGTATACTTCAATTTCAGATATTTTTTTCACTGTGACATTTTATCAATAGTCATTTGGCAACTAGTCTTTTCCAGATGTGAGAAGGAAATAGATAATTCTAAAGTTACCTATGACAGATACTGTATTGAATTGATTAATGAGCTCATCCTGCTTCTCAGTTCACCGTGAGCTTCAATTCATCATCATGAATTGCCATTAAGATTACTAAAAATTCTACAGACGAATGTTTATATGTAAGCTCAATGATCATCGCTAGTCCTGCAGGTGTATAATTTGAAATATGATATCACTATACTGAGAAAATACCTAATTTAGTTTTAATGTATTCTCAAAATTAGATAATAAGATATCTAACTCTCATTTTCTCATTAGAGTTCCAAATAAATATGCACTTTCTCCAAATCCAGAAATAAGAAAATGGTCTATTTCAATATAATTTAAGTTGCTGATTTGCAATAAAAATAAGACTGGCATTTCAGCTAATCACATTTTACTACATATATTATTCATTTAGCAATTATTGTCATCATCTTCAGATTCTTATGGAAGAAATATGGAAAAATATGTTGGGAGAGAATTGGAAAGGAGGAGATATTTTGAAGTAGAAAATTTTAAAAAGGAAAAAGGGCTGTGGATTTGCACCAGCACAGAAGAAGTAGAAGCAATTTTAGATAATGATTTATTTCTGAGGGAATTTTTGGAGAAATGGTTGGACCCCACTTCAGGGTGCTTAGGAAAGCCGATGAGCTGATTAAGAGTTAGGATTAAGAAAGAAAAGAGGAAAAAAAGATGTTGAAGAACTTTCCTCTAGTACTCCCTAAGTTTTGTACTATGAATTACATTCACATATAAAATAATTGGGATTTAAATGTGTTCAGGAGACTTACATAATGCATTATGCTACCTCACCTATTAAACTCACTTGCCACTGCCCACTTGATTAGCAATCATGGGATCTGTCCACATAAGGAAAGGCAAAATGATTCATGTTTCCGAGACATGTGGTTTGACTGCATCCCTATGTTTGACTTTAAAAAACAGGATGCTATTTATGAATTAAATATAATGTAAAACAATATTTTCACTGTGTTAGCCCCACGAGTTTTACTTTTCAATAACTTGAAAGTTCTGCATATATGTGCTTTGCCAAAGTCTGTATGAAAATTCCATAATTTCAGACAAAAACATTTACACACCATGCTGTATATTGGACAGTTATACTTTGGGTTAAAAAAAAATTCTTTATTTTTACTTTCCTGACTATGTTCTGTTGGTGCAGTTTAAAATGTTATAATCCTATAAAGAAATACGTCCTGTTTAAATATACCTTCCTTTAGAGAAATACCCTTTCTCATTATGGCATTACTCTGTGCACTGGAAACTAAATCTATTTGATTCATGAGAACAAAGGTGGAGATGGCAGGGGGCATAAAAATTAACGGCTAATTCCTAAGCAGTAGCACTAATACCACAATGAAACTCAAACTGTTTAATTTCTGGCAACTGAAGAGACAGTTGCCAGCAAGTGATCCTTATTTTTCCTGACATTTCATTTCTGTCTCTGTTCCTATCACATACTACTGTGAATTTATAATTACTAACAAAGAATTGCAGTGCATTTGCTAGATTTAAATGGATTTCATGACATACTGATGCAGTTATATGCCCTTTCTTCAAAGGCTAAATGTGTGTCAGCTCCACAATGCACCACATGGCAACAGATGGCAATATTTGAATGGCTGGTCTACTAAGTGAGTGAAGAGTGTCATTCTGCTCTCAGATACTTCTGCCTTGACTAAGGAAATTAATTTACAATGGGAAAAAAATAAAGGACTTTCATTCTACCCATTTAGTTACCCACCAAAGCTGCAACAGGTCATGCAATCCTTCTGAGTATAGTGCGGACTAACAGCAAATATCACTGATTTTACGTAAGTCACATAAACACTCTTATCTCACTTAATTTATAACGTGAGATGCTAAGACTTAAGTTCTGCTTTATATGTACCAAGTCCTGATCGTTCAGTACTGAAGGTTAGGAAGTCCTACAAGTCTGTCTGAAAAGAATCAGTAAAGCAGAGAGCTTGAGCAATTATCTACTGTCTACAAGATATAACTACAAGATGTAATATACAGGTTGCAACATTAACTTAACAATTTTCGGAGTTAAGTGTGTATAGAGGAGCCTATAACAGGACTTGTTTAATTATATTTTGATATATATACATAAAACCTCAGAAGCAGAGCCAAAGACCAGTGCTTGGGACAACTACTAAAAACTAGTTTCTTGATTTGCTCTTGTCTTCGGCAGTATCATTTCCTTGTTTATTATTTCAGGGTTCATCAGAGCCATAAATTAAAGTGTTATTATTTGCATACATTACTCTCAAGTTGACTTTGTTGTTAAACTGGGACTCCTCACATTGATATTGTTGCCTGAAGAAAAGGTCAGGTTTTTTCCTCCATTCATCCCCAGGGAAGTAACACAATATAGAAACACTGACAGCTAGACACAAGCAGCCCTGCTGCAGCAATGGTCCTTGATGGTAGATCACCAGCTGCTTGAAAACATATATAGAGAAATTCCCCATTTTGCTCTATCTTCAACCTTGGAAATGTGGCTATAAAGTAAACCTCATAAATAGCTTCTATTTGTATTAGTAAGAAAATAATAGACATCTCTTAACAGAAAAATATAGAGAGATTTAAAAACATCTATTAACATATCCATGCAAATAGGGAACATCCAAAATTTAAATTCTTTGTTGTTGTTATCTTTCCTATACTTTGAATAAAACTACCCTCTTCTTTCTAGTTCATAATCATTAGCTGAGGATGCAGTGGTACATCACTGTAGCTTTAAATCATGAAATTTAACATGTGCCTGAGACAATAAAAGTTCTCCATAAGAAAATAGAACAAAAGAGAAAAAAAATATGTTCTGTTTTGATCTGGCTTTTAGAAAACACCATGCCACATGATAGATAGTATTCAGCCATTTGTTGAACTCCTGCCACAGAAATTTAGAATTTATATTGTTACTGTTTCTTAATTGAACTTACTTGACACTTAAAATCCAATAAATAGGGAAATGATTGTTTCTGCAGCTACTGCTTTCAAAGATACTTTGTACAATCTGTGGGCTCTCTTTTCCTCATTTCTTGATAAGATATAATTATGGAAGATCCCAAAATGTTTTTTTTTCTTGTTTCACATGCTCCTTTTTCTTCCATCTTGATCATCTCTATGTAAAGAGTCTATTTCAGCACTTTCTGTATCAAAAGATAGAATCTAGAGTAAATCAAAACATTTTCACATCCAATTCAACTAAAATCTTCTTCCTTGATCCATCTTCCAACCCCAACTCAGGTCTGTCCCATGTCCACAGATTTTATATTTCAGAGCATTGAAGCTGTCAAATAAGTGATCCATAGGAACTAACTATAAAATTATCCATTGAAGTTGGTAGCAAAGGAAAGGGTTTCAATATGCACTGAAATTTACTAAAATCTAGTATGGATCACTTGTATTACACACTAAACTTTGCAAAAGTATATAACTTAGGTATATACTTTATGTTCAACTTTAAAATTTTAATTTTGCATAGGCAGAATATCCAAACAATAAAAAGATAAAATATTTCATTCCAAACTGCAGTTATTCTTCTAAAGGTTAAGACTATAAACAGTTCCTTTACATCCTTCTAAAAAAAGTTATGTATACATACATTTTATATAAATTATATTTACATAAATATGATAAGAACACCTTATCTTTTCATTCTTACACTTTTTCTATTTCAGTAATTCAGATCTCCTTCACTGTTTTAAATAGCTGTACAGTATTCCATTATATGATAAACAGATATTTTGTTTGTTTTCACTTTTTTAATTCAGATTTTTCTTGACCCATTTTAAGAAAAAAATTAGCAGAAAGCACATAGAATTTTCATATACCACCTCATCCCCTCCCTCCAGTTTCCCCTATTATTAATATGCTACATTAGTGTGGTACAATTGTTTAATCGAGAGGCCAATAAATACATTATTATTAACTAAAGTCCATAGTTTACACTAAGGTTCAGTCTTTGTATTGTGCATTGTATGGGTTTTAACAAAGTATAATGACAGGAATCCAACATTGTAGTATCTTACAGAATAGTTTAATTATACTAAAAATCTCCTGTGCTCCTCCTAGTCACTCCTCCCTCCCTCCCCTAGAATCCCAAATGGCCACTGATCATTTTACTGTCTCCATAGTTTTGCCTTTTCCAGAGTGTCATATAGTTGGACTTATACAGTAAGTACCCTTTCTAGATTGGTTATTGCAGTGCAGAAGTCCTTCATTTTAACAAAGTCCGATTGTTATGGTGTGCATATCCCCCCTTTCAAATTCATAAGTACCAGTTCTAATCCTCAGTACCTCAGAATGTGATCATATTTGGAGAGAGGGTTTTTACAGCAGTAAATTAAAATAAACCCATTAGAATGGGGCCTAATTCAATATAACTGATGTCCTTATAAGAAGAGAAAATTTGCATACAGACATGTGCAGAAGGAAGAAGATATGAAGATACTGGTAGAAAACGGCCATCTACAACCCAAGGAAAGAGATCTGAAATAGATCTTTCCCTCACAGCCCTCAGAAAGAACCAATCCTATCAACACCTAGATCTTAGACATCTAGCCTCCAGAACTGTGAGAAAAGAAATTGCTGTTGTTTCTCCTGTGTGTGTGGTACCTCGTTACAACAACCCTAGCAAACTAATACACCAATTTATCGATTTCTTTTCTTTCATGGATCATGCATTTGGGGTTATATCTCGAAAGTTATTACCAAACCGAAGGTCAGCTAGACTTCCCCTTGGTTTACTTTTTTCTATCAAAATTGTGCTATAATCTCTCTCTCTTTTTTTTTCAGTTGGATATATACTTTTATAAGAAATACTTAGAATAAATTCCTAGGAGAAAAATTGCCACGTCAAAAGATATGTTATCTTTGCCAAATATTTTCCAAATGCTCTATCAAAAGATTGTAATAATATAGCATCCTTCCCATAGTTGAAGTGACTTTTTCTATCACTCAAGTTAGCACTGTTTTTCAAATTAATAGTTATTGTCAATGCCATTGATAAAAGTGTGTTCCATCTTGGTTCTTAATTTATTTCTTATGTATGAATAAATTTAAGAATTTAAAAATTACAATGGTAATTAAATTTTATTTTTTATAAAGCGTCTGTTTATAACTTCTATTTTTATTGAATTTTTAGTGTTCTTGAGTGTTTATTTTCTTTCACGATTCACACATTACTGAAACTTGAAAGAAAAATTTAATTATGACTAACTATATAATTATCCTTCTAAAATATACTATGTGCTTCTAAAAGAAAACATGTTCTCTACATTTTGAAAACATCTTCCACTGAGATACAACTGTAATAGAAACAGGACATCAGAATAAGAGTTTTTAGGCATGTTAATTTCTAGTTGTGTATGAGACATATGCAATAGGAAATATTGAGTAAAAAAGTTGACTATACATTCTCTAGAGTTCAGGAGAGAAGTCTAAGCAGGAGATAAAATTTTGGAAATAATCAGAATAGAAACGACATTTGTAACAATGAGCCTAGATTAAATACTAGAACATAGAACTGAAACAATCAACATTTAAAGATCAGAAAAATGGAAGAGATCAGCAAAGAATCTTCAGAAAAAGTGTGAAATGATGCAGGAGGAAAAGGAAGAGAGAATTAAGTTTTGGAAGAGTTCAATGATGAAAATATTTTAATGAGAGGATGATCAACCATAGCAGCAGGTGATTATAATGAAAATATACCATTTTCATTTGAAAAGAGGGAGGTCACTAATAACCCTAATGTCTAATTAGGTGGCACTGTAAGAATAAATGCATAAAAGAAGTAAGTTCAAGAGAAAATTGAATGAGATTAACAACTCTTTTAGAAATATAAACTGTAAAAGAGAGCAAAGAAATGGGGCAGTAGTTCTAAGGCATGTGGATCAAAGGAGTTCTGTTTTGTTTTGTTTTTCAATGGGAAATATTGTAGTAGTTCTTTATGCCAATGAGAACTAGCCACGTGAAAAAGGGAGAGAAAAAAATAAGGCAGAGATAAAAAGGGAACAAATGTAAAGCAGCTCTAAAATCCAACGTGAACAAGTTTGAAAATGCAAAAAAAAAAAAAAAAGTTGAGATGAATAGCCATGATATTGTCAAAATAAGAAACATACAAACCTGTAGGTAATTTTTATGTGTTTATTTGAGCCAAAATGACAGCACTTGCCAGGGAAAAATCTCAAATGAGAGTTTCACAGTTTCTTTTATGTATTTGAAATTAAGAAGGGAATGTTAAGGAAGATTACATGGAGGTGGGAGAAAGCCAGGGACTGGATTACAAGATAGTTAACAGGATTACGTGCTCTCCTGATGGTGTGTCAACCTAACACAGAAACAATGGACAGGGCTTGCTTAAGGCAAAGATAAACCTTCACTAAAAAGTTATATACCTGGGTTGTGACTACCTACCATGACCTGCCCTGTCAGAAATGTATGATTGGATCACCCTGTGAAATTACTTTTCATAGAACCCCCTTTTCATCCACAAAATTAAAATGAGACCATTCAGCAGAGTTGTGCGTTTTTCTCCAGCAACTTTTAGCAGTTCATGTACATGTTCAGTGTAGGTGAGTTAGTTTATTCAGCATAATTACTCAATATAAAAACTGAATAAAACACAGGGGGAATGAGAAAAATAAGTTGAGGGAGTGAGAATGGTAACATCTAATGGAACTTAAATTGGCTGAGAAGAGAAAGATAATATAAGATTTGTGAGGGATAATGTAGAATCAATAATGAAGCATGTTGTAGACACAAGGGATCATTTCTCTAATTATTGACAAGGAATTGTTGGAGATACAGTACTATAAAACATGAATGACCTAGAAATATGGCAGGTGAAGTTTGGAAGTGGAATGCTTGAAGTTAAGATTATGGAGGAGGTGTAATTATTAGTATTAATTTGGGAGTTACTGTAAGAGGTGAGTTATAAGATCACTGCTGAAGAGAAAATGGAAATAAGACAAACATTACATGGATATTGAAATTATTTAAATTTATGGTAGAATTTGTACTAAAATTCTAAAGAACTCAAAGGACTAGTCCAGGATTTATAGATGATTGCAATAAGAAGAAATGAGTGGTGATGTCTTAGTGATTTATTAAAACTCTGAAAATTAGGAAAACTATTATTTCATGAGTGGTAAGATATAAAGTTTCTTTTTCCTATTTTAATATCTCCGAAATTGGGATTTCTTTTACAATCTATAGCATCTTACAATCACTTTCAGTTAGACAGCAGTTCTGACCTAATTTTCATTGTTTTTTCATGCTAAAATTTGATTCTTTTTCACTTCTTAGTCAACAAAATATTTGTGTACCATTTAAAGAAGGAATATGATTCCTGGTTGTTGCCAGAAAACCAATTAAAGCTTTATAGTAAGATCAATAACACTTCAATATCAAACTTTCAGAATGGGTATCAATACTTAAAAACAAAATTTTCCATAAAATAGTTGATCACTGGTTTAAGAAATGTTGCAGAGAAGCTGCAGACTCTACCAGTGGAGTGGAGACCCAATGAATGAAAAAATTTAGACTTCAACTTGTATGAGTAGAAAAAGTGAATTAAAGACATAACTCTAAATGTGAAAAGTTTTAAGAATATCACAAATAATTATTTTGCTTATACTTTGCCTTTTATGATTACATGAAAATAATATAAAATAAATATATGAGATTAAATAAGCCTAAAACCATTTTTAATAAGAATAAAATTAAAACTGTAAGATATAAGAAAGTATTGTATCATATAGTAATCATATAGTATCGGCACATAATTTTTTTCCTTCATGATAGCACCTAAAATAATGGTGTACCTTCTAATCAATGCCATCTTAGATATGAAAAATATGGTAACACATTTTCATATGTATTGCAATATTTTTAATTTGCCATTTTTAACATTTAGTAACTCTATCATTCATTCTAACTCCTCTCCATGACTTCACAGAGAATATGGATATATATTTAAGAGGCAAATATGGAAAAATGTTTAAATGTCAATTTCTTGATATCTTGGCATGTACCCGACCCGATAAGTTTCAATGTAAATGCAGCTAAATTTTTGATAAATAGAAGCAGTGGTTCTCAACAGTTCAGAGATACTAAAGGCCTCCCTAGACCAGCAATGATCACCATTGCCTTGTAACTTAAAGATGCAAATCCCCAGCTTCCACCTCAGACCTACAGACTCTGAAAAACTGGAGTGGGAGGTGAGCCATCTATATTTTAACAAACCCTCCAGGTAATTGTATTAAATGCTAAAATTTGAGAACCACTGACTGAGACTCATCATGTAAGTCTTCTTGCTTCCTATTTTTACCCCTTTATCTAATATGATAAAGTTGGCAGACTCACCATTCTGGTCACTTACCCTTCTGGCAATAAATAGAAGAAGAGGAAGTAGACAAGGAGAGCCCCAGATGCAGGTGTTGCAATGCAGTGATCTGTCTCACTGTGGAAATAGGCATAATTAATGCAACAGACTCTGATCAATCAAGTAGCAACAATTCTCTTCTTGAAGGAAGGAGCAAATAAGGGTAAAGGATGGAGGAGGCAAAGTGGTGGTATATATGATCCCTTGTAATTCCACAACAAACCTACAAAGGAGGTAATAATGTTTTCAATTTAATTGAAATTGAGCCTTAGAAGAAACTATATCTTAATATTTACAGTTAAACATGAGTATAATTTGATATTTAGGACTGTCCTTCAAGAAAAAATTTAACTAACACTGAATAATTGAGTCAGATGACATTGAAAAATTATTCATATTCTTTCTTCTAATTTTTGTTTCCCTTTTTAATTTTTCTCTAGCTTTTTAGTCAAGCTGTTGATAAATGGAATAACTTTTTATGTTATATTAAGACTACATCTCTAAGTATATAAATTGAGATACTTTCATAGTAAGCAATAGAAATCAGCTGAGTATAACTTAGCTAAAAAGAAATTATAGAAAGGTAAGAGCCTGTGTCACATAATCGAAGAATTAATGCGAGAACTAGATTCAAAAAGGGAGTGTCTCAATGTTCCAGATAGCTGGAGCTAACTGACTCTTTCATGTGCACTTATTTTGTTTTTCTCCATTCTTGTGTCTACCTTTTTTTTTTTTTTTTTTTTTTTTTGCATGTGAAAGTAGTGCATCTGCACTGAGAGCCTCTCCCAGGTCATTCACAGAGGAGAAGAAAATATTCACATGAGGAAAATCAGGGTATTATCCATAAAGACAATGCATGCCAGAGATCATGGAAACAAACAAACAAAAATATCTACAGCATAATATTTACCCTCGCATTTGTCCATTATAACTTGAGTGCTTATTTCTTGATTTACAAGAGTGGAGAAATGAATTCTGTGTTCTTTCCTTCATGCAATAAATGTTCATAGCATACCAACAGCAAGAAAGATGAGCAACTTCAGATACAAAAGTGAAGGAGACCTCAGGACCTTAAAATCTGGTTTATGAAGGCAACAAAAAATCATTGCATTAAATTAATGAGTTGAAAAGTATAATCAGTGCTCCAAAGGAAGTATCTATGGTGTTACTACAGAAAATGTGATAGGAAACCTACTAATAGTAATTTTTTAGAGAAGGGTTCTCTGAGTAGGGGAAAATTAAAGAAAAGCTTTCTTTGATTTAATGTTATTTCTTAATCACTAACTGTATTTGCAGTAGGAGGCCAGGGAGGAATGTGACCTGATTTCATAGCACATCTTCCTTTCCAGCCTCACCTGAAACTATAGTCATGTCCAGGTGACATAATCGACAGCAAGATAAGTGAGATTCAAAGCATAAGCATCTCTTGTCCATCATTTTCATAAATTTGAATTCAAGCATGTTCTTATAATTAGTAGTAGGCTCAGTCTCCATATAGCAGAGTTGTGGCCGATGTTAAATATTGATTATAAAATTAAAACGTGGAAAGTTTTTGTAGGTAATTTTTAGACACTGTCTCTATGTTTTATTTCAATTATTTTTTTATCAGTTCAGATGTTTTTTCCTTATAATTCATCATGTTTGTCCCATTCATATATTTCTTCCCTCTGTTAAACCATCTTATAGTTCCTCTTATAATAAACACTTTGTAGAGAGTAACAGATTAAAAGTACAAAAAGTATTTTTTCCAGTTTCTACAGAGAGCTCTTGATCCATTGATAGCTGACAGTCTTTGCTGTATTATAATGTCCCTTTGGTTCCAGCTCTGCAGTTGCAGTCAAAAATGTTTTAATGTGATGAAATATACTGGTATCCAGAGAGTTTATTTCTTGGAGGGTTTGTCATTTTTGACTCCTACTGGGAAGTCAAGCCTTTTCTAGTAAAGTGATATAGTTTCCTAAGGGAAATAAATAAGTGGTTCTACCAAAGTGAGAGCAGCAACCCAAGGAGAGGAGAGGAGAGAATGGGAGAGAAAAAAAAATCTCAAAAAATACATAATGCAGGGATATTGGCAAAATAATAATAATAATAATAATAATAATAATAATAATGTTATTGATCAAATTAGAAAGGACTATCAGAAATCAACATAAAACATTCTCTCAAGCATAGTTACAGTAGTGAGCAGCAGGTTTAATTTAAAGTGGTGACTGGCAGGACATAGGAAAAATTCATTTGCAAAAAGCTGTACTGGCACAGATGGGAAGGGGTAGCAGTAATGGAATAAGGCTTGGCCAAATAGCGTCATTTTTTTCTCTCATAGCCAGGATTCCTTACAGGAATGGTAGGGTTTAGAAGCAAACCTAATTTCAGCCTCAGTCAATAATCAGAAGGTGACAAATTTAAAATATCCCATTAAATACAATAAGTCTATGGTTAAATCATTAAATCAGCTTTCAAAGGGGGATCCCTCTTCTCCTAAATTTTAGAAATAAAAAGACAAAAGAACATAATACAAAAATAAAAGATACTGATAGAATGTGCATAATATAAGAAATTACAGATTTTTTAATGTATGGAAATATTCTCATTTTAAGAGTAAGGAAAACAAAAATTTAAAGTGTGCACAGACTACTAGAATGTTAATATCCAAGTCTGATATATAAAACATGGTCAAAGCTTAGAGAAGTAAGCATTCTTAGATTTTACTGGTGGAATTATAATTGATACAATTCCTGTAGAAAGTAATTTGGTACTATCTATAAAAATGAAAAATGCATATAATTTTTACCTTATGATTCTACTTCTAGGAAATTATACTTGATATACATATTAAAATGTGTAGAATGAAATATGTACCCAGTAATTTACTGTAACATTGTTTTCTTTTCCTCTTCTTGTTTTCCTTTCTTTTATTTACAACTTAAGGTATAAGTTACACACCATAAATTTAGCCCATTGTAAGAGAACACATAATTTAATGACATTTAGTAACTTTACAGTCGTGCAAATACCAGACAACCCATTTTTTTTAAACATTTTCATCCCTCCCAAAATTCCCTCGAGCTTATTCCAAGTCAATCCCCACTCCCACCTCCAGCCCCATGCAAATACTGGTCTGTTTTCTATTTCTGTAAATGTGCATTTTTTTGGACATTTCATATAATGGGAATCATGCGATCTGCAGTCTTTTGCATGTGACTACTTTCACTTGCCATGCTGTTTTTGAGAGTCTTCCATATTGTGACATGAATCATTATTTTGTTCCTTTTAGTTGCTGAATAATATTCTATTATGTGCATATATATCTTTTTGTTATTCATTCCCCCACTAATGGACATTTGGGTTGCTGGCAACTTTTATTATCACAGACTCATGTTTCTGTAGTTATCTACATTCAAGTTTGTGTGAATACATGTTTTCATTTCTACTGAACAGTGTTCTAGGAATTAAACTGCTAAGCTGTATATTAAATTTACATTAACATTTTAAATTAAACTGTTTTGCAAAATAGCTGCACAATTACACATTCCCACTGGCAATGTATGAGAATTCTAGTTTTTTAGATTACAGACTTTTGTGACAAACATTCAGTGTGCCAATGTACATATAACATCAATCTTAGAAAGAGAAGAGAGAAAATAATATAAAATTTATTGTAATAATAATGGTTAAACACTCAGAAATTCAATGAAACATTAATCTACAAATTCAAGAAGTTCAGAAGGCCCTAAGTAGGACAAAAGCAAAGAGGTCATTATCAAACTGTTGAAAACCAAAGACTAAGAAAAACATGAAATCAGCAAGAAAAAAATTCCTTATCATATGTATAGGAACCATGATAAATAGGTAACTGATCAGAAACAATGGAAATCAGAAAGTAGTGGAATGAAATATGCAAAGTGCTGAAAGAAAAATACTCTGAACCAAAAATTCTACATGTGATAAAAGCATTCTTTAAAAATTAAGAATGCTTGATTTAAATCATCATGGTATAAAAAAATTTGCACATGAACATTTACTCTAAACAGGCGTTTCATTGATTCTGAGATGCCCATTTATTTAATGTTCTAACATCTCAGAAATATGTATTTTAGTCAACGGCACCTGAATATCAATGGTAGTCAGTGAGCAGTTGCTCCACAGCATTTTGGTCATTTGACTATGAGCAAAAATCACTTGCTATTCATAGTGGCATGATTGGATAACCACAACCCCTCAGTAATTTACTATGGACAATTTCAAGAAAAAATAATCATTATTTGCAGACAATGTATACATTAAAAACATCAGAGAATAAACTAAAAATATTTAAAATAATACATTGTTTAAAATATTAATCAGCTTAAGAAAAATATATAAATTTATATATATAAATTCTCATTAAAAATCATGTTAATAGAAACAGATATAAATTAGAAAATGCCCTTTAAAAAAAGCTCAAAAAATGAAATTCTTAGTTATAATTATAATAAGACTTTTATAGAGCTCATGGAGGAAAAACTGTAAAAATTTGCTGAAGGGTATAAAAATTAATTTTTAAAAGGCAGATATGGCTTCTTATCTGGAGAGGAAGACTAAATCTTGTAAAGATGTAAGATCCCCCAAAATTAAACAATAAAATAAAACCAATGTAACCAAAATACTGAGAGGACTTTAGTTTTACTTGGGAGACTGTATTTACAGTAAGAATATATGAACATCATCTTAAAAAGTTCTTTGTAGGGCTTATCCTACCCTAATGAAAAACAAATATTGAATATATGTATTATAAATATTGATTAACTCAAATGATACATCTTGTTATATTTTGACATAATAGGGAGACTTGTAAAATGCTGAGTAATAAGAAACATTTCCAGTTATGATATAACAGATGTGGGGAATATACAACTTGAAAAAACAGAGTCCTGCTATTTTAAATGGGAGTGGGAAACTTTAAGTTCAAGAAATTAATTTGTTTCAATGCTACAGTTTCAAGTCTCAGGTGAGATGCAGAAAAAACACAGTTTGACCTTTCCCATGAAGTCCCATGTTGGAATCACAGTTCAACTAGGTATCTACTATTAAAGTTCTAAACAAAGAATCCTAGTAAGAAATAATTCCATTACCAGGATTAAATCGGTATGATGATGGGTATTTGGGCAGAAAGGAAATATATGACCCTAGTAATCTGAACTAGAAGTCTGACATTGGGTTTTAGTTCCTACTTACCCTATTGAACCTATTCTCAACTGAATTGATGACATCCTCAGGCAAGGCAATCCAAGGCAGAGTATCTCTACAAACTGCTTCATACTGAAGCCCCACAAAGAACTCTCATTCTCTGCGTGGCCATGAACCCGGAGCCTGCACTACTATACATGTAAGACTTACTGTTACAGTAATAAGCAGGTCAATGATGAATGAGCTATTCCCAATAAGCAGTCACATGAGCTCTCCCTTCTCACAAATTTTTACATGCCAAGAAAATTAGAGAAAAGACAGATAAGAAATATAACCCAAACTTACATGAGCAATAAGCTGTTAGCTTTGTTTTTGTTTTATTTCTAACTAGCCCAAGGTAAAATTTTCTACTATGGAGAATATTGAAGGGGCCATTGAAATTTAATTTCAAGTATAGCTATGAGTGAAAAGATCTAGTGAGAAATACAATGAAGTGTTGCAATATATTCTAATAATAAAAACATTTATGTAGTACATTAAAATCTATAAATTTTGTTCTATAGTCAGCATTTAATATTCACCAAACACTATAAACAAGGCATAACTATACCAAATTTTAGATGAAGTTATTGCTATTTTATGAAGAGATATGTCTAGAGTTGCCCATTACATAATGCTCCAGCTATCATTTTTGCCCTAAATTAAATGTTTCCATCAGTCTGTATTGCCTGTCCAACTATATTTAGAGATAAAAAATATAACTTAGTAAGTTTAGCTCAATATTGCACCACTATAATAACAAGCCCCAAATAACATTTTACCAGTATCTCCTTCAAGTTCCTAAAGATAGTCAGAAATAATGATTTCCTTCAAACTTTCTCCAAAGGGGACAACACTTCAAGTTGTGTCATTCCTTGCTTGAGTCTTAAGACTGAACATTGGTAATGTAATATGAAAAGCAATGATCATGAGATACAGAGCTGGATGAAATGTCTTTTGAAAGTTTATGTATATAACTCTGGGTTTCAAAGGATCTATACAAATATTTCCTTGTGGATCAATTTTTAACCCCCGGAGAAAATGACCCCTTTAAATTGTGAGTCAAGTCATGACAGGCTAAGGCAATGATTCCTAAGATCAGAGTCCCATTTTCACAAATCATTTTCATGATAAAATAATTCTTAGAGAGAGCAGTTTTCAAAACAGAAGTAAACTACTAAAATTGGAAGTAGAAGTTGAATGTTAATAAAATATTTAAAAAATCATTATTGTAACAAATCTTCCTGATAGGAAGAGAAATGTGAGCCTACACAGCTGTTAGCATTCTCAATAAGCACCCAAAGGACTATATAGTCTGGAATGTTATTTATTGGATAACATGTTTTATTCTTTAAAAATATTTTTATCTTATTTTCTCCATTTCTGATAAATATAAAGTTGAATGGTAAACATTTTGGACTTTAGTCTGCTTTAAAAAAAAAGATAAGCATTTTAATACAACTTTGACCATGATATTATTGATCAGTTTTCCCCATATATATTCAACTTTTTCAGAAATACTACTTTTATTGTAATTTTGAAACAAAAGTTAATTTCTCATCTCTCAAACAATTATATCTACATTATTTAAAATGGATAAAATAAGACAAATTGGTATAATCAACATTCAGTTACAGAGTAATATACCAAAGACACCTATACTCGATTCACTGCACATACTTCCTGCATGCCTGATTTATATGTTAAAACATAAAAATAAGAGAAAAAGGCTGAAAAATTAATTACAGGTAAAGTTTGAATTACTTATTCATTCAGGCATTCGGAATTTATATTTTAAGTATGAAGTATGTTCTAGATATTGCTCTAGGTGTTAAAGATAGAGCAGTTACCAAGATAAATGTCTGACCTACTAACAAAAGAGATAAATGATAACTATAGAAATAAATACATACTATTTGTATAGAAATTGGATATATAAAGAAATTAAGCAATATATTGAGAGCACATGAGAGTTGAAAAAATGGTGAGGAGCCTCTTTTAGATAAGTTAATTGGAAAAGACTTTTCTGATGAGATATTTGAGAAGTAACCTGAATGTTGAGAGAACTCTATAAAGTTGTGGGAGAACAGTATTTCACACTAAGAAAATAACTAGATTGATTGGTCTTTTATGAGAATGAGCTTGTCAAAGAATAGCAAAAAAAGCCACTGTGGACGGAGCATGGTGGATAAAGGTCAAGAGGATGGGATAGAAAAGGGAGAAAATAATCAGATTACATAGGGTATTGTAGGCCAAAGTAAAGAGTTTGGATTTTACACTAAAAGTAAATAAAAAAAATTAGAGTTTAAAGTGTGTGTGTGTGTGTGTGTGTGTGTGTGTGTGTGTGTGTGTCTGTGTGTGTGACTCTGGGTGCTCCAGATCAAATGAACTATAGGAAAGAAATAAAAGCAAAGTTAAGGATCTATTGCCACACTGATATGAAACATGATGGTGGCATGGTAACAATGGTGGTGGTGATTCAGGAAGTGAAGAGTGGTATGATTTGGGATATATTTTCATTTTCAAGCCCACAAGATGCAACTATACAGATATTAATGTAAAGAACAGAGAAAAATTAAGACTGACAGATTTTTAGATTGGTTGAATGCACTAGGTAAAATGTAGGGGAGACATTTTATGAGAAAGTTGGGGGTAAAATAGAAAGTTTTGTTTTAGACATGTAAAAACGTTTGAGCTACCTAGTAGCCAACCAAATGGAGATGTCAGGCAAGCAGGTAGATGTTCAAGACTGGAGCTCAGTTACAGCGATTGGAGCTCAAGATTTTAGGGATCTAATTTAGGAATTATTTGAACAAAAGAGAAATTGAATACCTAATTTACATTTTTAAACACCTATGAGAGCCGAATATATGCTTAAATTTATAAATTGAGATACTTAAAGAGGAAAAATACAAACCTTATTTAGAACTCTCTTAAGTTAAAAAAAAAAAAAAGTTGGTTAAATTCCAGAACAGTATGTCAGAGTAAGTGTGCATGTGTTTATGTGTTTATTATATGCAGAGCTGTTTCACCAAAGTAATTCTGGGACATATTCTATTTATTCTAATTATTATTGACACAATTCTATGCACAGTATACTCACATTATTTTATTATTGTGCTTCCTTATACTTCTTCTAAGCAGCACCACATTTTACCACAAATTTTAAAAGTAATTTTACATTATTTTTCAATAGACATAAGTTCATTTCTCCATTGAAGATCAATTTTAAAAATCTAACTCCAATGCACATATTTTTTAAATGAAGTAATGTGAATATAAATCTAACACAATTGTTTGTATAGGAAAGGCCAGTGACTTTTCTTCCAAACATTCTACTCTCTGTCAGCAGAATGAAAAAGTGTGAGGTAGGTTGGTAGAAATTAAGACAGTAAAAGAAATTTACATAAGAGAAATTTCTGACTTATGGACATGATTGGGAATGACTCCTTCCAATCCCATTCCTCTCAGTGGGGCAGAATCAAACTCCATGGGGAAAAAATGGTGGTTCCAATGTCCATATTAAGACAACACTGTACACAGATGTTTCCAGCCATTTGAACAAAGTATTGGTCAAAAAATTTTTTCTCAAAAAAATTCCCAATTTAACATCAACATGTATATGAGGATATTGGTTTGTGTACACACCAATGTATTAAGATATATGCTATTCTATCACTTAAACCAACATAGGTAGTATTTTTTAGTCTCACATAAAGACTACTGTTTATTGGGTGAACTGTTACCAGACAGTCAATCTTTATTTAGAAAGCTGTTTTTATTCACATCACATCTTAAAGGCTGTGAAATAAAAGGCATAAAAATGCCAATGACAAATAAAACAGAGAAAATTGCTCTGAACAAACTCTTCTAAAATAGTGTGGTGCATATAAATTATGAAAACACTACAACTTGATCAAAAAGGAAGGTCTTTAACTTTCATTTAAATGCATGAACAGATGTGGCAGACCTAATGTCAATGGATAAATAGCCCCAAAATGTGGAATATGAAAACTAGATCTCTGAATGTTTGTAAACTCATGCCAGGCATGGATGGATTCCTTCAACAATAAATGAATTAAAGACCTAGGGTGCATGTAGAACAGTTGTTTGTCAAGGTTTATAGGACTTTGGCCGCCAAAGGTCTTAACTAGCTCTGTGAAAAGAATCATTATCACTTAAAAATTAGTTTGAGCCCTCCCAGTCACCTGTGCATATGAAGAAAAGTTGAGCTTCAATTAAAAAGTTAATATGTGATTATGTTTCTAATTTTATTCTTTCTTTAAAGATTTATTTATATAACTTAACCTATGTTTTATCAAAACGGCTAAAATACTATAAAATCTGTTCATAATTCTACTACCTCAAAAATTCCTTTAGTTTCACACGATTTTGTAAATGTACATGTATACACATGTCTGAAAAGTTAAAATTTTAAGATTTGTTCAATCTAAGCTGACATTATAAACTATACAAGAAGCTTGAATTCTATGAAAACACATTTATGGTGGGATATGTTCCCACAAAAATACTAGTATCATTAGGACAGTCTCCAAAGATTGAAAGATTGTATTTAATAATACAACTTAAAGTTTTAAAAGTTTTTGTTTAAGAGCAAACAGTTACATTTTGTAGATCATATTGATTGTGCCTTTAACTCATTTTCTGTTTAGAAAAAAAAAGTGCAGCTCGCTGCCACTGTTAATTTAACATTGCACATAAGAATGCTTTGTTTTCTAGGATTTCACATTTTCAAAACTCGAGAATTACTATATTTTATAAATGGAAATACCACTACTAAAAACAGAATGCTATAAATAGAATGATGTCATTTGTTTCCAAAGACTATCGGTATACTAGATTGATGCACAAATAATAATAAAAGCAAGATATTCTATGGCAAACTTTGGGAGTAAGGTCAGAACTGTAATCCCTGAGTTATCTCAGGGTAAACACTGCAGCCAAAAGTGCCACCGGTGAGTATTCCCAGGGAAAATGGAAATGGGTTAAAGTCATTGATTGTAAACGTTTGAATGTGGATAACTGAAAATCATATAAAGCCTTATAACTTATGAAGTACTTCTATTTAAATGATCTCTGCCAACTGTGAGGATTTTATTAGTGCAACCCTAACAGATGCTATTAATTTGACTCCTTCTATATTTACCATAATTGTCTATTTTCCTCCATCTTCAATTCTGCTGCATTAGTTCACGAGTTTGCCATCTCTCACCTGGACTACAACAATAGTCTATGAGTTACCCTTCCTGCCCATGGTTTTATAACATTCCATTTTATCCTCCACATTGATGTCAGATAATCTTTCTAAAAAACCTTTCAGTGACCAAAGTCTTTTTTCCAGTCTCTCCTCCATCCCATCCCCAGCTTATAAACACTTTTTTCCGCCACACTAGCTACAGGGAATAATTTAACAGATAATAAATACAATGTTATTTTATGCCTCTGTGCTCTTAACCATGTCCTTCTCCTAATAAAAACTCACTGCACCTGCATCTACTGACAAGCAACGTTCCTTCTCCAAGTCCTAAAAAAGAGTTAAGTTCCCATAAAAATGTCCTTTCTCTTCTCATAGAACTGACTGCTACAATTTGCATATGTCTACTGAATTCTATGTACATTTTTATCATAGGTCTCGTAATCCTTAATTGTATGAGTTTATGTTTATCCCTGTCCCCGTGCTAAGTAGCTCCTTGAAAGAGAGATTAAACCTCCTTATTGTTGTACCTCAAGCACCAAACAAAACAAAAAACCTTCAATATTTTACTGAAAACAGGAATAAGTAATTGAAAACCAGAATCATTTGAGTTGAAAGGCTAGTATTTCTCCTACATCATTATAAAACATAAAAATGTTACATTTATTAGCTAATTAATGCCCAACATTCTTATAAGCAATACATTTTAGTTTCACAATAATCTTATAAGAAAAGCAGTATTTTAATGTCCATTTTAAAGAGAATGTAACTAAGGCTGAACTGTTACTATAGGGTCATACAAACAGTAAGTGGCCCAGGCTCTAAATTCAGATTTAACTGATATGTATGCTTATGTAACAAAGTGGATATGGGAAAAGTTATAAATGAATGACAACAGAGAGTAGATGTAAGGAATTTACTCTTTTGAGACCTTAATGCAAAGTGACCATTAGTGTCAAACCAATGAGATCTTTCCAACCTTTCTCCCATTTCTTGTCTTCTATGTGGTTGTCCCTAGAAAAACAAAACAAAACAAAAAAAACTTTACATTATACAGTGAGGTTTGTATAGAATTATAATGGACTCTGTACCGGGAAAAGTAGGTAAGAAGTGAGAAAATCTTTGTCAGTTTGCAAACTGCCTAATTTAAGCCTAAATCATTAACCTTACTTGTGTCCCCCACATCACCAAGTGTCAAAATATATAGTGCCAAAAGATTAACTTTATTATTTTAAGTGTAAGAAGTTGAAAAAATATTTATTTTTCCCTGAGCTCAAATTGATATTAAGGAGGTTTTTTGTCTTGTTTTGTTTTTGTACTCTATGCTGTGCCTTGTTTATGTATGTGAGATTTTATAGGAGCATGTTTTTTGGGGCTAAAAAAAAATGTTGCCTTATTATTTTCTGAGAACATCCAAGGAAAAATTATCAAAAACCACAGGTAAGCACACTACAATATATCTGTGGAAACATCTGCTTGAATTAAAAATAAAGGTAAAAGGCAGACACACAAAGGAAAAACTGCAAAACAAAATGACTCCAGAAACCAGACGTCTGATCTAGAGAAGTATACTAAGAGCATCTATGTTGTCAAGCAGAAGAGAATTTTACTGCACAGAATCATTTCAAGGGCTCATGCCATTTCTATGGTTTTTAAAAAAGCTTTTTATAAAATCCAAATAATGTATGAATGCTTGAGATTTTGTGTGGGATACAAACATACTACCTCCCAGAGAAAAACTAATATAAAATGCAGAAATATTACTCTAATTTTTAAACTAAAAATGAAAACCATTAAATCTACCTTGCCTAACTTTATTCTTTCTTTCTTTCCTTTCTTTCTTTCCTTCTTTCTTTCTTTCCTTTTCTTTCTTTCTTTCTTTCTTTCTTTCTTTCTTTCTTTCTTTCTTTCTTTCTTTCTTTCTTTGTTTCTTTCTTTCTATCATTAATATTTAACTCAATCTATAAAAAAAAAAATTGTCACCATCATTTGCCACCTGAGTCCAATGAACCCTTTCAAAAATAATTTTGTCATTTAATAAATGATTCGCAAAAGTAAGGGTAAAGAGACAGTGGAAAATAACTGTATTAGAAAAATTTTAAATACATTTAAAAATTACAAACCTTTTTGTAATAAGTAAATTTTGGCATTGAAACATAATAAAAATGAAAAATATGTCACGCCCCCTTCAAGCAAAATAGAATAGTTCAGGGTCTTACTGCAAAACATTGCCCTATGAAGTCTCTCCTATTTAATGACCAATTGGATGTAATTACCATATTTCCCATTGTCCTTGGAAATATATTGTTCACTTATAGATTCTAGAAAATTTATTTATTTAGATATTGTCATCTGAAAACTCATTGTCTCATGGTCTGAGATTCCACTTACATGACCCATTTTACATCTATGTTCCATTTTACCATCATCATTAGAGCACTATTATCTGTCTCTTTAAATTTACCTTTTGATTCACCTATCATTTTAAATCATCTTCCTCCATCAACTTTTTTTCTCTGCGCCATTAAGGGTAGAAAGTGAAAAATTCTGATTTCTGAATTATGTTCAAAAAAAGCTAAAAACAGACTATACTAAAGGTGTCTCCAGGCTTCTTTATACCTTCTTGAAAGATGATGCAATATTGTGAGTAACCATAAGGAAATGAATGATTTTAATTCTTTCACTATTATTTTATCCTTCTAAAAGAACCACAGCATAAACTTTTTCTTAAAGGGCCATATAGTAAATATTTTAGGCTTGTGAGCCATGTGATCTCAATTGCAACTACTCAACTCTATCACTGAAGCAAAGTAGCCATGGACAATACGTAAATAAATGTGATTCTATTCTAATACAACTTAACAAAAATAGGTGGTGACATCAATTTGGCTTGTAGTCCATATATCTCTATGAATCTAGATGATTCTATCATATGTTTTATTATTTTTGTATTTCAAAACGTAACTTGGAATAATTGATTATTGATGCTAACACTATAATGATAGCACAGAAAAATGTTTCAAGATACAGAAAAAATAATATCAAGATCCTATAATGTAACTTAGATTTAGAGATAGTCCCCTGGATCTATAAGATAGAATGAGCTATAATCTACCAGATCTATAAGACAGAATGAGCTATATTCTATTTTAAAATAACTAGATTTTCACTTTGTTTTGGGGGTAGTCCTAAAGTAAAACATGTTATGAAATGTCAATTTTATTGATAGTTGGAAATACTCAAAAATGAAATTTAATTCTAAAACTTGCTGCAGATCCTATGGTATATTAAGTATTAAGAATCTCCTGTGTACATGGCATTGTGCTAATGCCAATGAAGTACACTCATCTATGTTTGTACTTTTCCATAAAATACAAGGCCTAGGCATCTGAAACAAGTGAGAATCATACAAGTCAGGAAGTGAAAGAAAAATATTTGAGAGCTATGTTACTAACTGTTGACTAAAATTTAACAACAGTCAGGGCTGGCTAAGAAAATGAGTCGCAAAAATAGATGTTGATTTTAATAAAGAGTAAAGATAAGTAAAGTTAGAGTAAAATAACTAAAAATTATTGTTTAGGAAATATAAAAAAGGTGAGTCCAGAAGTCAACTAAAGATCTCAGAGTGGGGACAAATCAAGTTCTGGAATCCCTCTAAGAATTGAAAGCAAAAAGAAGTTTCAGAGAAACAAAGGAAAAGAAGTAATATAATATGGAGTTAAGTCCAAAGAAAGAAAACAGAGTAACTTTAATTAAAAAAAAAAAAAACTATAATTAATGTGATTCTGAGAGGCCCTCATGTTAGTGCCTAAATTTGCTCTTAATTTTACATTTGCCAAGATGTTTGCAAGAAGATTAATCTCTCACTTGGTGTCAATTGCCAGATGCCTGTCTGTGGCACACAGAAGTAAAAGCATCCCACCCACTAGTTTAACAGCTTGACTTAAGAAAATATGAGACAGCTCTTAAGGGGAGAAGGCAAACAAAAACAAACCTAATGGACATTAGTCAAATTAGAAAAAAAGTGTGTTCAATTAATTACATAAAAACTTTTTTATAACTTGAAAGCAAAGAACTATGAAAAAAAGAAAGCAAAAAGAAAAGTAGAAACTTAATTTTGCCCTGAACAATTTTACCAGTTTGGTGAAAAAGTTCTAAAAATTATATTATTTTTAGGTAGTAAGAACTTTCATATCAAGAATTGATTCTTAAAACTCTCAAAATATATTTCTAAGTTAAGTTTATGATCTTTGTGTGGAATGCATGGATTCTTCATCTGAAAAAATTCTCCTTTTAAACCTCTAGCATAAAAAAATAAAGAGCATATTGTGTAGAGCATCATTTTATGAGTTTTAGCACTTTGTGGATAAGCAAAGAATGTTTAAATTGTATTTTATGTCTTCAGCAACTGGTACATGCTACATTGGCAGTAAGATTTTGATATAGTACATATTAATGCTGATTCTAAAGTGATTTTACAAAATACATTCTAGGAAAGTCATTACTGATTATCTTGTAGTAAAAAAAAAAAAAAAGTAAATATTGAAAACACAACTGTGTAACAGAAAAAATTAGGAGTCAGAAGCCCTGATATCTAGAACTCACTCTGCATTTAACATCTTTCACCCTAGGTTTTGGGGATTTTTGTTTGTTTGTTTGTTTTTGTTTGTTATCATAAATTAAAGTATTATTTTTTTTTCTATTCATCTGGTTAAGTAAAAAAAAAAAATGCCATCAACTTTTCTCAGTGAGTCCTGTGTTCACATGCTCTTTGCCATTGGTTTTCTCTGATGTGTACTAGCAACCCAAAGGGATGTTTTACTAATCAGGACAAGCCCAAGCAAGTTTACATGGTATGATAGAAATTCCTCATCAGCTTTAAGGGTTAGATTTCTGAAAAGTCTTATGCTTAACAAAAATAATATTACCATAATTAGATATATTTAAAAACTGATGTAACAGAAGTTCCAAAAGGCATCCATGTCTAAAAGAAACCTGACTCATCAGCATTATGAACTTACTTTGGTAAATGAGCTTTCTTCAGAATCATCTTCATTTTCACCCAATGCTGCTGTAGCATCTTGATCACTAAGATAAAATTTTTGCCACGATTAAAGCTTTAATTAGGGAAATTGCATGTCTTCAAAAATACTTTCATTCTGCCCATATTAAATTGAAATTGGATATCTTTAAACGTATGTACTTCCCCGTTTTATTTTTTAAATTATCTGCTATAAAATTGTTCTAGATTATAGGAGACAAAATAGACATGACAAGTGAGTGTAATATATGATCCTGATTAAATCCAATAAAAAAATGCTATAAAGGACATTAATAGGACAATTGGTAATATTTGAATATGAATTGTTCATTAGACAATAGTATTAGCTGATTCCTAAACTAGTCAAAATCCTAATTCAATCATTGTATTGTGATGATCCAAGAAAATAGCTGTTCTTCAGGTACACACACACTGAAATATTTAAAGGTTATAGGGCATGATGTCTGCAATCTACTGTCAAATAGATTAGGAAAATTAATAGTTCAGATTAGTTTATGATAAGAAAATCTTGGGAGGGGAGAGATAAAGTACCAAAATGTTAATGAGTAAATTTAGATGAAGGGTAGGCATATAGAAATTATTTGTAATATTTTTGCAATTCTTCTGTAATTTTGAAATTCCTTTAAACAGTGTTTTTTAAAAGTCTCTGTTAATTATCACATCCATACTGTCTAATCATAAATAATTTTAAGTGTATAAGTTTACATTATTCTGGACCAATACTTACATCCATATTTAAGGTAAACAGATACCTTTTTCTGCACTACCATGTAGACTCTCTCACATTAAGAGGATCCAACAACAATTATTCTATTTTTATTTAAGAAATATCTTATAACCTTCAAGAGCAGTGTCATAAACAATTTAAAAAATATTTTTACAAACATGCTTTACATACAAACACGTGGAAATAGTTTGATAGCCTCTGAAGCCCTTTCATAAATCAAAGTGGTTCTGAACAATTGATATACCAAAAGATCATTTTTGAGAAAGACTATTATTCTAAGTACTAAAATTGTTGTTTTAGTAAATTAGTATACTAAAATACTTACTAACTATAGTTAGTTCAGGATTACAGTATTTCTCTTGAGTAGATCATAAGCCAGAGTTGTCATAAATACCAAAATTCACTAAGTCTCTTTGATTTCACAGTTTAGTAGGACAAATTAAAATTGTAAATTTATTTTAGACTTTGCAATTTTTGCATGGCATCCTTATCTAATTAATATCAAACTGTGGCATCTCAGAATCTCATGCAAGGCATGATAATCAGTCTTTAAATGCAAATCCTGAAATATGAATTTCAGTACAGAATGAATTTGAAACTTCAAGCTGGCCATGACTGGGAGGACATGTAAGTGTTTACTGTTATGGCATACATGTATTTCTTTTGGCAAATTATACAAAAATGCTACATTGATTATTTCTGACATAAATTATGGTCCAAAGAAAGTACTGTTTATGAGAAGAGAATATGGAAAAATGTTCCCTCCATCTCTGATTTACTATTCACTTATCTTAAAATACCTGGGCAGTAAAGAAAAACAAGTAAAGTTTTAATGAATATTTTATAAGTGAAAGTGGATTTCATAGGAGTCGAAATCACTAGATAAATTAAAATTTTCAAATAAAAATGACATTCTACAGGTAACATCTTCAGATGTTAGGCAATATAATTACAACATACTGGTATTCAGTGGGTGAGTAATGCTCTTAACCTTAAATTGTGGAGATGCTTCAAGATTCCCTAGGGAGTACAGATTTTGTGCTAAGAAAACCTTTACACACCCAGTTTAGGATCCAACATTTGAATTTTGTGAGCCAATACATAGAATTTACTTTACCCTTAACTGAAACATATTTCCTCGGATTCTTCAGTTCATAGAAATTTAGTTTTAAAAGACAGTCAAAAAAACATGAGTGAAGCTGTTTTTTATAAAGGTGAATTTACTTTCTTTTCCAACGTCACTGGGTAGGTCTGTCCCTAATGCACTCTGCTAACTTACTCTTCCATTTTCTGCAAACACATACAAAGGTGTGGCTCTTAAAAATCTTTTACAGAATTTCAATCTTTAATAAAAATCTTTAAAAAGTGATTTAAAATATAAATCCAGGTAGAGTGGCTCTAGTTCTTAGACTTCATGCTCCTCAATTTTAGGAAAATCTTCCTTTATTTCCTAGTATATTTAAGATTTCTTCCCTCTTCCATTGAGAATATACATACAATTTTCTCTTTGAATTAGTTTAGAGATACATATTATTATCTATTTATGGTCACACTGACTTAATAGTCTTATAAATAGGATAAATGCCTTAAATTCGTGTGATTATGTGTGTGTGTGTGTGTGTGTGTGTGTGTGTGTAAATTGTCATTAGTGCCTAGATTTTCATTCAAAAAAATGTTTCCTTGCACCATCTACTGGACTTAAATAACAACTGCACAGTACTATAAGTGATTACAAGTTAATCATATAAGTCAAATTTTCAAACGTATCCAGACAACTGTTCCTAAAAGTACACTTCAGATCACATCAAAAATGTGCTCGTAATTACTATTTTTTTCCTTTTTCATGAGGAAATCAATTAAGCATGGGTGCTGAATTCATTAGCAGCTGTTTAAACACACAAATAAAACAACATAAAATAGCATCCTCGCAATCCTTCTACAATTAGAGATAATGAAAATCGAAACACATTTTGTTTCTTCCCACTGTTTCCATAGACTCCACGGCTTCCCTGGCAGCTGCGCAGTAGAAGCATCTCGATTCTGAGCGGGGCCAGTGCGCAGGCGCATTGAGGAGCGGAAGCGGGGAGGCGGAGCTAAACTTGGATCTGGGAGCGGAAGAGGCCCCGGCTGCTGGGTGAGGCGCGGAGACGGTTTGGCTGTGAGTCTGGGGCCTCCGGAGCTCAAAGCCCCAGACCCCGGGAGACGCCAAAAGAAACCGAAGGACTTATAGTTCCGGAGCGGTCGCCACTGGCAGCTGCTTCCCTGTCTGCGGCCGCGGACACCCCCGCCTCCGGAGGATACGGTCTTGAGAGGCCTCTAGGCCAAGGCGCGGCCCGCGGAGCCCGACGTGTTGCTGCCGGTGCTGCTGTGAGTAATACGAGAGCCGTCTCCACAGTCGTTTACAGATTAAAATGGAGGAAATTTCGTTGGCTAACCTGGATACTAACAAGCTAGAGGCCATCGCTCAGGAGATATACGTAGACCTGATAGAGGATTCTTGTTTGGGCTTCTGCTTTGAGGTTCACCGAGCAGTGAAGTGTGGCTACTTCTACCTGGAGTTCGCGGACACTGGTAGCGTGAAGGATTTTGGCATTCAGCCAGTGGAAGATAAAGGAGCGCGCCGCCTTCCACTTTGCTCCCTTCCTGGCGAGTCTGGGAATGGGCCTGATCAGCAGCTGCAACGCTCGCCTCCGGAATTCCAGTAGCTGCAACATGAGAGAGTCTGAGGGTGACCAGGACAACAAGATAGACCGGTCCTGTGGTCTGGAGAAGTTAGGTAGCTAAGTAGAAAAAAAAAAAAAAATCAGACCTGTAAGTCCTAATTCCCATTGATGATCTAGCCTTTAAAAACCCAAAGTGGAGAAGTTAAGAATTCGGAATCTTTTATAAGTGTATTGCCTGTGATCAGCTTTGAAACCCTGGGCAGGCGGAGCTGTGCATCTTGTGCCCCAAGCAATGCAGGTTGGTCTCTCAACACACCAGGAAATGCAGGAGATCTCTGTACTGTCCCCAGTGCACAGGTGAGCAGCTGTGTGCCCAGCATTTAAGATCCTTTGGTTCCTTAGCCTTTCTGTCTGCCCGATGTCAAGGGCTTCCCTGGATAACTGACACTTTGGACAATAACTGATGGTCAGGCCTTTATCTTTGGGCCTCAGTGGGACTGCCCCTCTGATCTCTGAGCTTCTGCCTGGGTCTTCTCCAAGACAAATGAAAGTCAGGTATGAGATCTGGATATTAACAATTCCAGTTTGGGAAAACCAAGAAAAAGAATTCCCAGCTGAATCTGATAGGGGAAGCTCTGTGGTCTTGGCTCCAACAAGAAGAAAAGGTCAAAGCCACCAGTTTCCCAAAGGTCCAGCATTTACAATGACTTCAACAGACTTGGGGACAAAGGCTTGCCTTTTGCTGAACGGAGACCTCATCCTGCCACCCCACCTAGTGTCATAGGCCTAGCAAATAGACAATTTGGTTATCCAGGCAGGTTGAGGATTTAGTTATGGTCCCTTGGGGAGGTAGCAGGGACCTATGCAACTATGCACGATCTCTCAAATTGCAAGATTCATATCTGGATATATTATTCTGTGGATAACAGTTATGTGGGGCAGTCATTTTCCTACTCATTACTAGTTATGTAGGCAGCCCGTGGGTCTGACTTGGTCATTTCACCAGGTCACTACCTGCCTCCTACCCTAGAGACAAGACTGAACTACAGAGGAGCATCATGGCTGTGCAGGAGGCTGTGGTTTGAAAGCTGAGGCCAGCTACTTCCAGCTTCCCTCAATAATGTGAATGGGTTAGTGTCAGGAGCCATGAAACAGGACTGGTTGTCTTTCATCTGATTGTGCAGTATCCTGTTGAATTCCCCTGTTACTTGGGTTGTGCAGTCACGGAGTTCTACTGTGGTGAATCTCTAGACTCGCCACAGTCTTTGCCCCCGCAAAGGGCAGCCCTTTCCACTTGGTCGTCTTTGGACCTTGTGTACAAGAGCTGTCCTTTCACTGTTGAAAGCCAGGGGAGGGCCCCCAGTAATCCCCTGGCTTCAGGGAATGGAATAAGGGAGGATGGGAAGTGTGAGCCGCATATCAAAACTACCCTCCACTTTACTCCCCAATGAAGGGTTTATGAAAATACAGAGGCATGGGATCCTGTTGAGTGGGAACGGTGCTGCTTTATTTGAAATGTTTTCTTACCTCATTCTGTGCCCCAGTAAGAGGCCTAGCCCCATCTTTCTGGCTTGGCCCTGTGCTCCTCTTGTCGCCTGCTCCACTGCCTATCTGGTGCAGCTCATGACTCCAGGTGCTGCCTGCCGCTCCACTTTTACATTGACCAATTTCAATTCATCTCTTTGATGCTTCTGCTTCTGAAACCTGTCCAGTTTCCTTTCTCTTGGCTTCTTTTAAGTCCGCCCCCCCCCCCTTGTTTTTGTGGGAGACTCAGAATCTTATGGCTCCCTCTGTTGGGATTAAGATGGAAAGAAAACATAATTGTATGGGAAAGGCAGTGAGATGCCTAAGCCTTTCTCCTATAGGACTGCCTTGCTAATATGCCTTCTTGCTGTGTCTTATTTCATGAGTAGTTATATCTTCCCATCTCTGCCTGGATATTGCTTCTTAGGTCCTAAGCAGAAGAACAGCAAAGGCTGAGAGACACACATAGATAGAGTGGGTCCTGATCCATTTTATCTAACCCTGGCTGTGCATGTATATTGTTCCTTACCCAGGAGGAACTATTTGGACTGTGTGGACTGATTTGGGTTGCATACTCTAGAAGATTCAGGAAACCAGAGTAATAGGGCCTCAAGACTGTCCTTTGCATTCTCCCCCTAGAGTTGTCCTGGTCAGGGTTGGGGCCTAGTTATAAGTCTTCAAGAATTGTGATAACCTTTTAAAAAGTCAAACCTTGGCAAGAGATAAAACAATTTGGGGTTAACTGCCCTTGACTTTATATAGGCATCTCCTTTAAGGGGATGCAGAGGGAAAGGTGAGTCTAAGTGAGACTCTGGCCTACTTCCAAATGTCTGGGAAACAGGCTGAAGATAGGGGTCATGGTCCATTCTTCAGGGAGGCAGCTCAGATTATGACATTACTATTTCTCTCCTTTTCTCCTGGTTAGAGGATGAAAAAGTGGAAAGTAGTTTTGAGTAATGGTTAGTTCATATTACCTCCCTCTTGGTTTTTGGTTTTTTGTCCCCCACTGTTAAGGCAGTAGCCCCTTGCCCTGGATGGCTATAATGTGGGTTTGGGACAAACTACTTACATTTTGGGGGAGAGAATGCTCTCTACCATATAGTTGACAGTGGTTAGGAACTCTCCCTTTCCCTACTTATCTTTCCTCTAACAGCAGAACTATCCTTCCCTCTTCAATTAAGTGTAATGATCACCCTGTAATTCTATTATGTATCTGAGTGTGTGTGTGTGTATGGGGGGAAAGGGGTTCTTTACAAATTTTCTGTGGTTTGTGGTTTATTCTTCCATACATTAGTTTTTACCACCGCATGCCCAGGCACCATTGCCTGGCAGTATCGCATGCTGGGGAAGTGTAGTGAAACTCACCCCTATCCTTTGCTTTGGAGATTCTTATTTTTGCATAAGTAGTTCATCCTATACAGATTGCTAACTGTGTATTCCCCTTACCCCTATGGCCGCTGGTGTAAATAAATTGCATCGCCCTGTTGGTAAACAATAATAAAATTTTAAAAAATGACTTTATTTGGACTCTGTATGTTAATCATTTAAAATTGTATATGTCTTTCAGGTATTGACATAGTAAAATAAATGTTGAATTGCTGTTCAACCTTAGTCACTTTTTCCTGAATGGGAAGTTTATAAGAATAGATAGAATTCTACCCAATTTTTTTTCTCCACCTAGTCCTGCACATTAGCTTTCTGCAACCTGTAATGAACTAAACTATACACCATCTACCCTTTTCCATTTGAGCAAAGAAAGTGTAAAATAAATATAATCCAAGCCTGTTGCTAAAAGTTAAGTGTGACAAATGGTTCAATTTGAATGGAAGTCAAGGTATTTTAATATATACCACTTTACCACTTCAAGCTAATACCTTTGCTCTAAAAAGGCAAATGATTCATAAGGAAGAAAATGAGTCAGCCTTTCTCAAGGTAATTTTTCGCTAATACTTTATGTATTTTATTGTACTCCAATTCTTTGTCTTTCACTTTATATTTAGAATAATTCTGAGATTATTTTTATTTCTTCCAATTTCTAATCCAGAGTTGGAGTACTTCCCCCAAAGTTGTGCATATTACTCCTTAGTACTAATAAAAATCATTTGTTTGCTAAAGGCTATAGTTTAGTAAAGAAACAAATTGGGAATTATGTTGAGATGAATGAAAATTATTATAGAAATTGGGCCAGAGTAACAATTGTCTCAGGATACCTCAGGGCATCTTGTAGACTTGTAACATGGTATTGAGTCACCTAACATACAAATGTAGTTGTAGCAAATACTTTTGGATTCTATTTTGTATGTTTAGTTTTGAATTAATATATTTAGTGCTAACCTAGTGAGTTTTCTGAAATGAGATATTTGCAAGACCTTGGTGCTTTACTAAATTCACTTGGTAGTAGGACTTCTAAGGTTATGTTTTTAATTGATGATCTTTATGTTTAAAAAAAAAAAGATTGCATGCCTTTTAACTTCCTACGTTTAAATTCCCTAGATACTGTATTTTAACTACAGCATGTAGCATGAGATCAGGAACCTAATAAATGGTTACTTGATAAAGACAATATGAACCATGCTCAACTCGTTAAGGATTCAGGAAGCGTTTTACACACAGTAATAATTACTTCCATTAGGACCTATCTGAAGTACTTTTAAAGTTTCTTTAATTTTAAAAAAAGGTTTTATAAAATCAAGATATATTAATGTGCTAAAACTCCAACATTTACACTTCATTAAACACCTTTTCACATTAGTCCTTAAAATAACTGTCATAGTTAGTGAATTGCTGCTTCTCAGGTCAGCTAGAGTTAACCTTCAGCGTCAGACTTTGGAAGTTTTACTCTATGGAAGGCCCAAGCTCTTGAGTCTCATTCGTGTTCTAAAAGATGCCCGTGATGCTTTGGAAGAAAACATTTGTTACAAGTGATGAACATGTTCAAAAAGATACTGCAGATAAACCTGTAAATCCTTTTTTCCATTTTAAAAACATTTTAAATCCTATATTACTTAAACCTCATTGAATATATGTGAGCTAAAAAGGAAATACTATATTCATTTTAGAGATGAGAAATTAAATTCAGCAACAGTGTCTTGCCCACAGTTGAAAAATACAGAAGCAAAAGTATAATGCTATTGGTAGTCCAGTGCTCTTTGTCGAAGCCAAAGAAATTTAATAAATGAAAAGACTAAACAAAGACTAACTGGTTAAAGAATGAAAAAATTGTGAAACTAATGAAAACTTTAAAGCATTGAGCTTGAAAACATTGAAAAATGAAAAATAAATTTCAAAATACATCAAAAGTGACTCAAAGAATTTTTATTTTTTAATAAGGGAATACATCTAGAACTTAGAAAAGCCAACTCCTCTCATGACTACCCCAGTACACACAGAAACACTAGACATTTTTTAAAAAGTGAAGATGTTAGCAAACCAGCTCCTTTAAAATATGAAACATTATCAACAAGCCAGTTTAATCCCAGGAAAGTAAGATTTTGACTCAAAATCATCACATCATCATTGGGGTAAAACTATGTGAAGATCTCAGATAATAAAAATATAGTTTGTAAAACTTAATATCAAACATTGATTTAAAAGTTATTCATATAGAAATAAGGGCTAAAAAACTCTGATAAAGTACATACCAAAATTTTACAATTGCTTTGCTTAATGATGAATACTCGGAAGTATTCCTTTTAAAATCAGGAATGAAGAAAATTCTAATTCTCATATCCAAGTGGATAATTTTATAGAATCTATGAACAGACCACTGGAAGTAATGATAGAATGCAGTAAAATTGATGGATATAAGATCAATATATCCAAAATCAGAACAGTAAAATATGTGAAATGTTACATTTATTATGTAATGCAACAAAAATTATAAGGATCCTATGAATTTGACAAGAGATATAATATGGAGAAAATTATAAAATTTTCTTCTAGTATATTAGAAAAAAACATAGTATAAACGATAGGATGTCCATGGATAAGAAGCTCAATATCATCACTCCACATATATGAATTGGAAGTAATTTTGATGAAAATCCAAATAGATATTTTTATGAAACTTGACAAGCTAATTTTAAGATTTATATGAAAACCAACATACAAGAATAGACAAGGTCTTTTTGATGAACATGTCTTACATATAGCATGGTTTTGGCGCAGAAACAGTGGAATAGAGTTCAGAATTAGGTGGGAAAATAAACATTTATGTTATCCTGATGTATGGCTAAATTGGTATAGTCAATGGATTATCAATTTATCATCCTGGAATAGATTATCCATTAAAAAAAAAATACTCCAGACACAAAAGTTAATTTCTATGTGGATTTAAGACTTATTGTGGAAAAATAAAACATCAAACCTGTATGGGAAAATTGAGTATATTTGTAATAGTAGGCAAGAGAAAATATGTTAAACAAGTAAATGAAGACAAACAAAGAAAAGATTGATATGTTTAGACTATAGTAAAAGTAAAACTTTCTGTGCATTGTCATACTAGACATGAACAAATAGCAAAACCTCGTGACACAGTAGTATGGAAGTGTCGCAGTTCTTACAACTAATAAAAGATTATTGACAAAATAATTATACAATTGACAAATGGACAAAAGTAAAAGGACAGCTCATTTATAGAAGAAATACAAATATCAAAAAAGATGTGAAAAGTTCACCTAGATTCAGAGAAATGCAAGCTAAAAACAAATGAAATAACTTTATATCTCTCAGTATGGTTAAAATAAAAAAGGGTGATGATATCAACCCTGACAGATATATGAAGCAATTAAAACTTATACATTGCTGATAGACTATAAATTGATAAAAATATTTTAGAAAGCATTTTGAAAGTATTACCATTGATAAGCATAACCAATACCCTAATAGTTTCATCTCTTGTAGCATGAAAGCACAATCTATTTTGCTCACTTATTCAAACAGCAGAGTGTGTATTTGTGTTGCTTCCTTGCCTCCCATTAATAAACTCACGTGCTGTTTTCTTTTTAAGTAAATAATCAAAAGATAAAAGTGCAGCAAAGAAAAAGTAACACTGAGAAGTACAATTGGATGGGATTAGAAGATGGCTGATCATGGGAATGGTGACATTGCCAACATTTTAGAGACCCAAGATATGCAGCCAGAGGAGCTTAATGAAGGTGAAATTATCAACAAAAATGAGGAAACTGATTATGACAAAAAGGAAGACGTTTCAGAGTAAGTAAAGCTGCCAGTAAACTTGACGTTAAAGGATATTTTAGAAATATTTCAAAATACTGAAAATGCAAAGGGTAAAATGGTATACAGTAGGCAGAATTCTAAAGACAGTCTTTTGAGATTCTTGTCACCTGGGTATTCAATCAAATAGCAATCTAAACACTGCTATGAGAGTATTTTGCAGATGTAATTAAAGCCCCAAGTCAGTTGTCCATAAGGAAGGGAGATCATTTGGCTAATCTTGACTCAGTCATGTGAGCACTTTGAAAGTGTTCTCCATCTGATAGTAGAAGACATTAGAGATTTTGAAAGGTAGGAAGGATTTAAAGCACCATTGCTGGCTTTGAAGATGAAGGGGCCGTGTGAGAAGGAATTTGGGTGCATCTTGGAGCTGAGAGTGGTCTTCAGCTGACAGCAAGGAAACAGGTACCGGAGACCTCTAGCCACAGAAATTGAATTCAGCAAAAAACCTGAATACACTGGGAAACAGATTCCTCCCCAAAGCCGCCAGATAGGAGCTCATCCCAGCTGACACACTTTGTCTTTGGCCTGTGAGAATGTAAATGGACAGCTCAGCCAAGAATGCCCTGAATTCTAACCTAGAGAGCTAAGATAAGAAGTGAGGACTGTCTTAGGCAGCCAGATTTGTGGTAAATAGTATACAACAACAATAAAAAAATAGTTGTAAACTGATCCAAACAATTCGCCAAGGTATTGAAAAATGCTTGCTCTGAATTATGATTTACATATATGAATAAGTCAAGCACTGTTCTATTATTCTTGAAAAGTTTTATACAAATAAGATACATTCATTCTCAATGTTTCTAATGCTTAAATTTACAGGGTACTAAATAAAAACTGCTTTACCCTTTTTTATTTCCCCATACATTTAATCACTGACAATATGAGAGTTTAATATTTTGACAAAAAAAAAGTTTTAAAGGTTATCAGATGATCTTAATTCTTCCCATTTAATATTAATATTGCCTTGCACTATTTTAGTGTGCAAGGTCAGTTTTACAGTCTACAAGTGTGCAAGGCTAGTACTGCCTGTATTACTATCACTTCCTAAAAATTTTCAGAGATGTTAATGCTTCATCTTTTGTAAAATTGTATTTCAAATTCAAAAGATTAGCAATCAAGAAATTACACATTAACCTACCATAGATAATTTAGGAAGTTTAGTCTAAAACACAAAAGATATGGGTTCCCCCTAGATAGCTCTTTGGAGGAGCTTGTAAGATTGACAGAAGAAAAAGAAAAATAAGGAAAGCAGTTGGTTGCAAAAGCAGATAAAGAAAACTGCAGGCTAAATGAAATAGGGAATATTTAACCAAGAATCAAGGGAGGAAGACAGTACTTCCTGTGTAAGTGAAAAATAAAGTGAATTCAGTGAGGAGAAAAAACACAAAGTGTAAGGAGAGAAAAGTTCATAGACACTGTACTTAGATATTTATCCCTTAATTCTCAGTCTATCATTTATTAGTAGAATGAATTTGAGAAAATAACATTCTTTAGGAACTCTGATTTTCTGTTTCTATTAATAGTAATAGCAATAGTACTTCACAGTCATGCAAACTAAATATGTGAGATTAACCTAGTTGGCATAATGGGTGGTAACAGGAGTAAAGTAAGGCTTTCCTGAGAAAGTGATATTTAAACTGAGAACCTAGAGTTAATTTAATTTCCTAGGATAAATTTATCAGTGTAGGTAAAGTGTGAACTGGGGGTGGGTTGTCAGAAGAGTTTGGGAAAGCGGTTAGAGCTCATGTGTTAGAGAACCATTCACATGGAAAGTTTAAAGCTCTGAGAAAATTATCATTTTGTGCCACTGAGGATGGAAAAAAAATCTCAGTTATTAATATGAACCCACATATCCCTTTCATCTCTATCAGGAGGTTTCTGGATGCTATTGAAAGGAAACACCATTAGATGGTTATCTTTATTATTGGTATAAACCTCTTATTTGGATTTTATCAGGTAAATAGATAAACCATAATTAGAAATTTAATTCCACAGAGCTCTAAGTAAACAACTTCTCATTAATATAGTATTTTACACCTGCAAGGTTAACCTTATACCTGCGTAGGTGCTGTTTTAAATATACAGTCACCTCTCTGCTTGTAATGTGCTTTGATATCCTAAACTTACTCTTCTCCCACTGGACTCTTCCCAGTCTCACAGCTCATTCTGTTTTCAAATATACACACACATGCATGCACATACATATGAGCATACACATGCGTTATTACTTTAAATCAAGTCCCAGTTCAGAGTGAGGTTAGAGAATCTGCTTTTGCTCTTGATGTTGTATGTATTATTACAGTTCAAAGCCTTACTTTCAGACCAGACATTTTTACAGTTTTAAAGTGGATTAGTGGTGGCCTCTTAAGTACTTCTCTTCTAGCTAAATATTTTAAAATTAAAAGTGCTTGTGTTATTTCCGCTTTTTACTTAGTTGAATTCAACAATGACCCAACAAGCGACTTGAACTTTGTCTAATAGATTAGAAAAACATTAAACTCAGTGTTGGCTATACAACAAACTCTGACCCCAATCAGGTAAATTTCTCCATTAATAAATTAATAAGTTTGAATGAAATAAATTCTTAGTTCCATTCCACCTGTACTGTTCTAATTCCATGAACCAAAATGTTGGAAAATAACTACCCAAATTATTTTATTTATATTATTTTATTTTAGATGTTTTTAACATCTAAATGTAGAGAAATTGTCACAGTTAGATTATAGGTTCCTTTGCGTCAGTCTGATTTTTCTGTTTTGTAAATTGTTGCATGGGTTTGCTCTAGACCTCTATTACTTCTTTGGCTAGAAATGTATCATTCTAAGCCATGCTGTCATTTCTGTTTCAGATTTACATATCCAAGGACATACTAGGTATCTCTAACTGTGTATCCCACAAGAACCTCATACTTCCCTTTATATAAAAGTGGAATCTAGAGAGCTGTATTTTCTATATATGTCCCAATGAATTTTATGCATTCTAAATGCTGAGAACTACTCCCCTAGAGAGAAAGCAGAAAATAACTATATATTTATCCTCTCTTTTAATCTCCAACAGGCCATCCTTAGCATGTTTGGAACCTTAGACTTTTTATTTTTTTATTTTTTTGACTGAGCTCCTGTATACATAAAGCATTCAATTTAACAATATGAGAATTTAAAGACATAGCATCAGATGCATTGCAATGCCTTTACAAAGACTGAAGTTTGAGAACTATTTATTCCTTAAGTTATGACCCTGAGATTTCTTACCTCTTACTTCTAGAATTATATAAAGACTATATTATCCCTCTGCACCTAAGCATTTAAAGGCAATGCATATTCCAGTACATGGCACTAGTCTTCTGTTTGCATACCTTTGGATCAGTTGTAAAGGATCTATTTTTTTGTTAAGGAGTTTAGTGCTCATTTTAAAGGGCTCTATAGCATGAACAAAAATGGCAGTCTGGAATAATAGATGGAAATATGAAAATTTAATTTATTTTCACATCACAATTAATGCCTATAATGAACTCAGTTGCATTTGTAGTATAGCTATTGAAGTATTTTTTTCTCTCAGATACTATTTCCCAATCTCTTGGTATCAATATATTTTCTACTTTTATTCGGCTAAAAGTTTGATTTAAGAGCATTAGATTTATAGTCACTGATTTACCCCTAACAAATCTAATGACTATTCATAAAATTTAAAAAGACTTCTATTTTTCTCATCACCAACTTATCATCAACATTAGCTGTAATACTTATTTTCTTCTAAGTAATGACAGCAGGCCACAAGAACAATAGATTAATAAAACCATCTCTATCAGAATAATATTCTACTAGTGGAGAATATATAAGAGTAAAGACTCCCATTGGTTTATCAAGTATTTATTATAGGCTATTCATTATTAACAGGGGAAATAATAATCTACAATATTGTCTAAAATTCCCCTATGAAAGTAATGTTAACTGATCTATAACAGTTATAATTTTTACTGTTGGGAAAGCTATCAAATAGGCCCAAGGAGGCACTAGAAGCCCAGAAAGTGGTATATTAGGGACATTTTTTAAGTTTAGATGGAAAAAGATAATTAAGCTACTTTATCTTGTGGATATATGCAAATATTTATCACACCTCCTGCCCTAACAAGGCCCAAAGGGCTATTACTGGAGTGACCATACATCCTGGTTTTCCAGGGAGAATCTTGGTTTTCAACTGTTTTTAGGTGTTATTGATAATGCCTCCTTGTCTTTTTTAAAGTATTATGTTTTGGACAACGAATTATATTATTATCCTAGTTATAACTCACAGAAGAACTGAGAGATTTTTTAAAAATAAAGATTGAAGATCAAACTGTAGTGGAAGTCATGAGAGCAAGTCTTCAAAGAAAGTGTTAAATTTACATGTAGTATAATGTGTTGATAATAGTATGTAACTAATCAGAAGTTAGAAATAAAGGTATCATGCATTTACACATACTCAAAAATGTACAGTGGATTAGCTGATGGAGTAATTTGGAATATATGGGAAAATTAAAGGGATAAAGATATTTGAAGCTGGATCTTCCATGTTTTATGTGATTTGGCATAAAGAATGTACAAGGGATAAACTGGAACAATGAAAAAAAACGCATTATTGTTATATGATCTAGGAGTTCAATTCGATGCCCTTGCAAGTGAAAGCAAATTGTCCAAACTTCAACCTTTACCTGTGATTCAGTGACAAAACCATGGGCAGTCTGCATTTTGGGACCAGGTTGACCGCTTTGAGATGATGCTCATAAACGATGCAATATAGCAGGTAATACATAGCAACTCACAGGTATTAGCAGGTAACATCATTAAAAAGAGGGTGGGGAGGAATAATTCAGAGTGGCTTGCTCTATTCACATAATAGTTAGTCATTGTTCTTGGGTGAGGAAAATATTCCAGACCTTAAAAGTTACCTACCATTGATGGGCATAAAAAAACTACTGATTGGTGCTATTCAATACAATTTTCTGAAACAATGGGAATGTTCTCTGTCTGGAACTGTAGATAATTATGGGAATGGGAAGGCAAGGCAGGGATGACTTCTTCAGAGGTAATGACACATCATATGAATAGACAAGTGGGTCTTTCCTGAAGGAAATCAGCTTTTTTGTCACTCTACCCCCAGCCCCAAAAAGAGAAGAAAGAGAACACAGATGTATATGTCCAGTTTTCCAGTCTTATATAGATTCCATATCTCTTTATGCATATGTGAAGTCTGTCCTGTTACCCACCTGGCCCATTCTAACCCCAGCAGCTATTCTTCTCTCTGGTCCCATTTCCTCCTAATTTTCTGTATTCAGGATAGAGAAAAAGAACATTTAACGATGACCATATTTTATAAATACCAATTTATGTAACTAAATAATCCAGCTGAAGCTACTACAATAGAGTCTTGGCCCTACAATTAGATATTGGTTAGTTCTTTGTAGCAGTGATAAACGTCAGAATAAATATCTTTAACTGGTAATCAGCAAATTGTCAAGATACAACATAGAAAATTAAATATTCCCATGATAACCATGATCATCATCTATAATTTATACATACATAGATAAAGAAAAGTAATGTTCTACACTGCTAAATTATTTGTATGTTCTGCAATTCCTCTCACTGACAGATAAATGGAAGGTACTCATTAAGTGTTATGAAATTTAAAAAATAGCACAAATCTCTGTGTAACATTGTGCCAGAAGCATGATTGTGTTTATTGTTTTTCTGTAATCAATTTTTATATTCTTTTTTAGTGTTAAGTATGTGTTCTCAGGAAGAATAAATTTTACCCCAATTATAAAAGTGAAACCACCTCTCTTCCACTTTATGCCTGACAACACTGAGGCACAGAAAATTAAGTTACTTACTCAAGGTCATATAGATTGATTCATCCATTGAATCAATTGGTGGTTTCTATTGCTACATAACAAATCACCACAGATTTAAATAACTTTAAACAACAAAAATATATTATCTCACAGTTTCTCTGAGGAAAGACTCCAGGTATAGATTAACTGGGTCTTCTGCTCAGGATTTCACAAAAATCAAGGTGTGACGTTCTGAGTAGAAGGCCCTCATCTGGAGCTTTGGACCCTCTTTCAAGTTCACTAGCTATTGGCAGAATTCATTTCCTGAGGTTCTATACTTGCTGTCCCTGTTTTCTTGCTAGCTGTTGACCATGAACTGCTCTCAGCTTCTAGAGGCCCCCTTCCAGTTCTTGCCATATAACCACCTCCTCTCACAACATGGAAGCTTATAGCCAACTGAAGAATATCTCTGATGCTTCATTCTCTTTTAACTACTGACACAGTTAGGTCATGACCACTCAAGATAATCTCTCTTTTTATGAACTCAAGAGTCCACAAGTAACCTCATAGCAGGTGTGATATGCCATTATATTCAGAGTACACACACCCTCATTTCTTCAAGGAGTTGGTTAACAGGGTTTGTAAGCCATGGGAACAAAAAGTTTAGGGGTCATCTTAGATTTCTGCATACTACATACACCCTTTTCAAACGCTGCTTTTACTTCACTCCTAAGTACATGGGTGTTAAGCTGTTATGAAGATAAGGGTGGCATTTCCAGAAGTAGCATGTCCTGTTTGTTTTCTCGTCTTCAGGGTTGTGCTAGTTCAGTGTGAGTAGGTGTCATAGAAACAACGCGCAAAGAGCTCTATCAAATCATGGAGTTCTCCAGGGTCTTTTGTCCATCCGTAAGGAAGCACAATATCCATGGACCTGCAGCCATGCTTTTATCAAAGCAAGTCAACATTTGCTATTTAGGGATCTTGATTGTCAACTTTTATTTCCATTTATAGAGAAAACATCAGTAACATGTGGGATGCGAATAACAACAGATTGTGACAGTCCTCTTTTTGGAGCAATTAGGCACTATTGAATCATTATTCTCCTGCCTACTCCTCTCACCACTACCCCCAGTCTCAAATGCTCTATTCACAACACTCTCACCTCCCTAATTGCTTATGGAAATGAGCAGTGTAAGCAAACTTCTTGAAGGCGGTGACCTTTAACCCTATCACAGCTCCTTACAAAGTATAGAATTTCCTATTAGAATGTAAGTTTTGGGAGAACTGACGATAATAGTCTTGCATACTGCCCAGCACAGTGTCTGTCACATTATAGGTGCTGAACAAATATTTATAGGATAAATGATAAAAGTAAATGTATATAGATTCAAATAATACTGTTACGTTAATTCCAAGAGTAAAACAATGGATCATTTTGTTCTTGACAAGGAGGAACAAAATTTTCTTACCATTATTTCAATTATGAAATCTTCTTTCTAAATATTTGAATATTTTAGCTTTTATTCTGAAGGATTTAAGAATTCATTTTTTTGTTTTTAATCTATTTTTTTAATAAATGTAAGATCACACTTTAGGCAAATTCATGACAATTTAATTCATGATATTAAGAATCATGACATTTTAAAATTATCTTTAAGAAGTATAGCAATCAACTACTTGTCCTCTTTTGCCTAGAACATTGTGAATCCAAATAGTGAAATGGAAAGTTTTTCTGTTTGCTTGCAAAATGCAAATGAGATAGATTAATATTCATCTCATAACTTCCACTTCCTAGGAAGCACCTTAGCAATTAAAGTTTGATTAATTTATTTTTCTTTTGGGGAGCAGCATTAATGAGATCATCACAACTTCTGTAAAAAACTAAAATGCTAGGTTATAAGAGTGGGTTATTATATGATGATTTAGCCCAAAATTTTACATTTTAATTTTACATGGAGGAACAAAGTTATGATTATGTAGCTCAATACAACAAAAGGAAAAGCTTATAACAAAACATACAATCCCATAACAAAAGCATCTAACAGATCTTAGAGAGCTACAATTAAATTTAACCACTGGAACACAGAAAAAAAAAAAAAAGAACTTGGCTTTACAACATTTCTCCATTTCTCTCATATCAAGCTGTTTATTTTTACTGTTGTGCTTGCTAATATGAAATTCATCCTAAGGTTGAACAACACTGGCATATCTATTCTTGTCATGATGGAAACTGAATAAAATTTAAACCTCGATGAACTTCTTTTGGTGACCAAATAATGACGGCTAAATCTCAGGTCTATTGAGAGTAGCAGATAATTTCATGTGCCTAAAAAATGTCATTTGAATAGAATTTTTTAACAATTACTTTTCAAGAGTAACATCATTTTTAGATTTGAGAACAATGACAATTCATTTATTAAGGAAATAATAACTAGATTACAAGTCACTTAGGCTGTAATTTTAAATGCCACCCACTCATCCTCAATGATTTGTTCTTTGTTTTTAATTCTATGGTTTTGCTACAGGTCATCCAATTACTGAACAGTTCAGCTAGCAAATCAGTAAAATGGCTTCTGAGTGTCATTTAATGAAAAGAGCCTTTTTTCTAAAAAAAGAATTTAAGTGTAATCTCACAGAAGGACCAAATCAATGTATTAGATTATTTTAAAGTAAACTTTTGATGTTGATTTAAAGCTCCAGATTAGGAATAAGGAGCATGTGGTAGTATCAATTCTATCACAAAAGAGCCATGTGATTGTTGGCAAATGATCTTTTGAACTCAGGTTTTCTCACATCTAAAAGAGGATAATCATTTCTGCCATTGCGCCCTCACTGTGAAGTTGTCAGAATTAACTAAGGTCACAAATATGACAGGGCTTTAAAAAAAATCAATGTGTTTTATTCTTGTTGTTTGCCCCAGAGCAGTTAATGTACATGGGTATTGCAAGCCCAATGTTCACCAATATCTTCAGCAGGAGAGATCTAGTGGAACATTCATGAGTTACCTTTTAATGTCATTGAATTTTAATGTTACTCAAAGGATACATAGCAACTGTATTTTCTACAAGGAAAAAATATTACTTCTCTGCAATGTGTTATTTCTTTGTTTATTTGGTAATTCAGACATGTTTCCAATGATTTTGCAGTAAGATTATCTAACAAAAAATCTTCAAAGAGTAGTTGAGAATTCATTTTGTTTTTAATCTTTTTTTAGGTGTATAAATTGTATAAGTATAATAATAAATTATAAATTATAAGTAAAATGATCTTCACCATGTGAGCACACCTTGCAGAAAAGAATACTTACTCAAGACTCACACTGTTACCTTTTCTTAATTAACTTCTTTGCTTATTATAAAGACCTATTCCATTGTTGCAGGATTACTAATATCTGTGCTATTTTCAGTGCCTGATTCAAAATTATACTAAATTTTAGCAAAATACAACAATTTGATTTCTTCCATAATTTTTACCCATGTATAGATTTTTAAACAAGAAAAAAATACCATTGTGTAATTTATGTAGCTTCTGTTTTCTGTGTTTTCTCTCTTTTTCTCTGTGGACTTGGGCTGTAATGACTCTTTTTATCAATAATCTGTTCCGTTATCATGTAGCAATAGGAAAAGCGAGTGGTTTCTCATGACCAAAATAGGTAAATGTACAAACCATATTATTGAAAGCTAAGAAATAATCTTTTCTCTACACATACAGCTCAATCAATTCAGTTAAATATTGCATAATATTTATAGCGATTTTCTGTAATTGTAAATACTGCGATTATGATTACCCCCAAGGAAAGATCTCTCTCAAAAATAAGTTTCATTTCCCTAATCTTGTACTTTTGGTGGGGGTCAATAAACTCAGCTTAATCTTTTATGCTAAAGTTTAAATCAAGGAAAACCTTAGGATACAAATATCATGAGTTTAGATCATCTCATTTGAGAGTATACACTGAATACATAGGATATTTTGATGTTATACCACAATTTTTGCTACAAGTTATCTTTTCTGCTTTCAGTCTTAACAGGCCTTTTTCCAATTATTAGGAATGTTTTTGTGATGGTGCAGGATACTTGGTTATAAATGCAATATGAAGTAAAAGAATTGCGTTAGTATATCTTCTTTTTTTAAACTTCCAGCCTACCCAGCACAGTTAGTATTGGTAACTGTTGTTAAATATATCTCTGATGCTACAAATACCTCTGCCCAAATAAGAAACAATGATAATTTCTCAATTTGAGTCACCAACATCAATATTTCTAAGAATATATCATGGTGACTTCTGATCTGGGAGTTCTAGTTAAAATAATAGTCAGTTATTTATGGAATCATAGTAAGTATTGTATATCTCTTTGTATGAACAGCTTCACAATTTCTATTATATTTCTATTACACTATAAGGTAACTGTATCATCCCCTGAGACTTCTCTCATAAATCCCAACATGAATTCTTATAGTCCAAACCATTACGAATGTGCTTTTCGAATTTGGGGAAAACCATCTGGCTCTTTTTGACAGATGTGATTTATAGACGAATGGACAAAAACTTTATTTGAAATAGAGATTATGTTTAAGTTGAATGGTTCTAAATTCGTGCAGCTTTATGACACGTAAGTATCCTGCTTTTACCATCAGTAGTGAGCACAAGTGGTCTAAATACTTACTGTTTCCTTGGTGAGATTTTAGGTTTTATAGCCTCTTTTGACTCTTGGCCTACTCGAACTGAATTTATCAGTTGAGTCTCCAACATAAATTTAACAAAAGCACTGAGTTATTGTCTACTGGTATAAAAAAACTAAAAGACATTTTAGAATCTTATTTAATAATTTTCTAATGAACTTAGTCAAAACTGACTTTAGCTTTTAGAAAGATTATACTGTGTAATGACAACAGTATAAGGGTTTTAAAATTATAGGAATCTGAGTTTTAACCCCAACCCTGTCACATATAATCTTGCCATTTTACACATTAGATAACTTTTCTGAGCCTTGATTTTTTTCATGTGTACAATAGAATTCTAAAGCCATTTTTTTATGTTGATTGTAAAAATAAAAATTTACACACACACACACAATGTATAATGACGCCATTAAAACTTAACATATGTCTGTCCTCTGGAATAGCAAAATTACCTACTCACTGATTTCCTCACTTTAATCCTTACTTGATCTTCCCTGTAAACCAACAGAGTTATCCGCTTGTAACAGAGGCCCCTGTATGAGTTAGGGACCCTGGATATGTCTGGATACTTAGTACATCAGAGCCATCAAGATTACTAGGATCATTTATTTCTAAATAAAATCTACAAATAATTCAGATGGGTACTGCCGGGTTCTCATAGAATCATGGCCAACGTTAATTGATTGCACTGAAAAATAAGAATGAATAAAAATTGAATGCCTTTACCACATTTTTTTAAATAAGCAATTGACAGCTTTAATACAAGTAACAGACCCAGAAGCAGAATTCAGGATACCACATGGATCCCACCCTGAACGATGAAGAAATACATGCACATGACAAGAGTAGGGGAGAAACTGAGAAGTATCAAAATAGAGACAAAGTAGATGTCAAATATTTTATTTGTAGATTTTCAATGAATTTCTTAGTCCTAATATCCTAGAGAGCACAATTATATATAATTACAGTTTATATTGAAGATGGATTATTTTCTGACATAAAATTTGAGTTAGTCAAAGAGCATGTCTACAGAGTTGTTAATGAGAAACACTGAAGCTGTTAAAATGTATCTGTATCCAACTTGGCAATGATTTGATTTTGATTTAACTATTTATCCAGAATTTATTTAGAAATAAATGATCCTAGTAACTTTACATAGATGAACAGCCTGATGAAATAAAGTTGTCAAATATTGGCATTATTCCCCATTTAAGAAAAGATGGAAATAGCCTTTTTAATGAGCAGTATGTTTGTTTGGAAAAACACAAGTTCTCTGAAGCCAAGTAAACAACATGAGGCTATCAAGTACAATAAAATATAAATAAAGAAGCAGGGCTAATCAAGGCTAAATTTGTGAATTAAAGAAGTTTTCCTATTTTAAGTGTAAAGCTATATTTCCTCTCCTGCCATTTTGGTAACATTCCACTTGCATTTGTCAATGATCAGTGCCCAAACATTGTTCAGTTTTTATTCATTAATTTTTTTCATTAATTTATTTATTAAACAAATGATTTATTGATCCCTTCCTATGTATCAGTCACTTTCACAGATCTAAGTTCTAGGAGTTTGAAATAACACAGAAAGAATCACTGTTAGAATAGAGCTAAATTGGCTTTCTTGCTGAGACTATAACATTCCAAGGTCATTTCTACCTCAAGGCATTTATACTTATTGATGTCTCTTCCTGGACCACTTCGTTCCCACATTGTCCCATATCATTTTTTTTTTTCAGACCTCTCCCTATATTATTTTTAAAATAATCCAATGGGTAAGGATTCTAGAGACCTCAGGACCATACAGCCAGGTCTCGCAGGAGAAAAGGATGACTTTCATTGCCAGAATTATAGTTTAAGGATTTAAAAGGCCCTGTGAAATAGAACTAACCTCAGTGAAAGTAGCGGCTCCTTCTCTCCATTTCTACTATTACTAAGACTCAGTTACTTCCCTAACTCTCCTTCCACTACTACAGGTGTTACTGAAGCCAATAAAGTAACAATGCTTTAAGAGTATAGTTTCTGGGGCCAAAGTATTGGATTCAGTGAACTGTATGATCTTGGATGAGTTTTTAAATTTCCCTGTACTTTAGTTTTCCACATCTGTAAGATTTGGAAGGACCCTATAATACTTGTAGGATTGTTTTGATAATTGATTGAAATAGTATATGAAAGGATTTCTTTACAGTATCTGGCTACATATATCTATGCTATTACTATAATTAGCAATTCACTTCTCTCTCTTTTCTTTTGTTCCAATAGTGTTTTCTGTTTATTTGCAGCCACTTCTGCTTCGGATTTTACTTACTGCCTTCTCAGTACATTTTTAGCCTTTTGCCTATCCCAAATCTATCCTGCTACCTATATGCCTTTATTCATCAAAATGATGATCTTGATTTACTCACTATCACCCATATTTGGCCAAGCTTCTTATTTATAAGAAATGAGACTACTCCTAATTTCTCCAGCCCACTCGTGGACTCATGACAGCTGTGACCCAGAAGGCAAAGACATACACTCTCCCACCATAAGATACTTTAGGAACTGAGACCCTAATAAGCTCCTCTCCAAGGTGTCCACCACTCGTGAATGATACGTATTACCAGAAGTCTAAATAAAGTTTACAAGTACTGATTCCTATTATTGAGGGAAGACTAAAATATTGGAGATTCTTCCGAAAGAAAGAGGTGTCAGAAAACCAAAGAAAGAAAAAAAATAAGTAAATAGAAAATGAGATTGAAATAAAACAAAATAGGAAGTCTGCTTTTTTTCTCCCCTAGAATAAGTAAGTTATGTTTCCACAGCTGGAGGCTAAAAACAGCTGCATTATCTATAGTGCATTGAATGGAGATCAGTCATTAATATTTTACTCACGTGCACACTTCATTTTGATGCAATTTTCCTGTATAACCAGCCAGAATCATTTGCAGGATATTTAACAAAAATGATGGAAATACTTAGCTGCATCTGTTCATCATTTGGCTAACCATATTTTTGCATAAATTTAACATGGGCTTAAGCCACCACCATTATTTTCCTCATCCTTTTCCTTCACTGTTCAAGTCTGCATGCCAAAATTTATTATTATTTAGGTATGCAATCACACTACCATCCTGGCAATCAAGTACAAAGAAGCAAAGCAAAATTGGGAAGATATTATTTTCTAGAACTGCAGGCACGTACAGTACTTCCCTGAGACAAAACCAGTGGTTGTTTCAATGATAAACAACTTTAATAATGAAAATAGACTCTTGGTTTTACCTACACAGATGCAGTTTAATTTTCTTCTTTCTTATTAGAATCTTCAGTAGCTTGCCTCCTCCACCCTGCCCCTAGTTATAAAAATGAGTTGGCAAACACAACAGTTCTATTCATTCTCAGTTTAATATACAATTTCTCATATATACAAAGGGGCAAAATGGTTTCTGAAACATTGGCTGGTAATGATGACAGTAGAATCTAATTCCCTCAGGTGCTCACCTAATACTTATCTCTTTGCTAGAGAGTGTAATAAGGTCGTCAGGATTATTGAAGTTGACAGAGCATCAAGCTCAGATTAATTACATCATAGAATTCAGAAAGAATTAGAAAAAGCAACAATACTGCCTCTGGCAAGTGCATATATTTTTTATAATTCTCTAACAACTCTCAGTATAATATAAAACAATTGAGTGAAGGGTGGCTAATGTAATTCATTTGTAGGTTTTGTGATACAGATTCTGAAAGATTAATTAGTCTAAAAGTAAGAAATCACCATTATAAATTCAAAGAAGCTACTCAGAGTGGAATATTTTAAGAAAAGAGTAACTGAAGGGTAAATGAAGGGTACTAATATATGTGAATCTCTTACTAAGTTCCAGAAAATTTATATCCATTACAACATTAATTCTTACAAACAGGCGAAATAGATACTGTCCTTTAAAAAATGGAAACTGCGGCTGAAATAAAACAAGAAACTTTCCCCAAATCTTATTTCTAGTAAATGGTCAAGCAGCGTCTGAATTTATTACCCAAATTCTAAATGTTCTCCTTGACAGAGGGAATACCAAAGCATAGTTCTTGAAAAGTTGCCATGTTGGATGAAGAAAAATTCACATAGAAAAAACTCATATAACTAATAAATACATATTGAGTGCCTTCTTTAAATAATGCTGAGCACTTAATACATATTTATTTAATTAAAATATAGGAAATTTTAAGAATTCACTGAGACCTTAAAATTAGTTTGGGGCAATGTGACATGTAAATCTAGAACACTGAAAAATGATACAGGGCAGCCTACATCATTACCCTTATCAAAAACTAGAAAAACATCACTACTGCAGGTTTAAAAATCAAAAATACACCAGGATTTGAACTAAACCAAATGGAAAAGGCTTCCAAGAAGCTAAAACAGATATTATAAAGCAATTGATCCTCAGTTCACACAACATACTTGTAACTGGATATTATATGGAACTATTTCTATTCATATTGAAATGGATTGACTGAGGCTGCAAAATTCAGGACAAAAGGTAAAAAGTGAGGTTCTGCATTATAAATAGTGGAGTCCACACATTCTAGAGGACCTAGTAAGTGGTGGCTAACCTGGTCATCATCTGTACCCTTCCACAGTCTTCAGGTGATTTAAAAAAAATGCTAGAAATCCGTTAGAGATAGAAATTTCTATGGCATGTCTCCCTTCTCCTTGTCCCAGGGAGGCAGGAAGGAAAGTCCTTCCTCTACACCTAAAAAACAGTGAGGAAACCCCTACTCCACGACTACTCATGGAGTTTGGAGTTTTCTGCCACAGAGGAGACGCAGCTGAGCCACAGAAACTTGTAGGGAAAGAAGGAAAGTATTCTTAGTTTATAAGGGAAGAAAGATAGGTGTCTGACCTTCTCTGGAAGAATCCTCAAATCAAAAGCTGGTTGAGTGAACCTGTAATGAAAGGTAACAAGAGAGGGTGAAAGAACAGGAGTGTTAACAGATCTAAACTTCCCCTGTTTTGTGGGACAAGGATTTGTAAGTTTTCTCGTGACCCAAAAGGAAACCATTAAAGATGTTCAAGAGGGGGTTGTGTCCCTGGGCAAGGGAACCCTTATCTGTAAAGTTTGCTTTAGATTGAATCAGACATTTTAGTATCTGAAAGTGACCTTGAAATTATACTATATCTCTAAAATGGGCAGAAAGGGAATATAATTAAGGCAATAAGGAGATAAAATAAAACTGTTTTTATAGTTTAGCACACTACATAAATTGGTTACATATGTGCAATCTCTTGGGCCTACATTTAGAGAATATTTACTCTGATTTGCAAAGAAATTGATCAGTTTTGCAATATTTATCTTTTTTTTTAAAACTGTGACTACATTAGATGGCAGGGGAATGGCTGTTACTAACTGGTACTGTGGCAGCAGTGAGCAATGATAGCTGCCAACCTCTAAGCAAGGGAGAAAACAGCAACACTGTAAAAGGTAGCTTTAAGAGCTCTAAAATCAGATTAGTAGTCACTGTTTGCACTAGGGCTAACCTCCCCCCACACACTCCCTCCACCATACCCTCTTCTCACACACACAGTAAGTGGCTTCTGGTAAAGTCTGATTCAATAGTTCCACAGTAAAATCCAGGAATTGTAGTTACTATCAAAGTGATTTTGCCAATTTGGAAGGAAAAAAATATATAATACCATAGAGCCCTCTGGTTAACAGTATTAGTAATGATGTTCTTATGTCCCCGTTTTTCTCTGATTTTAGTACCTTATAATCAAGCTTAAGAAAAGCATAATAAGTTTTAAATGATATCCATTCGAACTTAATTTTAAGAGATTGCTGCTCATAGATGCCTATTTTCAGCTGAGGGAAATGCAATGTAAAGCCTGGCACACTGGATTGGTGGGACTTCCTTAGGAGTTTAGATTTAATTCCTAAACTTGAAGACTAGCTAACTAAGAGATTTTGTAAACATTACCCAGCACACAACACAGTACAAAAAAAAAGATTCAAAGGGAAAGTAATTGCCCACCTAGTCCTCAGGGTAGGTTAAATTATTGTGAAAAAGAATTTACTCTCAGTGTGGTCCTGCAAAGGAGAAAAAGCCGAAGAAATGGCTGGGTTTATTTATGAGATTGCTTAAAGAATGCATTACACAGAAGATAAACTAGAGAAACTGCTTGGTCTTATTTGCCCATATACAATCAAATGCTCTGCACAATTGATGTATCCAATAAAATCATGAGATGCTACATAAACTGTACAAAATAGCCAGAATGAGGGCATTTTGCTTGGAAGATGTCCAGGAGAGAGTATATGAAATAATTTATTGGATTGCCTAAATCCGAAAATCAGAGAGGTCTGAGGAGAAAAAAAAAAAAAAAAAAATATATATATATATATATATATATATATATATATATATATGAGAGGAAGAAAAATATGAAGAAAACCACTGATAGCAAATCACAGAAGCCAAAGTTCTGGCCCACAAGAGAGAATTGCAACTTTTGCTCATTGAGCATTCCTGTTTCAGAGGACTCAGTGGAGAGTGAATATTAAAAAAGTCTACTGAGGCTGAATATTGGAAAAATCTTTCCCTTGACTTAGTAAATTAAACTCAGTTCTCTAAAACAAGTAGCTAAAGTGACAATAAATATACGTGGTTTGAAGTGAGTGCTTGGTTTTTTTTTTTTTTAGGATCCTTTATTTTTTATAATATAGAAAATAAAGGTTGTTTAAATCTCATGAGCTATTCCTGCTTTTTTGTAGGCCAGTACTATTTACATATAGGTAAAATTTTTAAAAAGATGAAATTTATTATTATGTCTAATGAAAACTTTTACAGGAGCATCCTCCTCTTTCTAATCAAAGCAGACTTTTAAAAAAATTTCCTATTTCATCTGTCAAATAAATTGATCTTAAATGACTTGCTCTTTTGACCTTGTTTGTCCCTTCTGGGTAAATTTTTCCAAAGACTAAATATCCTAAAAGTCTTCTCTCTGATCATTCTATGTTTCTTTTGAGGCAACCTCTTCTATCTTTTGCCTCATATTATATTTTAGTTTCTGTACACTAATATTTATTGACTATTTCCTATGTCTGAGCACTATTGTAGAACATAGACACACAGTGAAGTGATAGAATGACCGCTGCCATGAAACTCACAGAAAATTAGGTAAAACAGGTGCAAAGCTTCAATTGCCTAGGGGTCAAGGTGCAAAGGAACAAAAACAAAACAAATAAAAACTGGAAGTTTCTCCTCTTTCTGTTTTATAGGGTCTTCATTACATGCTCCTCTGGCCACAAAGAGAAGATTTCTTTAGAAACTATTTCTGTCTGCAACTGATGTGCATTTCCAGGCTTTAGGTTGTCTTTGATTCCAGGCTTGGAGATAACAGAAAAAAAAAGAAAACAAGACCAAAACAGGAAACTTGTAAACAGTACATAAGTACTTTGAACTCCCAGTCCACTTGCTAACATTTCCTTGACATAGTCCACAAACAGCCTCATGTACATCATATAGAAGTTTTAGTTGTATTAGGTAGAAGTAAGGATTACATACTCTTATTCCATTTTAATGGGAAACCAAACCCTTGGTGATAACAACTTTTATAGTTATCCAACAACACATCTCTGGACAAGTCCCTCTGGACGTTCCTTCTGCTGAAAGATGTTTGTGGCGACATCTGTGTACTTAATTCCTGAAAATAAGATACAGTTTTAAAAATGGAAGAATTTATATGCTATAAATTCTCTCCGATTTAGAGATGAGGAAACCAAAGGATTAACAGAGCAGTTAAAAAATTTACCAGAGATCATATAGCTAATAAGCAGTGATTTCCTTGGCCTACTTTCAAGAGATATGGAATCTACTGAGAAAAAAAGAAACTACAGAAGTCTAGAATGAAACTTTGAACTGTAGAAAATGTGTGAATAGTCACTTGAAGGAATTCAATAAAGCAATAAGCCCTTTTAGGTTTTATAAGAACTATGCCCTGTCACTCTAATTTTCCACTGTAAGATCAATAATTTGGTTAAGAACATTCAGCAAAGATAAAAGAAAATTCAAAGACCTAGCTGAGGTAACTATCATTTTGTTCTATTTAGGCTGATTCTTCTTTATAGAAATGTCAATGCCTCCTCTCTCTCTCTGTCTCCGTCTCCGTCTCTGTCTCTCTCTCTCTCTCTCTCACTCACTCTCTCTTTCTCTCTTTCTGTGTGTCTCTCTGGTTACTTTTTACTCCTTTTAGATAATGACCAATTTCACAGGAAATTGGAAATTGCATTAGAGGTAACAATATATTTGATCTTTATTTACTTTTGTTAACTAGTTGCTCTAATTGTTATTTTTAGCAATGTTGATAAAAAAAATTTATGGAGAATGAAATTGGCTTTTTAGATGGAAAGCCATTTGTATCTGACTTGTCAATTTTGGGTTTCAACTATCTGTTCACCATGGTCATGAATAACTGCAGGATGATGAGGCGATGTTCCATATATAAAAGTATTTAAATTCTGCTATTTTAAAAATCAAGTATATTTCTTCCTTTTAATTACTGCTAATATTTATTTATAGCATTATTTATTAAAACTTTTCTGAGATAAATGAAATGCTAGTCATAGAAAAGATGTAGGCTCTTGGTTATAGCTTTCTGTTGCTCTACAAAATCAGCAGGGGCTCAGGAAAAAAAATGTCTCTGGCAGTGCAAACTCACACAGTTGCACATCGATTATCTACTGGGTGGCAATACATTCTGATGAAAAAAAAATGAAATTTGTAGAAAATCAAATAAGATAAGGCAATAACTTTAAAAGTACCATTCGAGTTTTCATCCATTTCATAATGTCATGTTTTTCAAATTACATCATGTTCTCATTCCTGTTCTATGTTGTCACTTTGGAAATAGAAACTGAAAATTAAACTATATTTTGAAATGTTACCTCAATTGAGAAAAGAAGTTGTTATTACCCTTATGGTAAGCATCACTATTCATCAGTGCATTTGATTCTATGATGAGCCTGGCACAAAAGAAAGATATTTTCAGGGGCGTTAAAGGTCTTCGTTGCTCTCATAGAGAAAGCGTTCTCTTCAATTTTCTGTAGTCATGACATTGTCCATGAACCTCCTAAATGTGTATGCAGCTGAAATTATATATGTGCATTTTTTCTGAAAGAGAATCTTTCATGATAAGATAATCAGTTTGTAAAATCGGCTGAAATTACCTGCTGTTTTTAAACAAAATTATTTGTTCATTCTTTTATCACCTTTTCCCCTTCCATAAGCAGCTTAAACTCAAAGAAAATGATTAGTGACTGTCGGCAGTCTCTTAGGAGAACCGATAGAAACTGTAGATTAACTAGACCAGAATTTAGCTAGATTCCATCATATCTACCTAATATTTAAGAACCTGGAAGTGAAGAGAGAGATAATTATCATGGGAAACCCTGATTTTCATTTGGGAGTTTCATTTGAGATTTGTTTTTAAAATGCTTAGGTTCATAAAAATTAAAAACTATGTTTCCAGTTCACATATTTTGTTGAATGTTATGAGAAAGGAAATTTGGGAGGTGGAAAGGAAAGAAAACTGGAAAAAAAGTGTGTGTGTGTGTGTGTGTGTGTGTGTGTTTGAGAGAGAGAGGGGGAGAGGGAGAGAGAGAGAGTGAGAAGGGAAAAACAATGTAGGAAAAAATTTTAAAGAATAATTAATACATATTTTAATATATTTATTGAGATACAACTTACATATAAAATAGTATGTAAAATAAAATAAATTATTAAATAAATAAATACATAAATAAATTTTAAGGGTACAATTTGATGACACTTGACAAATGTGTATATAGTAATATATACAACCACCAGCACAATCAAGATATAGACAATTATTTCCAGCACCCAAAAAAGTCCCCTCTTGTCTCATCTGCCCATACTCAGGCCCTGACAAAACTTGGTTCACTTTCTGGTTTATGATACTGCCTTTTCAAAATGTCATATATGAAGGGACTCATACAGTTTCTTATCCTTTTGTCTGTCTTCTGTTATTGTTAACATAATGACTTTCTAATTCATTTGTGTTGTAGTGTGTACTAGCAGTCCATTCCTCTTTGTTGAGTATTATTTTATTGTATGACTATACCACAATGTGTTTATTCATTTTCTGGTTAATCAACATTTGAATTATTTTCAGTTTGGATCTATTATGAGTACAATTTATTGAACCACTGATACAAGTCTCTATCGAACACTTTATCTCATTTCTCTTAAATAAGTATCTACAAGTAGAATTCCTGGAGTCCAGCGTATGTTTAACTTTATAATAAACTCTCAAACTCTTTTCCAAAACAGCTTTACTATTGTGTAGTCCAACGTTTGGTACTCTGGTTGCTCCACATCTCTGGCGGGTTTTTGTTTGTTTGTTTGTTTGTTTTTATAAGCCATTTTAATGGGTTTGGAGTGGGGTGACTAATGTCATTTTAATTTATATTTTCTTATCAAGTAATGACGTTGAGCACCTGTAAATTATTTACTGACCTATATTATTTTTTTGTGAAGAATCTGTTCAAACTTTTGTTCATATGTTGAGTTATTTTCTTTTTATTATTGTATTGAAAGTTTTTTTTAATACGTTACAGATATGAGTCCATTATCAAATATCTATTTTACAAATATTTTTTGGAGGCTTCTCAGAAACAATTTGGAAGAAAAAAAGAAAAAATCAAGGACTCAAAGTATTGATTTCTACGCTTGTTACAAAGCTATAATAATCAAGAGGGTATGACGTTGGTGTAAGGATGAGCATATGAAACAATGGAACTGAATTGGAACCATTATAAATTTTAATATTATAGTACAATTTCACATACATCATCTAATTATCTAAATTAACCCTCAATTTTTCTTTTTAAGGGATATTTTTCCAATTTTTTAACCATCAAAACCAAAAAAAATCCATGAATTATTATAAGATAAATATTTTTGAGCTTTATTATTTTACCTTTATTGTTAAATATCGATTTTGTCATAATGTGTCGTCTTCTGATTTGTTCTATAGACTAGCCATAATGCATTGTTAGGATTCCATGAATTTCTTATTCTAAAGAGTCTTTATCCTCAAGACTGTGTCCTTTTTTAACCCAACTTTGAAGCTGTAATTGTTTTACAGCCCACATAATATAATCTTAGGGTTTCAGGTAAAGCACTTTTAAAGCTATCCAACCTTACTCTGTACTCAGGAGCCAAAAGTGAGCAGAGCTTTCACTTAGCCCAGTTAAACCTGACCTAATAGCTATTGTATCCCTCCTCTTTGATTTTCTTTGCAGCTCAAGTAATCAAAGGGATAAATAATTTAATTTAGGTGAGGAAATTCCAATCATATATATGTCTCCTTTGTGATTCTTTCCTACTAGGCACAAGATCTCTTGTTACAGACCTGGAAATACCTAATATCTAAGATGAGCTAGCTCTGCTTCAGATCTTAAGGAAATCTGGTTTGCACGTACTATCACCTTGAGAAACTGAAACAGTGTTTAAGAAGGAACTCTGAGGCTTTTGAGTGCTTGGAGGTCCTAGCAAATTGTGGGGTCCACAGTGAAGGGAAAGGGCTGAAGAAGCAACTGAAAAGGCAAGCAGAGGAGCTATTTATGGCCTCTCTTTACTGCCTGACTCTTGCCGGAGGGAATGCAGCTGGAACATAGATTTTGTAGAAAAATTCAATGAAGCACAAGACGAAGGACATGTTGTTTCAGCAATAAAATTCTTCTCTAACTACTAAAGTTATTGCTGGATTTTCTGTGAATCCTGGTGAAACCAAGGTGTATTGAAAAAAAAAATGCAATACTTCTAGCTTTATCGATCCCATTTTTTTCTCCCCATCTATACTTGTTTTTCAAGCAGGCAGTTGTCTCATCTATCCATTCATCATACATTTATTAAGTTTCAGGTATGGTTTTTAGTCTCTGAATATTGAAATTTTAAAATTTCCTCAAGCTGTTCACAATTAATTTAGAGACAAGTGGACAGAAAGACTTATTTTCATGTGAAAGTGGATAGCACAGAGTGATTGAAAAGTGCAAAGAAGAGTCACTTAACCTGGAGAGACTGAATTGCAAACATAAAAACCTACATCTAATAGTGCAAATCTGTATGTTGGAACTCAAGACAAAAATTTTTAAGACAGCCTTTGTTCAACCTTATATTCTAAAAAGAGCTTTCGGTAGTGTATTTGGGGAACCCAATTTTTTGTGGACTTCAAATTTTGGAAGGTGGTGATAGAATAGTAAAAACTCTCATGACTACCTTTTGTGGAATTTGAGAATATTCTTATATAGAGGGTTTGTAATTACCATCTCAGTTGCTTTATATACTAAGTACTGGGGAGAATTATAAAGCCCACAGCACTCTGCTTCCTAAGAAATGAATAATTTCAAGAATGAGAACAATTGAAAGAAGCTGTGAAACTCTATGTTTCACAAAAATTTATATTTAAAGGAATTTTAATTTTATTCTTAGAAATAAAATATATACAGTGTAAAGGAGACTTGCTCTGGAATGTTTTCACCAAGTTGCCCAAATCTAGATATTAATAGTAAACAAATTTATTATTAGTGACCTAAAAGTATCCTATGGAGATAAAAAAGTATATATTTGAATGCAATACCTTAATCATATAAAAAAAGTTTCTCCTTATTAAGTAGATCAATATAAATTCAGAGGGATATTTTTCTAAATGTGCTTTTCACGAAGTATGAAGAGATATTGAAAATATGGAACATTTATAAAAATTACTGTTTCCTGATGAATTAGTAATGTCCATCTACCACTGTACATTACATTATTCAATGATTCTAAGGTCTGTTTTTTAAAAATAATTTTGATGTTTAAGAATGGATAGTTCTATACAACCAAATATTTACACTCAAAAGCCTGTATTAATCTGCATTGTTATTTATATTTTTTTTATTTCAAAATCAATAAAGAATTTGGTTTTGAGCCATGCTATTTTCTCAACTAAATTTGTCTTCTACATGACAATTTATAACATAAAATGCTACCAAGCAATAATCACAAATGACCCATTTAATTTATGCTTACGTCACTCTCCTAAATAAAAATATAAATATCTCCTTTTCTCTCAAGATCATTTTCTTATGCTTTCTTTCAAGATCTTCATAATTTGTATCCAAACTTTTATAAGAGCTTGTCTATTATCACTACTCACCATATACTCTATTATCCAGAAAAACAGAATATCTTATTATTCCCCAGTATATCATAAACTTTTCTTCTCCTATACTCTTAACTTTGTCTTTCTGAAATGCCTTCTTTATCAATACCCATTAAAATCATACCCAATTTAATCTAAAAAAATGTTTTTACTTTTTAATGACTGCATAAGTATCTTCAGGTAGAAATCGTTTTATAAAATATGATTTTATTATGTTCATTTTATACATGGTTTAATATTCTAAGTAGTTTTTAGTTCAATGAAAGAAGAAAATGTTTCCATCAAACGGAAAATATTGATGAATTTTTTGAACGTTCAGCTACAATATAGTTGATGAGTTAAGAGTTTCTGGTAAGAAACCGAACGGGTTATTATTCTTGTTTCATCACTTTCTAGCCATGTTTCTTTGAAAAGTTATTTTTTCATATTCTGGTTGTCCATCTTGAAGTCAGTTTATTATCAATCTATACCTCATAAGGTTGTTGTAAAAATTAAATTAATGAATACAAGTAGAATGCTTATTACAGTCTCATTACATTTTAAACAATGAATAAAACTTAATGCATAACTAAATGGAAGATAAAATACTTCTAAATAAATTCTCCTGAGGGCATGTTTTACTTTTAAGTAGAAGTAGGGCTTTTGTTTAAATTATTCTCTCAGTCAATGCTATTATCATATTATCAACAATTTGACTAAGAATCAGAGTTTTAAAAAGCTTGTAAGCCCTCCTAAGTTAATTACTTGAACTATGAATTTAGAACCCATTTCTACAGATTGATTCTCAATTATTGCTCTAAGAAAAAGCTCTAATATTGCTGTAAATGGTCCTGCATCAATGGTTTGCAAGTTTTCTACTACCACTCCATTTCTCTATTTCTACCTCCTCACCCCATCCATCACTCCAGCCAAAATATTATCTTATTATGCAGGAGTGAATATTTATAAAATTTTTGGCAACAAAGTACAATGACAAACCTGTGGATTCTTCAAAAACCTGTGGATATTAAGTTTTTACCAGTTGATCAGATAATTATATTAATGTGAGGCAATAACATAGAGGTTAATAAGAAAACAAAGAGTAAGCACTCACACACAAAACAAGAAAAATTTTAATAAAATATTTAATGTTAATTCCTAATACAAATTAATAACATAGAAATTTGGAGTAATGTATTAAATCCTCAAATCAGGTAAAAATCTAAAGTCTTTACTATCTTCATCTTACTCATTTCTTAGATGATGTAATCACTTCACTTACTTTCCAAGTTTTTTTTTTAATGGAGCATTTGTCTTAGTAGAGACTTTTTGTAAGCCTGAATTCATACTTTATGTACTTATACATTAATGAGATTATAAAATCCATGGCAAAAACTAGATTTCTTATGTTGAATTACAAATAAATAGACAGGATAAACTTTAAAATTGAATGAATCAGAAATTTATAACCTATGTTCACAGAACAAAAAATAATATAATGATAGGTTATTGTACTTCACTGCAACTGGAATAATCAATATTTTTATTTATCATAGTTGGAAAATGCAAGTCTTTAGAATTAGAGAGTATTTTAAGTAAGCACATATAATCTATGGTCTAAAACATTTTATTAAAACATCTTGTCTTTAATTGGGAGTGATGCAGAGATGGCTTAAATGAGCAGGCAAATTTGTAAAGCACAAACCTAATTCTCTCTTTTAATTATAGAAAAGTTCATACTTTTGGTTAGTTTAAAATTCAAAATATCGTTATAAACCATGACATGTTCATATCCACATATCTTCATCTTCAAATATTTTCCATTTAGGTCAATGAGGATTTTTCTTTCTTATCTTTAGAAGGTATTGCCTACATTATTATAAGCCAGGTCAATGGAAAGTTGGGTAAAATACATGCAATTGGCATTTCAAGTAATTTTTTTTTAATAAAGAATATTTGGACTGGGATTTTGTAGTTTTTCATTCAGTGACCTTCCACATCTCATATTATGTATGACATTGTCGTAAGTAAATGTACTTACCCTCTACTCAGAGCTTGGTTCCTGGTTACTCATACATTCAGTTAAATTCCAAAAGAGGACAGAATATTCTTCATTAAATAATACTCTTCGAGATAAATATCATGTCTAGGCAAATGTGCATTTGAGAATGCTGTAGCGTTAATGATTTCTTTTGAGAATGAGTAATTATGTGTCACAATTTTGGCCAGAAAGATAATTTTGCTTTTCACTTCTAGGCAGAATGCTAAAATACTGATTTATATCAGCTTATTAAATTCCACAGAAGAAAATGTACCTTGCATTTTCAGAGAGAAGAAAGTTTCCTGTCTTCAAAAGAGACTTCACACTTCTCTTTCAAATTAGATTTTAACTTACAGTTGTGTTAAAGTTTTCTCAACAAAAGTCATTTAATTTTTTATTTTTTTCTACTTTCTAATTAATTTCACTTAGATATCTTGAAGGTGTAAAAAGATTGAACATGGGACAGTATATATTAACAAGATCAGCTTACCTCAGTGGTAGTGATGGACTATCAGGCAGATCTAGGACTGTTCACAACAAAAAGTGTTTGTGCGTGCGTGTGTGTGTGTGTGTGTGTGTGTGTGTGTGTGTCTGTGCCCCTGTGTCTTTTTTAATTAATTGGTATTTGTCAGAAGTTATAAAAATATTTATCTGTAAGTCACACATCCAACTGAAATACAAATTATCCTTATTCCAATTAATAGATGTTTCTGAAGGATGAAAAAAATATCAAGCTATTTCTCGAAAAAATAGTGAAACAAAACAACATCATGTAAAGCATTTTAAGTGAATAGCACAGAGATCAAAATATCAGTAAATTAATTTATGGTGTCATGCTTAAAATTAGAAAACACTTTTAGAAAAACATTGTTACTTAAAAAATTGAGTTAAACAAGGTAACAAAGAAACCAATAAAACAGCAATCTAATGTTCCCTGAATGCCCAAGGATGGGCAATGATCAGCTTATGCACTATGTATATTTGATATGGTCTAGTGAATTGCTATGAGGCTATTCTCTTTATCATTTCCACCAAAGAATAAATTCTACAGACAGTGTCATCAATATCACTACTAAAAACTTCCCCATCAGCAATCTGATCTTGTTTCTATCACTACAGCAATTTACCTTTTATGCCTCATTAGTTTATTTAGGAAATGAACACATGCTATTTAACCTTTGCAAAAAGGGACTATGTCATTTTGAAGTTAGTGATTGTTTGAAAAGGGAATGTAATAAATATACCTCGAACATGGGAAAGATGGACTATAGAAGTTGAGACAAATGATGAGTATGGACTGAGACCCTGAGAGGGACACCAAACCACTGGAATGGAAGTAATTAAAGAATGAGCTGATAGCTCCGTTGAACTCAGATTTTAAAGGCATGTTGAAAAAGAAAGGATAAGGACAAATACACAGAGTTAGAAGGTAAATATTTTTAAAAAGAAAGACTGAATTAAAGAATAATCTATAGTATTATATATTGCTTAAAACTAGGGAGGTTAGCCTAATGGTGAAATGCATGAATTCAGGAGTTGACTGCCTGGGTTGGCATTTTAGCTTTGTCCTTTGCTACTTAATCTTAAGCAAGTAAGTAAACTCTTACAGTCTAGTTTGCTGATACTCAAGTCGAAGGTAATACTAGAACTTTTCTTTCAGCATTATTGTGAAGACAACATGACAAGTAAATACAGTCTGGCAAACACTATACAATACATGTTACTACTATTTAAGAAAAGTACTTTAACTTTCTTTTTAAAGGAAGTTATAGCTAGGTTAATCATGTCAAAGAAAAAGTGCACCGGACAAGTAAAATAGGCAAGAAAGATTTTATTCAGGACTGTTACAACAGGGAAAAGAGAGTCAGTTCAGCTCCCCAGAAACAAAAGGCAGAAACTGTTTAAGTGCTGGGGCCAGCTTGTAGAAAATTACCGACTAAAATTAGCAGGGAGTTTGGTCAACTTGATTAGCCCATCTATATACACGCTAATTGGTGCTTATCGAAGTTAGGTTCCTACGCCCCACTCCACCCCCTCCCCAGAGACTGGGAGATAAGGGTACTAAAAGATTTACATCTCAAAGGGGCAATAAAAAAATTTACAACTGCAAGTTTTCTAAAGTAAAAGCTGTAAGAAAAGGGAGGTCAGGGGCCTTTAGTCAGGAAGAAACCTGTTTAAAATTTAAAGTTAAGCGGAAGAGAAGATTGAGGTCATCTTGGCCAATAAAAACTAATGACTTAATGATAACTTAGGTACCGCTTTTCAACTCCTACTTTGTGCCCTTTCTGTTCTCAGGACTAGTGGAATACTTCCATTTTCAGTCTGAGGAAGCATTATTCAGATAGAATTGAATCCCAAGATGAATGTAGGATTTTAGGTCTGCTCCTAGCTGTTCTAAATAAAGTTAAGTTTTCTTGTTTGGAAAAGTTAAATCCCAAGGCATTGAAAAAAGTGCATGGGAGGTGACTATCACTAAAGCAGTTTTTGTGATCATGTGGGATGTGAAGAGTAGAGACGGGAAAAAAAAAAAAAGAGCCACACCTAGTAAGAAGGTAGAGAAGTCAGATGCAAGACTAGTTATATTTAATCAGGGATATATATTTTTAACTGATATTTAACCAGGGAAAACTTTCAAGAATTAATTTTCTAACAATATTGTGTGTGTACTTAGAATGGAAATAACTAATAAATCTTAGGAATGCATTCATAAATTGCTGAGACTTATATGGATAAAAAGTTAATAGATGAGGGAAATCGTGGCAGGAGTCTCAAACTCATCTGCTTTCAGGGGCCAGACCAGGAGCATAAATGTGTGAAGCAGTAAGTGTAAATCAATAAAGAATACAGAGACACATAGAAAGTTGAAAATATGTCTCTCTCCTAAAGTCACTGAATTTCTTTCTTTTTTAAACCTTAAAGTCCAAATGCTATCCAACAACTATGTCCATCTGTGCCTATGACTTTGGTATCCCTGATTATAACCTGGATTTTGTAAAGAATTTTTATTGGCTATTGAAATATTATGTAGATATTAATGGAGAAATTTAGACTTGGAATAGTTATGGGAATTCATTACTGGTAGACTATTACCTCAAAAAGATTACTGAATAATGTATCTATATTAAGTAGTAAAACATATCTGATTGCATATCAAAAAGTGCCTATTCAAAAATCTTAATCATTTAGAAAACAGAGTTTATGGAAGACCAACAATTTAGATTAGATAAAATTACCATATTAAGTTTGAATAATGAAGTAAACCTAAGAAAAATTGTAGTATAGATAAATATGAAATCTTGAAATTAGATCTAAAAATGAACTGACAGGAATAAGAAAATATAATTTATTGTATGGAAAATAAATAAAGAACTAGGATTCATATTTTCTTGTGAACTTAAGAGTCAATAATATAGGACTGTTGTCTAAACTTTTAGAAGTAATTCTTAGACTTTACTATAAAACAGTATTTTAAGAAAATGGAAAGTGCTAGAACTGCTCTATCTCTCTGCTGGACAAAACCTGAACTCATATTCAGGCACAGTAACAAAGAGAAACAGAGAGAAAAAGTGTTGAAGGAATCCCAGTTCATATGAAATGAGAGCCCATTTAATACACAGAGATGCTTATCCGTGACAATATTAGAATTATGATGTATTGATCTTAAACACGTAAAGATTTCATGTGCAGCAAGTATGGGCTTATTCTGTGTTATTCTGTAAGGCAAAAATTCAAAGATGTGAGAAGTTTTCAAGGCAATAACCAGGACCTATTTTTAACAACAAAAGCTTTTACAAATCAAATGGCCTCTAGGAAGAAGACAACATCTTAAACCTGGAGGTGTTCATAACTTAGGCAATTCTGTAATGTTTTGAAGAAGGTATTATAGCATCAGACTAAAATCAGATTACATTTGTCTGCTCTGCTTGTGATATTCTAGAATGCTATGAATGAACTTTTATGCAATTCTATCAAAATCAACATTGATTTTGGGATCATACTTATGTATGAATATCAGTTCTGCTTTCATTAGTCTGTATAAATTATTTAGATTTTCTGTGGCTTAGCTTAATCAAATGTGAAATGGGAATAAAACATATGACATGATTTTTTGTGACTATTAAATGACATAAAAGCCATCGTGTATGTTATTCTATCCTTGACATTATTGATTTTAACTAAATTAATTTTTTCATGGAAAAGTCATATATAGTAATACATTAGATAATTGAGGCTCTAAGAGGCACAGACAGTTTTAGATCTACTACATAGAATACCCAGAATTAGAACTTAGATTTCTTACTCCTGGTTTATATTTCTTCCATGTAACCATATACTTTCACTTTTAAGGAAAAATAAAATAAATAAAAGGGAAAAAAACTGATTGAAAAGGTAAAAACAAATATAGTTTATTATCCATATGAATCATTACGTTAATTCTTCTGTATTGGGGAGAATTAGTCAATATTAGCAGAACCTATTGTTTAAAGGATGACTGTCATTTGGAAAAATAAATCATGAAGATTAAGATTTCTCCTCTGCCAGGTATCTTTTTTTCTTCATGTGTATTTTATTCTTTATAACTGCTAAATATTATTAAGTTAGAAATTGAACCAGAAAATTTCTTTTAATCCTGGATCCCCCTGTTGCTTCACTGATGTATAGTAGTCTTGGGCATCAATCTGCCTTGCACTGTAATTCTGTCATAACTAAAGAATTACATTATTGTTTATTGAACAAATTTTAATGCTACTGTCCTAGTCATTGAAGTAGGAACAAGGATACATGTTAAGTCATATAAATGCAATATAACTCTCATTATATATTGAATATTGCTTAGAAAGACAGGAAAGTACACAGATACTTGACGGATAGATAAATGGATGGAGAGAGAGAAAGGATAGATAGATGATAGATTAGATAGATAGATAGATAGATAGATAGATAGATAGATAGATAGATAGATAGATATATGATAGATAGATGATAGATAGATACATAACCATAAGAAAATAGGGGAGAATTAAAGTTATTGAGCTAACTAGGAAAATGGTCAGAAATAATGTTCCAAACTATAACATTAGTACCATAATGTATACAACATTTTAAACTAATTTCTGTGGACCAGAGAATAGTAAGATGCCTGAGAATATTTGATGCCAGAGGGAAACATCCTTGTGTCATCAGTGTATAATGTTAATATCAAAAAAAGGTGAAATCAGATTTTCTACAAGATCTTACAGTTGAATGAATATGAACTTTAAAGGAAGACAATCCAAGATATTAATCCTGGTTGTGGTAATTATGGGTCATGAGAACTGGAAAAAGGTATATAATCTCCTAGCCTCATTACCTTCGTCTAAAGAATAGTCTCAATAGTTTTTACATAGGTTATTAAAAGGGTTAAATGAGATAATATTTGTAAAGTATTGTGCCTGACATAAAGCTAGAATGCTTTATTTTCTTGATCTACATTTTTTTTAATCTCAATGGCTGTCATTCTTGTAAGACATGTTGAGTTCAATTTTTACAACAGTAAGAGATTTAAAATATAATTAATATTTAAACTTTATTTTTAATTAGTAGTATTTTATATTAAAGGTCATAGAACAATTCTTTTTGTAGATTTTATTTGTTTAATTTGTTAGTATACAGAGTCCCTTGGTGACTTTTATCTTATAATAAGTTATTTCTTTATCAATTTTTATATCACTGTATCCATAAATGCCCACATTAAATTTTAGTTACTATACCCTTGTAAGAATTTCAAATTTGAGCCAACCTGTGGGACTGCTGTGTTGCTGGGTATATTTATAGCTCAGTTCTAAGATTTACATAGAAATGATGCAGAATTATTCATTAATTGCTCAGTTTTCCATTTCTTTCAGTGTCATAAAAAAAGCTTTACAAAATTTAAAAAAAAATTAAGTAAAAAATAAAAGTAGATGTGCTCTAACCCACCACATCTAAATTAAATTATTACCTGTAGAAGTCATGTCTCAGTGGTATTTGAAGGACAGAAGCTTTCAGTATTCATAATATCCACTTGACAAAATGAATTAAAGACAAGATAAAAATGAAGATATGTTATAAGCCTGGAGGTCTCCTGAATGGCAGAGCCTGCAATCAACTAAATGACTAGTCAAAAGGAGGCAAAAGAAAAAGTCTGGTTTACTGCTTGTACTGTGTGTTTCCTCTAAGTCTGGCAATAAAGTGAGAATATTGCTTCTGTGCTCATTAATTATTTATCACTAGCTCTCTGAACTTCTGAACAATTTCTGTTGAAGGAACTACAGTACAGATGGAGTTATTCATCAAACGCAGATGTTTACACTTTTCCTTTAAGGCTATAAACACAAATGCCAGATGTCCAAAGTGAATCAGCAGAGTTCTGATTTATTAAAAATAGGAAATTTCTACATCTCTTTAAAAGAGCAAAAATATTAGGTTCTGGTAAATTAATAGGGATAAAATACATATACTACCACTTGTGATAAAATGTTTAAAGATACTGTAGGTAGGGTGGCAATGTAAAAAAATGTCTGTTGGAGAAGAGAAATAAAGACAGGTAAAAGAAAATATATAGCCTGGTGTTTAAATTGCAGTGTAGCTGAAACTACTAGTCTTTTGACATTACTTTAGGCTTATTGCACCTATTATACAAAATCATAGTTAAAAATCTTTGTACCCATGTTAAAAGATATGATTCTCTAAAAAACATTATTTCTTAAGTAATTAACAAAACATTTCTGAATAAAATTTGTAGTTTCCAGCATAATAGCAATTGTCTAACTCTTCTTCAAAATTTCTCCATATAACATTTTCTTTTTTTAATATTTGCATAGTTTATTCATTCCTTTCCTTACTGCAAACTGATGTTTGCCTCTAGATCTATACCAAACTACCCTCTAAAGTAATTATTTTCTAATTTAATATACATAAAAAGGATAGAGAAAACTTGTTAAAATACAGATTCTTGGGGCCTATTCTGTCAAATTCTGATTAAGCAGGTGGGAATTAGGGGGCAGAGGTGGTGAGGAAGAATTAGGATTTAGCATTTCAAATCTAGGTGACCAATATTCCAGATAAAATTAACTGCAACTTTCCTCCAAAACTACTTTTGTTTTAAAATTTAGAAATAAAAAGCATCTTTCATTCTTAAAAAGTCAAGCAGTATAGAAGTATAAAAAATAAACTGAAAATTCTCTTCTCACAGTTTTTCATTCTTGTACCCTAAAGCTAACTCATGTAAACATTTGGATGAATGTTCTTATATACACTTTATTTTAGTATGAATATGCATAATATGATTTTGTTTATATGAAACAAGGGGAGCCTATAAAGCCAACCACATTTCTATCATTGCTAAATATTTTTAGCAGATATTCAATTGATCATCTTGATTTTCTGCATAGAAAATTGTCTGCAATTCATGAGAATTTTTGTACTCCTTTTTCTATATCTCATATAGTATTTTTTTAAGAGCAGTAATAGCAGAAAGCCTTGATTTTTCACTCACTGAATAGCATATGTATAAGATTTTTTGTAGGCAAACTTCAACTAGGTGAAGAAAACTTCCCAAAACATTATGCCATTCCTAACATATTCTCTAAGCCTGAGAATTTTCATCTTTCTGTTTGACATCTTTATATGGATGCAATGTCAATACAATAATCTTCATAAATCTGAAATGGAACTTGTCTTTGTTGGGTAGGATAAAAATGGTGAGAATCATGTCTTTGTTTGTTCTCATAAAGTACAACACTGCCTTTACAAATTCTATCTATTTTTTTTACATTCAACTAACACTTAATTTCTTTTATCCTCCATTATTCTACCTTGGAAGCCTATAATTCTGGGAGACCCTATGATCTGTAGGTGAGTCCCCAGTGGCTATATGCTGCTTCCATGATAAATTGAAGTAATAGTGCTTTATTGAGTTTGAAATCCTTGTTTTGAGGGTCTTGTCACCCTAGGTATTCTTAACAGCAATACAGTTTTAAGTCACACAAACTATCTCATCTTCCATTTTTGCCTGTCTGTTCTGGCTCCCATTAACAATTTAGTATATTACAGGAAATATAGTGATCACGGCCAAGGGACTGAATATACTACTTGAGTCCAAACTCTGGCTCAGCTATTTATTAGCTTGTGCCTTTGTGCAAGTTATTTAACCTCAATCTCTCATTTTTAAAAGAAGTTTATAGTGGCACTGATCTGTCTTATAAGGTTGATAGAAACAAAAGGAAAAATGTATGTGATGCACTTAGAACAGTGTTGAACACAGAGCTTCACACCATTGTGTGTTTAGTGTTTATTGTCCTAGACATTGAGCATAATTATTTATATTCTTTACAAAAAAAGAGAGCCAATGGCATCAGAGCAGAACACCTATTTGAAATAGAATGAGAGAATATTTAGAAAAATTACAGATTAATATATTTGGAAAAAAACTATCCTAATATACTAGACAATGAACAAAAGGTAAGCATTCAGACTACCATATTCAAATTCGATCCTTTGTTGACTTCATGACAGAAAAGAACATTACATGAAAAGAACATTCTAAACATTTAGCTGTAAGACAATGAAAGTGCCCAACTATCAAAATAATATTTGATATATTTGGTTCTAAGTACAATAAAGATGGAAATACTTCTTCTTAACTGCATCTATAATAATATTTTGTAAACATTTATTCCCTCTCAAAACAAAGAAATAGTTTCAATTTGCTCTCTCTCTTCACATATATTAATTTAAAATATAAACTAAAAAGATAGATATCTAAAATAATTCTCTCTGCCATCACGAATGATTACTTGGGCTTGCTGGAAAGTGTAGTCTCTAAAGAATGGTTATAATATAAATACCACACCATTCTTTAGATATTTTTTATAGTAAATATTACAAGGTCATCATAAGCATTCAGCTGCATAACAAATTTGGAATTAGTTATAATTTAAACTTGGCTTTATAAGAAATTATAGCCAGTAAAATATAAAATCTCACACCAGACTTAAAATTATGCATTAGTACTTTAAAACCTAGATAAAAGTCAAACACTTCCTTCTATTATGTGGGGATTAACATTTTTTGCAGCCTTATTGAAACTAAATAATTACTATTAATTTATTAAGGAAAAAAAAGAGGAGTTTAAGATGACTATTGTTTTCTGCTAGTTCTATTTGGCTAACCTATGGCCCATCAAGATCTCTGGAATTTAGAGAACTTTAAGGAAAATGTTTTTAGAGAATAGAATATGTTAATTATGTAACAACAAACAAGAAAAAAAAACCCTAAGATTTCAAAAAAAGGATCGGTGCAAAACTGTCGGTTTATAAAATCAAGTTGGAGAAAAGATTATATCCTTGTCATATAGTTCCACTCCCAAGCTAGCAAACTCAAAATCACAATGGTGATGGCATTACTTTGATGCACACTAACATCTGAAAAGACAATCCCTGGGTATGCACAATGACGTTACTGCCACCAAAAGGAAAAGGTGACAGAGTCAGAAAAACTCTATTCTAAAATGTTAAGCCTGTAGACTTGCACTCTTTTTCTTTGTTCTCTTCAAGAAGTCACCAGCTTCTCTAAGTCAATCAGTATTATTCAAAGTAGATTTTTTTTTAACTCTGAAGGATAATTGAATACATATTACACAAAGATAAAGAAATGGGAAAATGCCTTTTACTAATTCTTATTTATAGTAGCTTGTATACTCTAATTGTTTGGGTGCTTGGATTTTATTTCTTAGGTAACAATCTTAAACTCATCTTTAGATCACTTAATTATCCTGTTATACATTCTATGTCATTCTTGAATACTAGAGTGTTGCCATTTCCTTTGGATTCAACTCTTTTTTAACTTATTAGTTCCTGTCTTTCCCAGAATTTTACTTAGCCCTTCTTTCCAAGTCTTTTTCCATAGGTCATTCTGATCTCCTTGAAAACAAACATACCCTAAGCTGCTTCTCATTGCTTTCAGACCACAAAGTGGTTCTTCTACAGTTACTTCTATAATTCGATGTACATCAAAAAAAACAAGCTCTGCCACTGAGAGCTCCTTTCCAGACTTTTTACTCTTAAGATCTCTGCCTTTATGTCTTCCCAGGTTTAGTATATTTATTTCTCTTCTTCTTATTTTTCACATATTCATATTTACATTTCACAATGTGATTTTACATTTCATATTCTCTTCAATTTATCTTAATACGACATCATTATACTTAAAGTCTATATTTGCATTTTAAATTTTTGCTTAGAACATTAGTGTAAACTAGACCCATGATTACTTAGGAAATGGATTTTCACCACAGGCCAAAGATTAGTTTGATGTGATGTGACATGAAATACAAGGGAAACCTCATAAATTTCCTTCATGTTCTGTTTCTAGAAATATGCAGACTAGAAGATATGTATTGCATCAACTATTAGTTCACATATGCCATATACAAACACAATCTTAATTATATTTTAAATTTGTTAAAACAACCTTTCATTTGCAAGACATTTAAGAGCTCATATAACATTTTAAAACGTATGATTTATATTACTTGATTTTTATAAAACCATTGTTATAAAGATTGTATACCAGTTTAACTGACAAAGAATCAGTGCCCATGGCTATTAGTCTTAGATTTGGGATCAGTTCCAAGTCTTCAAATTTATACTCTAGCACTCTTTCCCCCAAAGTGCACAACTTGGCTGAGTAATACTTTTTGTATAAGTTGACTCAAATCCAAATGAAATTGAGTTAAGAAGGTTAGAGTATTTTTGTAGCTTTGTGTAAAAATCTGTAGGCAATTAAATTATATTTGTAATAGGCTTAAAAAGTTTTTAAAAATATAGAGTAAAAATAGTTTATTCTCCTAAGTTAGACTGAAACTTAAAGATGAGTAGATCTTCCTTATTTCCAAGATAATCGGTGACTGTAATATATATATATAATGTATTATATATATATAATATATATATATATAAAATCAGTGATGATTCCTTGATTCCTTTATTTCTGCTGTCACATGTTCCTTAATAAACAAGTAAAACTTTCTCACTTACCTTTACATCTTTTCCAGTTCTCAAATTTTCATGTAATATTATACAACAAAATTAGATCTTTATTAACCAAAAAAAAAAAAAGGCCTTCAGCAACAATAACAACAAAAATAAAGTAATACAAGATATGCATACACCTGTTAACAATTCCACCTGGATCAAATAGTCTGAGAAAAGAAGATGCCTCCTAAATACAAATTCTATATGGGATCCAACCTCAGAGGATTCTAATGGGACTCAGGAAATTATCTATGCTGTTTTTACTGAAAGACAATAAATCACCACATATTTAATTTTCAGCATAATGGATTTTATCATAAACTTTGCAAAAACAGTAAATTTTAGAGTTAAGGAGAAAAGAAAATAGCCTAGAGATAATTTTATCCTTTTATAGGCAACAATATTCAGAACCCAGAGAACCCGGTGGTTTAGTCAAGATTAGATAGATAGATAAGAAATGAGCCTGGACTCAAGCTCATGACTCCTAATTCTCAGTCTAATTATCTTTCCATTTCAGTAAATTGTTAATTTCAATAACAACAAAAAAAATTAATCTCTGGCTTAAATCAGTGATATTACAGTTGAAAATATTAAGCCACCTGATTAATTTAACATAAGCTATTCCTTGAACCTTAAACTATGAAGATAAAATGAATGAAGCAGCAGTTATGTTATTTTATTGATGTAGAAACATTTTATGAAGATCCATTAAAATACATTATGCAATACATTATACAAAGAACTACTTTAAAAAAAAGGGAAATATGAGCCAGATTCAAATTTATTTCCAGAGAGTTATGAAAAAATGATTGCTTTTTTACAATTTAATATTATGAACAAAGTAACTATGATATGTACTCTCAATTTGTTGACAGAGAATTTATTTGCCTGTGTCGTAGTCAGAGGGTAGATAAAAATGAATGAATCAAATGCCCTTTCATTTTACTTGCTTTCAGTTTTAATTGAAGAAGACTGCTTTGCTAATCTCCATCTCAGGGACTCTGTGAAATTGCTTATTAGGTTATCTTTCAATTTTAATCACTTTCCAGAGTGAAAAGGCTCAAGCACCACGCAGAAGGATTGAAGAAATTAAATATTGCTAGTATATAGAGTTTTCCAATGAATATTTTTGTAAAACAGATGTACCATTCATATTGAATGTTAAGACTATGATTCTGATTAGTTACATGTAGTTTAAAATGAAAAAAGAATAAAACCATGATAAAATCAGTGGACAGCTTTGCTAAATAAAAAGTTATACTTTTGTATAATTTTATAGATAAATGTAGATATATAAAAATTATATCAACAGAGTGTAGTGAGACACATAATTATAAACTTTCAATATTGAGAAACTTAAATACAAAAAATCCTTTCTAAGAATTTATCTCAAGGAATTAAAGACTCAAAATTATATATTCATAATTTTGATCAAAATAGTATTTATAATAGCAGATAATTTTGAACAATTAAAAGTGTGCATAAAAAATAGATAATTCTTAGGAGCTTACTATAATTCAAGTACTATTCTAAGTGCTAAAATTGAAGCATTTTATGATGTAATCATGTAATAAAAATTAGCAAAGATTAAAAAAGCATGTGTTTAAAGAAAAACAAAAGTGGATAAAGGTCTACATAAATTTAAAAACAAATAAAATGTTTATACAGGGTGATTATGATCTTGATAAAACTAAAATAATTCTTTTGTTTATGTTTACATGATAGTATACTGGCAATTTTAATTTGCAGTGTTGCCCTTATTTTTTGTATTAGCTTATAAATTTTAAATGAATATGTATTTTCTTATAAGTCGATAAAATTTTACTTGGAAATGTAAAACATCATACTCAAGAGTATCCACTCATTGTAACTGTAAAGTAGAACTTTGCTTCTTGTTCTTGATTTAGTTAGCAGTCAAAGCATTGTACCCAGATTATGCTGAATATACTGACTTCTTCAGAGATTATTGCAAACAAGAAATATCTTGCTTAGTTCATGTCTTATTTTGTCAGTAGAGTGTCATTTATAAAATTCTATTAGAATTCCATTCCTAAGCTCTCTGCATGAATTCTACTTTGGTGTCTCATACTTAGGATTTGTCAAAATTTCTCATAGAATGTTGTGTTTTGTTTTGTTTTTGTTTTCGTTTTGCATCATAGTGAAGAAGTGCGAAATACAAATTTGTCTGTTAGTAGAAAATTATCGTATAGGTTTACAAATGCAAATGGAGAACTGAGGAACAGACCAACAGGTCATTGTGACATAATTAATTACAGTTATATAACTTAAAGCTTAGGCTGATGATCATTCAGTTATGGAGAGAGAGAGAGAGACAGAGAGACAGAGACCAGAGACAGAGACAGACAAAACAGAGACTGAGAGACAGAGACAGAGACAGAGAAATTAACTTGAACAGTTAGCAAAAAAGTTCTTTTTGTCTTTTTCTGCTTATAAGTGTAATTCATGAGAAATCGTATTAATGGAAAGAACTTATGTACCTTTTTATCAGTAAGTTTCGCCAAAGTTGTTTTTATGTTATAAAATGATAATGCATCGTGAACGATTAAAGGCTGAGAATTTATCTCTTTACATTCAGGAAGCCAATTAAGCCATATTTTCTAACATTTTTCTACTTTAAAAAAAAAAACATATACAACATCAGTAAAATAGCTAAAAGAAAAAATGTCATTAAATATTTTCTTAAATTAATGTAGGTTTATATTACTGGAGTATATGTATTTGAAAGGAATGAATGCTTACATTAAATAATTTATTATCATTATGACCTCATATATATGAGGTTCTGAGTCTTAATCTATATGAAAGTTTCTTTCTTAATTTATAAAAAAAATTCTGGTTTCCACATTGATACAAATATGTTGAATATGAATAAGAAACAATGCCATTTGTTTCAAGATTTTTAAATTTTAATATTTTAAGAAGTACAAAATGTTTAAGAGCATGATTTTTTCTGTGCTTTCTCCTATTTTTCACTACTACAGCTCTCATTTCTGAGTCTTTTAATGTATCAAGTTTCCCCTAAAATTTTCAACATTCTTAGAATTAATTGATTTATCAACACTGTTTTCTAGTATTTCTCAATGATATCTTTGAATTACTATAAAGGTCTCAAAGATATTTTTGAGACAATTCCTGTAACACAATATCAGTTCCACACTGTAATCCAACAGTGGTAGTGCAGTTTGAATGCCTTGCTAAGGAGGCTGGAGTTTACTTTTTAAAATTAGTGTAAGTGATAAATATATTTGTGTAAGGGAATAGTTTAAGAAATGTTATACTGAATTTGAAAGTATCAAGTAAGACTACTTGAAGAAAGAGAAAAAGAAAATTTAAAAATTTAACTATAATATAGTAAGATACTATTCTTAGTGTGTTTATAGGTTCCTACACAAAATTTTAAAGAAATCTAATGGAGTAGACAGCTATGAGAACATTACCATTACTCTTCCTTAAAAATGTCCTCAGTTTTCTCATTTTCACCTCCTATTCATCACTACCCTATCCTCCTTTTCTTCCTCCCTCTTTCTCTTTCTCCCTTTCTTCTATTTTTCTTTCTACAAATATTAATTTAGTGATTTTAAAAAAGCCAAGCAGCAAATGGTCACAAGGAAAATAATGATGCATGAGCTGCTACTCTACCTATTTACTTATTTCCTTTATTGATTCTTTTCGTATTTTTAATACATTCATTGTTTGTTCATTGTTTGTTCATATATTCATTGTTATATTCATTGTTTGTATCCACTCTTTTAAAAGCTTTGTATATACTCTTTTTTATACCTACAAAAAGTTTCTTTTGTAGTTACTCAGGATATGCTCCAAAATAATCTATATTTCTTTAGTAATAAGGAGAGAAAATAACTTTTAATATAACTCTATTGAAAGTTAGAAGTTTTATATATCTTTGCTTATCTGTCTATGTGTTTCTCCAATTTTTAAAATTGAAAATGTGTTTTAGATAGAGATACTTATTGTTTTATATATATCTTTTCTTTCACTGATAATTTTTGAGAGTTGCAGTATTTTATCATTAGGTCATAAAAATTATCTAACCTCTTTTTCACAGAATCAGAGCTCATTTATTATTTTATACCAAGACCTTCTTTTAAGTAATGAGTTTAATGTTCATAAATGATATGTACTCACTACAAATGCTTAAGAAATCACAACAGAGAATATTGTTGCTGTTTTCCTGGCTGACCTTTAGTGAAATGCTTAGCCAAGTATTTACTATTGTCAAGATTTTCTTCCCAATAATAAATGAAAGTCCTTCCAGATTGTTATTTTCAATTAGCTAATTGATACTACAAATTCTGTTGCTTTAAGTTTACCTAGATATTTATTAGGATATTGAAAGTAACTGTATAGGGAGCTATTAGCCAATTTTATTTTGAATCAGTAGTCTGGTCTTGACTTCTAAAGTGGAGTACATTAAACGCACCATGACCTTTTTAAATGTCTCTATCTAGAGCAATTTTGAAATTGTCTTACAAATGTTATGCTGTTTAAGCCTACTGGTGATTCTAACTCTCAATCATGCTGATATGCTTGGACAACAGAACACATGAAAAATAGTTAAGGAAATTTTTTCATCTCCTCTACAAGTGAAACTTGTGGAATCATAGCTGTGTTTTTCAGGCAAGAGCTTACCAGGAATACAAACATGTGTGTGAGTGTGTGTGTGTGTGTGTGTGTGTGTGTGCGTGTGTGTGTGTGTTTTATACAGCAGTCTCTCCTTATCTGCGGTTTTACTTTCCATGGTTTCAGTTACCCGCAGTCAGCTGCAGTCCAAAAATATTAAATGGAAAATTCCAGAAATAATTCACATTTTAAATTGTGCAATGTTCTGTGTAGCCTGATGATATCTTTTGCCATCCAACTATACCCCCAATTGGTATGCGAAATAACTACACCCCACCTGGGATGTGAATCATCCCTTGATCAAGATATCCATACTATATATGCTGCCCACCAGTTAGTCACTTAGTAGCCATCTTGGTTACCGGATTGACTGTCATGGTATCACAGTGTTGGTGTTCGAGTAACTCTTAATTTACTTAATAATGGCCCCAAAGCACAAGAGTAGTGATGCTGGCAATTTGGATATGCCAGAGAGAAGCTATTATAGTGTTTCCTTTAAGTGGAAAGGTGAGTACAGTATAATAAGATTTTGAGAGAGAGACCATATTTACATAACTTTTATCACAGTGTATTGTTATAATTGTTTTTTAATTTTATTTGTTGTCAGTCTCTTACTTAGACTAATTTATAAATTAAATGTTATCTTATGTATGTACATATAGGAAAAAACAAAGTATGTATAGGGTTCAGTACTATTCACTGTTTAAGGCATCCACTGGTCTTAGAACATATTACCAGTAGGTAAGGGAGGACTAATATACTATATATATACTATAAATATATATACATATACATTGTAATACATGTATTATAATACATATATACTATATATAATTATATATTATACAATGTTTTATATATATGTCACAATATGTGTATTATAAATATATATGTTGTTTTAAACATGTTATAGTTTATATATCTAAATTTATAAAGGTACATGTTTATTTATTTAAATAATTACATTGAATTTCTGGTAGTACATTTATGAAACAATATTTTCATAGAGATAATACAAATCTGTTCTCTTAATAAAATGTTAATATAGCAAATAAAAAGATTAATAATAAAAAGACAATTTTAAGTACTTGTTTTAAAATAATTTGGTAAAATAAATAACACAAATGTTAAAATAGTTGTGCCTTAGATTACCAGATATGTAAAAGATAAAAGGCATACCTCTTGGAAAAAATAATCTATTACCTTCAAAGTATGTTTAGAAAGACCCATGTCCATTGCAAAAAATGCTCTGTAAATAAGCATCATCCTATATTTATAAGAATAGTGTTTTTTCCCCTATTCTATTTACAAAGATTTCAGAAAATGAGTCACTCCTGAGGCTATTTTTTTTTTTTTTTTTTTTTTTGCACAAGCTCAGCACTGTTGACAATCATTACTTTGAACATTTGTAATCACAGAGAAATAAACCTAGTGAAGATTTTTTTAAGCCCAAGTGGTTCAGGAAATGTTATATTGATATAAAATTCAAAGTTGCCATGCTGAAACATGATATATAAAGAAAATATTAGTAATAAAATTTGTTGAAAAAATTTACCCTTTAACTAGTAAACTTAGATCCTCCTTTAAACAACTACATGAGTAAAATGACAACTTCCCATAGATATTTTGGCATTGTGTACAGCCATTTCCTAAATATTGTTTCCTTATTACTGATACTTACATTTCAGTAATTCTTTAATGTAAGCACTACAGAAAGAAATGTGATACTTGCTTTTTTATTATACAGTTAATCAGATGGCAACTTTCTGACTCTAAATTTCATTAAAGACATCATTGATTCATTAAATATGTTAAAAACAATATAATAAGTATTTAGATGTATAAAATAAATTATGACCCTTATTTCTAGTACTTTTGCTCTAACTAGAGAAGTAATAAGTGCTCTTTTAGAAACCCTAATTGAACAGAACATATGATATGTCATTCACAAGGTCATTCTTATTTCAGTGATTTGCACATAATAGATATTTGGTGAATAGCTATTTAATTATTAAATTAAAATTTTGGTACATGTGTAGCTGAAGAGTTTCTATAATAATTTTAGAACTAAATAATTTCTCATATATTTTTTATTTACTCACCATAAAAACCGAAGCCCAGAGAAATTAAGCATCTAATCCAAAGTTATACAATAAATAATTGGCAAAAGCTGAATTCTAACCTAATTCATTGATACCACAAAAAGTACTATTTTCACTTTGTTACAACTGACAGGAAGAAAAATAATCATAATTCATGGTAGGATTCAAAAAGTGAAGTAGAGCCTATAATCATTGATGAATTTTAATTTTCAATTGTACAGGCAAATTCCTCAGAGTGAATGGAGGGTACGCAGGAAAGAGAGAGATCTGGTAGTTTTTTTCTGTAACATTCTTTAGGAGTAAGCACATAAAAAAAAAATCTTATATAGGGTATATGAATCTGCAAAGAATCTGTGGGGGGAAATAATGAAATAGTGACACAACCAGGGAAATTAAACAATCTTGACTAAGAGTAGATTTACAGTCAAATTAAAGCATAAAATTCTAGGCTCCTCACTTGGTACAGTCACTTTCTAAGACAACGGGAAGGTCCCTAACAATGTATTCACATCACCAAATATTTTTTGTAAAATATGCAAAAGTAGGATATTTTAATTGCAATTGGTTAAGACCACTGTCTCTTTCCACTCTGACCTTTCTCACTGAGTTCGCATTGACTCTACAGCTTTAACTGTGGTTCCAAAGCAGAAATGTGCATCTGAATATGTATTTACTGAGCAGAAGTTAACAAATAAGAAATTCAAATGGAGATACATAAAACAAAAATAAATATAAAACCTAAAATTAAAAATGTCTCATGCAATTAAAATGTACATGAGAAATAATAGAGGAAAATTATTAAAAATAAATAATGGTAAATAAGCAATGATAAATGTAAGTTATATCATTCAGAGAAAGGAAGGTACATGTGTAGAATAAAATATAAGAATCTATTTAGGCATGTTAAACATCACACAAAAAGCCAATTTAAAATGATTATAAACAAAGGCACACTGAAAAAATTGAGCAGGAAATTAAAATATGGATGAAAGTATTGACAGATTTCCAGACTGATAGTAGAAACACATTTATACCTTGGCATACCCTGACTAAATATTTAACATAGAAAATAAGTGAAATTACATTAACCTAGCAGATGAGGGTGAAACAAAAACCTAGAAGGAAGTAGAAGTTATCCAGACTTCAGATATTTACTCTGTGACGCTAAATTTTATAAAACAAAGAAGAGGCATGGAAAATTTATGACAAACTTTTAAGCAGAAAACTTCTAGTGGTACAAGGTAAAAATCATTAGAACACAGATTCTGAGTCTTTCCTCTAGAGATTCTGGATTCATAGACGTGGGATGGAGTCTGTGAATTTACATTTCTCTCAAGCTCCCAAATAATGCTAACGTTGCTTATCTAGTCCATGAATTACATTTTGTGTGTCACTGATTTAGACTTTAAATTTTATTCTAGAAGCTAAATCGGTACTGTCAGTATATATTTGATCCATTATTAGATTTATTTTTAGAAAAAAAAAATTTTATGATATAGCACACTTGCCCCTCTAATTGGCAACCAATAAAAATAATAAAAGTGCTTAGTTTTAGGATGTGTATAAGAAAATTAGCATTCTCTTATAATATTTGTGTTATTTCTTAAATCTCTGGTAACAATAATTCCTTTGACAATATACTTTGGTTTCAATTATTTTAATTTTCTATTCTTTTAATTTTTTTCTATTTACTTCTATTCTTGTAAATTATCCCTATTTTTTTTGTTAATTATGGTTTATGGCCTAGAATATAGTTGCTCTTGGTGAGTGTTCTATATGATCTTGAGAAGATTGCATTTCTGAAATCCCTGGTAACAATACGCATTATAAACCTTAAATATAAACACTACTTGAATCTAATGCTGTTATTTTTAAGCAGATCTTCTTAGGAAATAAACATGTGTTCAGTAATACATGTACAACATTATGAATCTTCAGATATTAACTAAGAACTAAAAATTCCAAACTTCCCAGTCTACCTCTGGGTTGTTCGTTTCTCTTTTACTGACAAAGATTTCTTTATGATTTCTCCTAAGATGGAAGTTTATAGTACTGATTTTAAATTTTCTTTCTTCTTTTTTTCTAATATGTGCATGAAATGCTATATGCTATAATTATTTTCTATTTACTTCTATTCTTGTAAATTATCCCTATTCTTAAAAAAAAAGATTAAGGTTTTATGGTCCAGAATATAGTTGTTTCTTGGTGAGTGTTCTACAGGATCTTGAGAAGATTGCATTCTGCTTTCGTTAGGTGACATATTCAATAAATGCAAAATTGAGAATTTTTCACAGTTTGCTTTAACTATCGTGATGAGAACAGCAAGGTGTATCACTGACAAAGGATTTATTTTGTTAGTTGCTACTTCAATTAACCAACTAGACATCTGCTTATTCAACAAATTATGATGCTTTTACATCCTTGAGAGAACTTGAGTCTGAGCATTTTAATGTTTGTAAATTGAATTTATTTTTTAAATTTTATTCTGTAAGACTCTGTTCAGTGTCCATGCTTTATATATCATTACCTACTCCTTTGCATCATGTTCTCCATGATAAATAGTTTTCTAGAAAAATATCAGAAGATCATTTCCTAACTAAGCATATCAAACACAATACTTAATTTCTAATTGTATGGTATTTCAACACATCAAATCAGATTTAGTACTTTTAGATTTTGCACTATTAGTATGTATATGATTGGTTCTCAAATACTCCATACTTTTCATTATAATCTTTGCAACTAACCAAATATTTAAAGGCTTTTTTAAAAGTTCATATAGTAAAGAATATATTTGATGCTGAAATATTTACAAAAGTGAAGAAGTATCTGAAAATTGAAAATAAGTTACGTATAAAGATAATATGTCCTATGTTTTTTCAGTGATACTTTTCAATCAATATTTCACTTTGTTATTCAAAACAAACAAACAAACATGCAAGCAAAACCCAAACATCTAATTTAATGTGGCTATTTTATTTGTGAAAGAGTTGTATTTTATAATATTGTAACATGCAATGTGTTAGGCACAGAGACATACTCCAGTGAAAAGCAACTCCTTTGTGGAATTATTGTGAATAGAGTCAGTAATAATACAGATATTACTGAAACATCTATACTTCCTAGAATAAATTTTGATCCAGAGCCACAAAGGCCTGATACCAGATGAAAACAGAAACAAAGATACAACTTTCTCTGCAGCCATGCTTTCTTCTTTTCCTGAAGTACAATGGCTCCTCCTAATGGAGAAAGAAGCAATTGAGAAAGATCAGCTTCATTTTTATACCTGTTATGAAATAAACCAGCTATTGCTGATACCAGCATAATATACGAAATTGAGGAATATTTCACTAGGATCATTAGATTTACTAAATATTATTTTTTAAAGGAAGCAATGAATCCTCTTGGTGAACAATCTGAACATGTGCATTAATGAAATAGTGCAAGATTGTTTTCCACCAAATTTGAATGTGGCATAATTGAACTTAAAAAAAAAAAAATCAGGCTTATTAAAATTGCGCATTGGCTTTTGTCATGGGCAAAAACAAAATTCCACATATCACTTCCCTTTTTAATTTGGCAGCATCTAGAATGTTTAGCAGTTTGACAGATCATTTTAGTTGAGAGGTAGATGAGAGGATGATGCATCTGTGATTTAGAACTTTTTTCACACAAACAAGCAATTATTTGTTGTTTTTTTGTTTGAAAAGCTTGTTAAATCATATTCATTTTTACTAACATCTGCTAGTTCTGTTTATACTCCCCAAGGACCTAGTAGAAATTCAAGGAATTCAGCAACATGCTTAAAAACATTTTGAATGTGATTCATTTTCCTTAGGGAAACCTCAATTTTCTGAATTTTTAAAATAGGAATATATTAATTATCATCTTATTTTTCACTAGTAATAAATGTCAGCTTTGTTGTTACTCTGATTGTCTTGGTTCATGTCATTTTTCTAAATTAACAGAAAAATCTTTTCTTTTTCCTGTAAGTTTTATCATATGCTATACATAGACTGGAATAGAAATTATTTTCATTTGCAAGTTGATATCTGAAAACAATGATCTTATGAGAAAATTTCAAGTCAGTTCTTTAAAAAAACTCTTAAATGGCCCCTCTTTTATATTACAGCTGCCCTAATTCAATCTCCCCTTCATCCTCTCAACTCTAGATCTTTTTATAGCCTCTTTGTTGCTATACTTGCCTATAGTCTGTGTCCTGAAGCTTGTTTTGAATTATTACCGAGATTCAAATAATATTGCTCTGTCATTATATATACCTTAAAAGTTCTCACTTAATATAATTAGGTTTATTCCTTTATATTTACATTTTAAGATATAAATAAACATTACAGAGAGACCTTTAAATCTGTTTCTAGATAAAGACAGAGGTCCCATAATACAATTAATTTGATTAGTCATATTCATACTTATGATACAGTTTGTGTCAGTGAGATTTAATTTATTTTCATATTCAGTAAGTATTATTAAAGGTATTACAATGGATTCATAAGTATTGGAAGGAGTATGGAATTCTGAAGACAAAACAAAATGGTAGGAGCAACTAAGAAATATGCAGTCGATCCTCATTATTTGTGGATTTTATTATCGTGAATTTTCCTACTCACTAAAATTTATTTGTAACCCCAAAATCAATACTCATAGACATGCACATAATTCAGTGCAGCAACAACAACAAAAAAAATGAGTTGCCTGGTGCACACATTTCCAGGTGAGGTCAAATAAAGCTTCCCTCTGATACTTTGCTTCAGCTTTCATACTGTAAAAGGTGTCCTTTCCATGCTCAATATATTCAGTGCCAATTTTTTGTACTTCTTGGTGATTTAGCTGTTTAAAATGGCCCACAAGTCTAGTGCTGAAGGGTTGTCTAGTGTTCCTAAGTTCAAGAGGGCTGTGACATGTCTTATGAAAAAAATAAGTATATTAGATAAGTTTTACTTAGTCATGAGATATAGCACTGTTGTCCATGAGTTCAATGTTAATGAATGAATGATACATATTTAAAAAGATATCTTGAAACAAGAACACACATAAAACAAGATTATCTATTGATTGGTTAAGGAAAATGTTATGACCAGAGGTTTCCAGAACTCTCCCCTTTTATTTCACCAAGAAGCAATGATTCAGTGTTTGCAGTGACTTTACAGAGCATAGCTATCACAAATAATGAGAACTGACTATAAGTACCTTTCTTATAGTGAAGCACATACTGTAAGATTACTATGGAATTTAAAATAAGAAAAATTCTATTTTTAGGAGAGATTTGTAAAGGTATGTTCTTGGTGAAAGTTAAGTTTTGAGCCTAGTCTTCTCAGAGCTGTTGGATAGGCAAAGCAAAGACTCCCGGGAAATAAGAAAATGGCAATGGAAAAAAACAAAAAAAGTAAGATTGGTCGAGATGTCCTGGATGTTGTTGGATGATGTAGATCAGGATTCCCAAGAATGTGGTTGGATGAGTGGAGACACCAGGATTTAGTAATGAAGGGCATTGAGTACTAAGACCCTTGCATTTACTATAAGAGACAAATGGTATGAGGTCTTGGGTAAAGGAAAACTTGTTTAGGATTTAGATATATTCGTTAATACTACGTAAAATGCCATCAGTGGAATAATATGTCTTTGGCATCCATAACAAATAAATCAGTTTGCTATTTATTACAGTTATAGTTAATAGATCCAGATAAAAATAAATTTAATAACTACAACCTATATTCTGAAATGGCTTTTTTCCAATTGGTTGATATCTATTGATGAAGATGCTTGATCAATAATATATATATTGCTTCTTCCTATAGTACTGATCCAATAACTATAAATAATTGAGTAAATATTAATTTTCCTTACTTTTTGTTTTATTAATAATTGTTCTAAATTACATTTCAAGTCTATATAGAATTGATATTTTGGAGTTTTCTTTTGGCTTTTTATGGCAAAAACTAAATATATTTGTTACATTACAAAAGAAGCTAACTAAATAACTACCATTAGAAGTTAATATTTATTATGTTTTCTTTTGTTCTATTCTCATATCTTAAATTAATTAATTTGTTAAAGATTTATATTATTAATTTAAAAAGTAAGATGTTGTAAAGAAGCCTTATCTTAGGACAAGCTGTGTTCCTCTGTGATTCATTACCAAAAGGACCATATGGAGACATGAAAAGAAAAATCTATTTCCTAAACTCCAATGAAAGCTTTATTATCTACTCCATGGAAACAGAGATTTGGGAGGCCTTTTCTAAATGTGCACTTCAAAGATTGAGGAATTGTCTATCCCACTGAAGAGCAGAAACAACACTGAGGGCATGGCAAAGTTAAATGAATTCCAATTACTAAAAGCAAACATATAAACATCTGTAATTCTAATGGCCATAATAAATCTTAGCAGTTGAAAAAAGAAAAAGTTCTAGCTGGCTTGATAATTGGATCAATTTTTCACTTATGGGCTGTCACTTACTTGACATTTTAATGCATGCCAAATACAGCTAAAAGTATTTTAATTAGAATAACATTGCAAAAACTAACCCTACAGCTTTAATTGTGGTTCTGAAGCACGAAATATGCATCTGAATACCTATTTACTGAGCAGAAGTTAATTAAAAGCATAGTTTTATATTGAACTTGAACTGGGCAGAAAGAGAGAGAAATAATTGGAAATTAGAGATATGTAAGAGTCCACTCTATAAAGCTAAGAAAGCTTGCTACAAACTTTAAACTAGTTGAGAATTTTATTATTATTTTGGATAGTATCAGAAATTGTAACAATTTAATATTTTCTACATACATGTAGAGTACATATGACTGTTAGTTATATTTATATAATGATTTATTATTTTCTAGCTACCACAGAATAAATCATTTTATTTGGTTTTATGAAATGCTGAGAGTCTCAGCAAATAATACCTCCTTTTCTTCATTTAAGTTATGAGCCTATTGATTACTAAGTCAGAGCCAGAAAGTTAGTTAAAACTTCTCCTCTATGTTTGATAAAACTAGCATAGAGGACATAGTGTGAAGCCCAAATGGCTGCTCATTCTTTGGGTATAGAACAATCAAATTACACCCTGCTTTGTTCACCTCGTCTCTTCTACAGAGTTTTTCAAATCAGAAGAGCTGTCTTTCTCAGGAATTGGGAGGCAGAATCTTAAGCTTATATATAACGTGTTTGTGAGTCTTTTATCAAGGTCTCAGTAAAGAAGATAGAAAAAAAGTGAATTCCAAGGGATTATTTTACCCAAACAGCAAATGCTTCAGCCATTATTCAGCTGCCATACGGTGATCCAGAGTAGAAAAGAAAGGATAAGACAGCAAATATTTCTCATTTAGAACCATTTCTAGATTATCCCCATTAAGAATTATGAATTAATGACTATCACCCAAAATCAAAGAAATACACTCTACTGCTGCAAGGAGTAAGGGCAGGGAGAGAGGCTAGAGGTGTTTGGGGGGAGATATCCTTTCTTATGGAAACTAGAGATATGGGAAAGAGGCTTCTTCTAATAAATTATCTATGAAAATTAGTCTTTGAGAGGTAAAGAATTATGCTCTAAAAAGTGGCAGAATTAAGATCAGAATTAGACTACTTGATAACAAATCTAAATTTTTTTCCCACTATCTCCTGCTGTATCTTTGTCTTATGTCTGTATTCTTTATTTTGTTATTTGATTTGTTCCAGCTTTGGCCATTGGGAACTCTTTCAGTTGACACCTGTGACCTTTTGATATATTCACTTGATATCATTATTGACTTTTTTCTTTTATTATGTTCTTACTTTCTGCTATCATAAGATGCTCTAGGCTCTACCTGAAATTTTGACCAGGATTTTCCAAAAAAAAGAATGGTGTTAGCTTCATCATCTTCAACATGTAAGTTGGTCCAGCCACTATAGAAAACAGCATTTCTCAAAAAATTAAAAACAAAATTACCATATAATCCAACAATCTCCATTGTCACTTCTGTGTATATATCCAAAACAAATTAAATCACTGTCTTGAGGAGATAGTTGCAACTTCATATTTATTGCATTATTATTTACAACAGTGAAAACATGAAAACAATACCTAAGTGTCTGTTAACAGATGAATGAAAAAAGAAAATGTGATATACACACATGTGTGTGTATATATGAATCTTATTTATCTATAAAGAAAGGTGATTCTACCATCTTTGAGGACATTATGTTAAGTGAAATAAATCAGAGGAAGACAAATACTATATGACCTCACTTTTATATGGAAGCTAAAAAAGCCAGACTCACAGAAATAGAGAGTAGGTTGGTGGTTTCCAGAGGCTAGGGGTGGGGGGTAATGGGAGATGTTCACCAAAAGATACCAATTTCCAGTTATAAGATGAATAAATTCTCAGGATTTAATGTATAGGCATGGTGGCTACAGCTAATAATACTGTGCTGTAAACTTAAAATTTGTTACAAAAGTAACTGTTAAATGTTCTCACCACACCCCCAAAAAAACATAACTATGTGAGATGATGGATGTGTTAACCTTATTGTGGTGATCATTTCACAATTTGATACATATATCAAATCATCACATTGTACAACATAAAGTTACACAATTTTGTTGCCAATTTCATCTCAATAAAACTGGAAAAAATCCTCAGGACATAAAATATAAGACATGATAGTGTTTGGAGAAAAGGAAGGGAAGGTATTCTAAGTGAAGGGACGTAGACAGGAATCCCGAGGATATATAGCATCTTGATTGGTAACTTTCAGGTCCCGTTTCTCTAAAGCTCATTTCTTCAAGTCTGAAGCCACTTTCTCAGAGTCATTTTTATCAGAACTAATACTGACTTTACACAAGAGAGATTAAATTAGAAACCAACATTCTCATTTATTATGAAGTCTGCTATTGCCACTCAGTTGTGACTCCTGTGGTGGTGTCCAGCCAAGTCTTGGTCATTGCCTCATAAAATTTTGGTATCGAGAATCTTGGCCTTACTCTCTAGTTTAACAACATGCTACATGATCCAATTCCACTTACACTGGCATAGCAACTTGCTGGTATTAATGACTTAATCTCCTGTCCTTCAATGAATACCTAGCAGCTTAACTTTTGCTCAGATACCTGCTGAGGAAAATGTCACTTGATTCTAAATTTCATTGCATCTTTTGTTCGATTCTTTCTATGAAGATTCTTCAAACTAGCTATCTGTCAACTCACTGTCATTTACCCTGGGGAACTTGTACTATTGAAAAATAGACTACTCTCTCCTCCTTCCCCCAGACTAAAGGTTTGGTTTATTAAGTTTAAAATAGACATTTTAACCTTAGTAGGTGATTCTGGAATTCTGAAAAGTCCTCAAATAACAAACATAGCCAATCTATAGAGGACAGAATTCACGTCTAGAATTTTTTCTCCTAACCACAACTTTTCTCATCTGAACCCCTACATGCCTAGCATTTCTATTGTGGATACACCTGTTTGCCACTCTCAAATCACGATAAAATGGAAACTCTCATACCAAAGATTGATCTGGATTTATTTATATGAATCAGTATGTCTTCTTTCCCTGGCTAGTGATTATATTTCGGGGACATAGATATCACAAAAATTAAGAAATAAAATAGGATAAGATCTTTGTTGGGGGAATTTCAGAAAAATGAGACACTAGCATTTGATTGGATGGCAGGTAAACATAAGGCTTGTTTCTGCAGCTAAAAATGGAGACAAGAGAAAGGAAGCAAAGCTGCAATAGTATGACAGTGAAACTCCATGTTAGCCTGAATATTTGGTGTGGTGAAATGGATAAAGAAATGGAATGATAACATGTTAACAAGAATTAGTACTCATTTTTCAGAGACCATTCTGAGGTGTTAATGACTGCTACACAGAAAACTAAAAGAAAAAAAAATACAGGACTGAAGAATTTAAAAAAATGAAAACTGCGAAAATGTTCTTGGTTGATACTTAAATGTTTTCCGGTGACTACTCTTTGCAGCGCTTATACTTAATCTCAAAGGGATTTTGCACAGTGACACTCAGAGAGACACAGTGGCCTAAATCTACCAGAAGTTCACTTTAATCATCGTGAAATCAAATGCTTATCTTTTGCATTTGCTAAAACTAACTTAAAAGTTAGTTGAGGTAGTTTCTAGGCAGTACTTTACAATTTTTTTTTTTACTGGAATAATGGAATAAAGCAGTATTTTTACAGAAGTACCACTTGAAAGTTAGATGTGCTTGCTCTTCAACATGTGTATATTAATGCAAGTAGTATTACATTTTGTTAGCTTGTAAAAATTTCAAAAGTGTTTAAGTCCACTAAAATGAAATTGGCAAGTTGTTTAATTTAATACTATTTTTATATAGATATTCTTAGAAATAAAAAAGAAGAGAAGTGAAGTAAATGCAGTTTGAAAAACAAAGCTGTTTCTAAGTGAAACATTTGTCAAACCTATTTAGAACTGAACAGTTCCGAGAATGATTAATTGTGCATGAATAACTGAGAAAACACAAATTTAAATACATAATTGGTTCTAGAAATAATTAAGAAGGCAGATACCAATTTCATCAGTTAGTTAAGCATTGCTAAGTGAGGAAGGGATTTCATGTTGATTTATATGAATAAACATTAACTATAAAACATCTAATTTGGGCCTAGTAAATTGTAAATATTAAAAAATAAAATTTGAAATCAATATTTCTCTAATAAATCATAATATTTTCTGAAAGTCAAAATAAAAATTTCTGTAGAAATTTCATACACGTTTTTTATATCTTTAAATAAGTGGCAAACACCACGGCATTATAAAATTGGTATACCAAACTAAAACTTCAGCCAGAACTCAAGAATATTAAAACATAAACAAAAAGGTTTAAGATGTGGGACTTCAGTTCTTCATAATTAAAGTAGCCAGTAATTGCTTTTGTCTAAGTATGGTTATAAGGAAGTGCAATGCTGCCCCTCTGGATTTCATACAGAAAAAATGAAGAGAAAGATGTCCGTCTCACCAGATCTGTGTAAGAAAAAATATCTGCAGAAATCTGATGTGAAAAGTCAAGTCCAGCCTCTTATTGACGAGCAGTGTTCTTTCAGGTTTACTCTATAGATACCATTTGAGACACAGGATTTTACTTGCAGTTTATCCAAAAACAATTCACAATGTATTCAAAAGATGGTCCTCAAGAAGTTTGTTATTGACTTGACAATATGTTCTTATTATCATGAGATGATAAGATGAATGATATCTGGGTTATTATGTGTCGTATTTCTTTCTTAGGATGTAACTTAGACTGTAAACATCATTTATTCTTTTTTATTCTGGTGTTTGAATTCATTAATATGTATAGTTGATGCATTTAAATTACAATGATGAGGGTTATTGTTTAATTACCAAACTATCTCATGATGCTCATGAGATGAAAAGGAAAAATATAAACACATATATAAAACTGAACATTTTTCAACAGTCTCATGAAATTACATTTTTTTAAAATTATTCTTTTGAAATACTTCTCTTTTAAAGGAGTTCAATGTCATTCAATGATACTTTCAAATGTCAAAATATTACATTATTAAGATTTTTTAAAACTAATGCACATTTCAAAAGTTAAAGATCAACTGTATAAAGAACCATACCATTCCTCAAACTTCTAAAATATATTTTGACTAAATGTGTCTTCATGCACAATTTGCTCATCTCCAAAAATCTTTTCTGTCCTAATAACTCCTTTGTCTATCTCTTCTTTAGTTCAACAATTCAAAAATTACTTAAGTGCCTAATGCAGAATGAGTTCAGTGCTGTTATAAAAATACAGATATTAATAAGAAATGATAGTCTTTAACCCAAACCACTGTGTTCCAGTTGAGTTAACAAATATATGACATATAATTTTAAATATTATGAAAAGTGCTATTATGAAATCACAGAAGATGGTCACTTACTAGATTCAGAAGATTCAGGAAAGTATTCCTAATGGAATAAAATAGTGCCTGAACTGAGATTTGAAAGGTGGTTAATGTTAGACAAAAGAGCATAAAAACACATTTCGGGGAGAGAAAATAGCAAAAGCTTAAGTGCAGAGCCATAGAATAGTATGAAATGCCCCATGATCATTACAGGTCAATTGTTTTTACTAGACTATAAAATAAATTCAAAACAAGAGGGAGTCGGGCTGGAGAGGTGTACATGGGTCAAATTTTTAAAATTGTTTTTTATCTCTTATTCTGCTTTACAAATAAAATGAAAATTTTGTGGAAACATAAAGATACATGGAGACACAGTATATTTTTGCCTTTAAAAATGTTGTTCCTGTGAATACTATGGGAAGGGCACCAATAATATCAGCATAATATGAATTATCACTATCCTTTTAAAAATAATTTAGGATAATGGAATATAAACAATGATGCTATTATTGTCTGGAATTGCTTTGGCCACTTTCTTCCCTAGCTCTCTGGCTTTAACTTTGAAGGATCATCAGTGGAGAGTGTGTATTCTTCTTTTTTCACATTTCTGTGTGAAGGGTGTTACACGAGAGCAGTGCTCCTGGTCTCTAATCTGCCCCCTCACTCACCAATCTGAAGTTAGCAAAATGACTTACTAAATGGGCACATGGGATAATGAACTGGTCACATGTGGCTTGGCCCACTCTGGTTCCTCTTCAGTTCTGTCTGCCTACAATAAAAGGAGGCACCCCTGTGTGTGTATGTGAAGTGTGGGGTTATCCAGCTGCGCCAGTGACTGTGTAAGTTAATAAGTAGAATTCAGAGGTCAAGGGTTGCAAGCCTACTTGGACAAAAACTTAAGCATGAAGATCATTATGAGAAACAAATTATACTGTAATTTTCATCTCTCCATTTCTTGGTTTGTTCTAACCTCAAACAGAGAAGAGAAGGATGCCGTGAAATGACCTCCTAAAACTATAAAATATTTGAAGTAATCTTCATATGCATTCCTAATTAAAACTGGCACACTTCAAGGTACAATTGAGAGGAAGTTTAGTTGTACTGGTTTCCCTCATTAGTTCACCTCATAATTCTGGAATCTGAGTACCCATACTGCTCAGTGGTCCATTCAGGTCTCCCTGCCTCAGACAAAACTTCTATTCTGCTCTGTTCTGTGTAAAGTTATACCTGTCCATTTAGTAATCTCATCTATCATAACAAGATAATGAATGATGATGGGTTTTTGAGTTACATAACTGAATAATAAATATGCAATCTGGCATATGTTCTCTGGGTGGCAAATATCTTAATCTAAGTATGTGATGTTAAAAGTAGGAAATTCTTTTAACATTTGATGAGAAGATTTTGGGAAAGTTAACTTTTGAACAAATGGGCCTTTTGATGTGCTTAATTTTATTAAGTTGATAACTAAATATTGCATCTAAATACGTGTTTCGGTAGGATTTTATCAAAAGAGACAGGTGAAAACAGCAACTAAGGCAAGGATGGTATGTCACTGTAGGATGTCTTGCTTGAAACAATTTCTGATCTCTACAAGATCTGTATCTCTATTATGAAACAGGATAGTGAAATGCCAGTCTCCATGCTTTAGGCAGGGAATATAATGAAGTTCTAGTCAATGAGATATCAACAGTAGTCCCTGGATATGATGTCCTTTCTCAAATGAAAGAATGTTAGAAGATTTTACTCCCCTCTTCTCTCCTTCCTAGTGTGCAGACAAAATAGGGATGAAGAAGTCATCTGGTAACAATGAAGTAAAAAATCATATGTTGAAGATAGTTCCTGGTTGACATCCTTGAGTGCCATGTGAAAAATAAGCCCGTGTTTAAACCACTTTGTCTAGCTTTCTGCTAGAAACGCATTATTAATTATAAAAAGTACATTTTAACTTTGTATAAGTAGTGGTTCTTAATCACAGGTGATTGAAACTAATCTACTTGGTTTCTTTATTAAGGAGTTGGTTAGTGAAGGTCACATAACAGAATTGTTAGGATGGCCCTTCAGCCTGGGTGCTACATTTCTGGGAGATAAACATGGAGGACAGCATATCCAGGAAAAATGCCCAGTCACGTGAGACCATTACAATGGAAATGTATTATCATTGCCCTACAATAGGAGCTAGAAACTCTACTGCAGCCGCCCCAGGAGACCCACATGATTCATGTTGTTTATTTTCACATCCATGTTTCATGCAGGTGCATCTACTTGGCAGAATCTAAGTCCCATGCCTGCACTCTATTTTTAAAAAAATGTCCGAAAAATGCAACTTGTGGGTTGCCAGCCTCTATTATTCAAGAAAATGAGCCCCCAAAGCACTGAAATGAGTGGTGAATGAGCTAATATAAAGTGTCTGCAACAAACTTTGCCAAACTTGATTGGTATTGACTTCCTGAGGTGGTGTTCTGAAGATCGGCCAAACATATGCAGGCTCAGCATGAAAGAGTGACATAATTCATTAGTGATCTGATGAGATATATATATAGAGAGAGAGTTTAGATATGCTTGCCATGCATTGTTTCATCCCCAAGCAGAGACAGGAAGAAAGAAGCAACTGGGAGTGGCAACTGGGAATTTGAAACAGATAAATAATTACAGGAAAGTAAAATCTGGAGGATACTAAGCTACTGTGATTGTGGAGCTGTTCAGTCTTAAGAGAAACTGGAGGAACCGAGATAAACAAGATAAACAAGGGAGATGACGATGGAAATAGTACTATACTAGAACAGAAATGTTCAGATGAACCCTCTTCAAGATTATTTTGGCACCTGTTTAGTCAATCTTCAGTTTATGGGCAGAAAAACAACAAATAAAGAAACATGAATTAAATTCGGACTGTGCATCTATGTTAGGCTCACTTGCTCCTGAAAATTTATGAAGGAATATCACACAAAATTGTCCTTAACGTCAAGATCTACTGAATAGAACGGGCTAAGACTCATAAAATATACACAAATTTCTAGAGCCACAGACCTTATCTGACCATATCATTTTATATGTGAAAAATTTGTGACCCAGAGATGTACTGTGGATTATGCAAGGTAAAATTTTGGCAGAGTAGTATTTGCATTCAGTATTTCTCAGGCTTGTGCTTTTTCTATGTAATCACATGTTCATTCAATCATCCATATTAAGTTATCATTTTGCTAAACACAATGTATTATACAAAGAATGTATAACATAAGAGCTCTGTGATCAAGCAGTTAATGATTAAATAGAGGAACAAAGATATTTAGAGATTATATTCTCTACAAATTCTAAAGAAAAAAAAGTCACAATAAAATGAGGTATAGAGTTGGAACTGATTAGTTTTTTGATTCAATAACAGAAACTGGTTCCATCTGAAAAGGAAGAAAATGAGTTTATTAAAAGAATCATCAGAAAGACCAAAGAACCAAGTTTTGTGTTAATTGCCTGGACCAATGCATAAAACCATACTGTAGAACTGATATGTTGAAGAATATTCCTTCAAGCACTAGACACTTCTGTTCTGATAAATATCACCTTTCATAATCAATGCTTACCCCCACTAGCTGGGAAAGAGAGCTCCTTGTTTCCTAGCTGTTGAGTCAACGTTGGCTATGTGAGATGCTGAGATCATGAGTAGCTAGTGTTTTCAGTTTGTATAGAAGGAAGGTGTTTTTTCTCTACCAATATACTGAAAATAAGGAATTCTCTAAACATAGTCAGAGAATCAAAGGCTAAGTGGCCATAAGTTTAAAAAGATATCCACTATGGAAATCTACATAGCATAATAATTTTCCCAATAAAAAATGATGTTAGTAATTCACACTAAACTTACTCTTCTCCCATGTCATATCTCTAGAAATGAGAATGATTGTTAATTATTCCACAAATCTTCACTGTATCAAGTGAGTTATACAGGGGTTTTATATTAATTAATATAAAATAAATATATCTGGAGACAAAAAATTGTGTAAGTATATACATGAAGAAAAAAAGGTGAATATAATTTGGTCTCTTCTCTCAAAAAAAAAAAAAACAAAACTGTAACCTTCTACCAATCAGTCTCAAACCACATCTATCATCTTGCCCAAAACCACCAAGGTCACTGATTTGAGCTGATAGCTGATAGACTTTGATTCATTTGTCTGCCAGGCTAGATATCTCTCCAGTCAGTGAACCCTCTGGGAAATGAGGGGCCAGCATTTTCTCTTCTCTAAACATAAAACCAAACTTTGTTAAAAGAAATCTGTTTTGTGTTTTAGGCAGATTCTCTTGGCACTATAGGTAACTTAAAAGGCATCTGTCTAAGCATTCAAATCTTTTTCTCTTTTCAGCCAATAATGTCTTCTTATATTGATTATTTCAGCTGGCATATTAGTTCTAATCATTAGATTTATATTTTATAATAATCAGTGGAAGCATTATTTAATGACCCTTTATTGGAAAGACAATTCACCTCATTGAAGGAAAATAGGAAGGATAAATCATGCATGAAAACATGTAGATTAAAAAAAGTTAACAAAACTCTGAAACTTGTTATGATCTCTAGATTGGTAGTTTTACCTTTAGAGAAAGTAAATCATTGGTTCCTTTCTCCTATGTGTCTATATTATTATTTTAGCAGCTTTTTAAAAAGTAGTTCTGTTTCTACTTTTTCATTAGCTTTTCAAGTATAGACATCTGTCACTAATCAACTTCCCAGAAGCTGTGGCCAAATTGGATGAAAACCATAGCTGAAAATGTGTATTTATAAGTAAAGACTTGCCAGAGATTCAATAACCCTTTGCTTTTATTCTTCTCATGGAAATTTTATTTTGAAATTAATTGACTTTAAATATAACATTTTTCTTCTGATTATATTAAGGAACTGAAGGCTGAAGATAAATAACTTCACTTATCATGAAACTCAGATAACTCAAAGCTAAAATATTGGTTTTTGCTTTTCCTTTTACAAAAGTGAATATTTTCTTCTTTTCCCTCTCAATGACTTGTTTGTATCTTTTCTTTCTTTTTTTTATAAAAAAACAATCTATTGAGGTATAATTGACTTACAAAAAGCTGTGCATATGTAATGGTTTCTATCTAATGAGTTTAGAGATAAGTATACATCTGTGAAATTATCACCACTATCTATACAATAAACATATCCATCCCTCCAAAAGTTTCTTTCTTCCCACATTATTTTCATTACTATTATTATATTTTTATATATATTTATATACTATTATATTTTGTGATAAAGAACATTAACATACATATACCCTTTTCTTGAAGTCATAAATACATAACATGGTATTGTTAATTATAGACAACAGGCTGTACAGCAGATCTTTAGGAGTTTATTCATGCTGCACAATGAAAACCTTACACCCATTGTATAACAAATCCTCCTTTCCTCCTCCCTCAGACTTTAGTAGCCACCATTTTATTTCCTGTTTCTAAGAGTTTGACTCTTAGATACCTGATATCAGTAAAATTATGCAATACTTCTCCTTCTGTGACTGGCTTCTTTCACTTGGCATAATGTTCTTCAGGTTTCTATATCTTGTCATATACATGACAAAATTTCGTGTTTTTTTTTTTTAAAGGTTAAGTGATATTCCATTGTATGTATATACTACATTTTCTTTATCTATTCATTTGTTGATGGGCATTTAGTTTTGCTTCCATGTGGCTATTGGGAATAATTTGTATGAACATGGGAGTGCAGATATCTTTTCAAGGTCCTGATTTCAATTCTGTTGGATATATACCTAGAAGTGAAACTGTTGAATCATATGGTAGTAACATTTTTCATTTTTTGAGGAACTTTTATATTGCTTTCCATAGTGCCTGCACCAATTTATACATTCCTGCCAATATTTCTCTATATCCCCACTGACATTTGTTATCTTTTGTGTGTGTGTGTGTGTGTGAGTGTGTGTGTGTGTGTGTGTGTGTGTGTGTGTGTGTGTGTGTTTTATAATAGCCATCCTAATAAGTGTGAGGTAATAGCTCACTGTGATTTTAATTTTCATTTTCCCAATGATTAGTGACGTTGAGAATTTTTTCATAAACGTTTTGGCAATCTGTAGTCTTCTTTGGAGAAATGTCTGTTCAGTCTCTTGCCTATTTTTTAATTGGATTATTTGGGTTTTGTTGTTGTTAATAAGTTGCAGGAGTTCCTTGTATATTTTGAATATTAAATTTTTGTCAGATAATATAGGTTACAAATACTTTCTCCCATTTCATATGTTAACTTTTTGTTTTGTTTTCTTGCTTTTTCACTTGATGTAATCCTATTTGTCTGTATTTGATCTCACTGCCTCAGCTTTTGGTGCCATATCCAAGAAATCATTTCCAAGGCCTTGTCAAGAAGCTTTTACCTGTTTTCTTCTCGAGTTTTATGGTTTTATGTCTTGTGTTTAAATCTTTAAATTATTTTGAATTGATTTTTGTGTATGTTGTAGGATAAGGGTTCAATTTCATTCTTTTGCATGTGGATATCCAGTTTTCCCAACACTTTTATTAAAGGAACTCTCTTTTCTCCATTGTATATTATTAGTACTCTTGTCCAAAATTTGTTGACTTTTATATATGTGGGCTTATCTCTGAGCTCTCTATTCTGTCCAGTTGGTTTATATGTCTGTTTTTTGTCAGTACCATACTGTTTTGATTAGTGTGGCTTTGTACTATATTTTGAAATTGGTAAGTATAATGCCTCCATCTTTGTTTTTCATGCTCAAAATTCCATTGACTATTTAGTGTTTTTGTAGTTTCTTATAAATTTTAGGATTTTTTTTAAATTTCTGTAAAAAATGCCATTGGGATTTTGATAGGAATTGCAGTGAATCTATAAATTGCTTTGTATCTTTTCTTAATATTACCTTTATCCACTTTTTCAAAGAAGCTTTGAATTAAGTCACTTATTACCATTAAAGAATTGTTAGTACTTTTAATTTGAATATCAATACATTAGAAGAGAAAAAAGAGTGGAGTTGGAAGGTAAAGTGAGAAGTACCAGGAGGAGTAGAGTAGCCTTGAATTGGGATGGTGGTAATGAAATGGAAAGTCAAGGAGAACTGAAAAAATAAAGAAGATTATTAGGCTATTTAAACACAGAAGAAATGCTTTACTTACCAAAAGCGGCTCGAAGAGTCCTTGTTGGTTTGTCCACCAATCCTAAAGCGTGTATTTTTAAAATTATTATTATTATTATTATTATTATTAAAATTTTTTAAATTATTGTTGACATACAATATTATATTAGTTTCAGGTGTACAACATAGTGATTACACATTTATATAACTTATGAAGTAATCACTGATAAATCTAGTATTCATCTTATACCATATATAGTTATTACAATATTGTTGACTATATTTCCTATGCTATACTTTACTTCCCCATGACTGTTTTGTAACTGCCAATTTTTACTTCTTAATCACTTCACCTTTTTCCCCAGCCTCCCAACCTCCTTACCATCTGGCAAACATCAGTTTTTTCTTTGTCTATTTATAAGTCTGTTTCTGTTTTGTATGTTTATTTATTTTGTTTTTTAGATTCCACATATAAGTGAAATTATATATTTGTCTTCTCTATTTGACTTATTTCACTTACCATAATACCTTCCAGATCCATCTTGTTATCACAAATGGTAAGATTTCATTTTTTTGACCAAGTAATATTCCATTGTATATATGTTTTATCTTTCCTTAATCATTCATCAATTGCTTCCATATCTTGGCTATTGTGAATAATGTTGCAATGAATATATAGATGCACATGTCCCTTAGAAGTACTATTTTGTTTTGTTTTGTTTTTTTTTTCAAAAATATATCCTGAAATGGGATTCCTCAGTGTTTCTTTGGCTCTTATTATAGCCTTTGTTTTAAAGTCTGTTTTGTCAGGTATAAGAATTGCTATCCCAGCTCTCCTCACTCTCCTTTCTCATCAAATACCTTTTCCAGCCCTTTACTTTCAGTCTGTGTGTGTCTTTCTATCTGAAGGAATCTCTTGTAAGCAGCATTTGTAAGGGTCTTATTTTCTTATCCATTTAGCCACTCTATCTTTTGTTTGAATTATTTAATCCATTTACACTTAAAGTAATTGTTAATAGATATGTAGTTATTACCATTTTATTATTCATATTTTTTATCTTTTTTTTCTTCTTCTTAAAGAAGTTCCTTTAACATTTTTTGTAATATTAATTTGGTGATGATGAACTCCTTAGCTCTTTCTTGTCTTGTCTGTCCTTGTATTCTAAGTGATAACTTGCTGGGTGAAGTAATCTTTGTGATATGTCCTTACTTTTCGTCATTTTAAATATTTCCTGCCGATCCCTTCTGGCCTTAATAATTTCTGTTGAGAAATCAGCTAATGGTCTTATGGGAGCTCTCTCATAAGTAACTAACTGCTTTTCTCTTGCTACTTTTAAGATTCTCTCTTTGTCTTTAAACTTTGGCATTTTAATTATAATGTGTTTTAGTGTAGGCTTCTTTGGTTCATCTTGTTTGAGTCTCTCTGCACTTCCTGACTTGTATGTCTATTTCCTTCACCAGGTTAGAGAAGTTTTCCATCATTATTTCTTCAAATAGGTTTTCAAATCCTTTCTCTCTCTCTTCTCCTGGTACCCCTATGATGTGAACATTACTATGCTCAATGTCGTTTCAGAGGCCCCTTAAACTTTTTTTTCTTTCTTTTTTTTATTTTTGGATCTATTTTCTTTTTTCTTTTCTGATTGAGTGTTTCCTACTACCATATCTTCCAAATTGTTGATTCGATCCTCTGCTTCATCTAATCTACTACTGATTTCTTCTAATGTATTCTTTATTTCAGCTATTGTATACTTCATTTCTGTTTTTTGTTTTTTGATTTTTATCTCCATTTTTTTATGTTTTCTATCTCTTTTCTATCTCATAACCAGTGTTTTGAACTCTGCGTCTGGTAGATTGCTTGTCTCCATCTTTGTTTAGTTCTTTTTCTGGAGCTTTCTGCTGTTCTTTCATTTGGGGCATATTTCTTTGTCTCCTCATTTTGGCTGCCTTCGTGTATTTGTTTCTATATATTAAGTAGAGCTGCTATGTCTCCTGGTCTTGATAGAGTGGCCTTATGTAGTAGGTGTTCTTTGGGACCCAGTGGCACACTCTCCCTGGTCACCTGAACTGGGTGTTCCAGGTATGTCTCTCTTGTGTGGGTTGTATGTGACCTCCTGTTGTATTTGAGCCTTCATTGCTGTTGGCACATCAGTGGGAGGAATTGACCCTCAGACTGATCGGTTATGAGGACTGACCATGATTACAATGGAGAAGCTGTTGTGCAGGGCTAGCCCTACAGAGCAAGATTCACTTTAGCAGGCTTCTGGTGCTTTCCCAGTCTGCCTTTTGAGTGGGTCATGAAACAATTCCTTTTTAAGGGCAGAAAAATCTGGCTCTTCCAGACCAGTATGGTCCAATAGAAATATAATATGTTATTTTATACTTTCTAGTAGTCTATTAATAAAAGTAAAAAAAAAAAGGTAAAACTAATTTTAAAATGTTTTCATTTGATATATACAAATATTCTTATTCAAATTATAATCTTACAAAAAATTTCTATAGAGATATTTTACTTTTTTTGTTCCAAGTCTTCAAAATTCAGTGTGTATTTTACTCTCATATCACATAGCAATTTGAACTGGTCAATTCCAGTGCTTAGTCACATGTGGCTTGTGGCTACTGTCCTGAACCTCACAGGCTTATTCAATAGAGTGATGGTCAACTTTACAGTCTACTTCTCCTTTTTACTTTTGTTTTCTTTCAACCCCTTTATGTAGAATTAGTTAGAAATGGTTAATTTAAATTTTTTTGTTGTAAATTTATGTAATGTTTCAGAACAAAATGAGCCCAAATCAGACCTTACCAAACCAAATGCCACTCCCTTCCATGAGAATTTCTGAATGATAAGCTGAATTTAAACATGAATTTGATTTGGAATTATTTTTCCTTGAGCAACCATAGAGGTGGACGTTGTGGATTTTTTTTGGAAACCCACAAATCATCCTTTCCCACCTCTATAGTAGGTAGAGTGATATGGCTTTCCCTAGAATATAATCTATCTAAACTAAGACTAGTTGTAAATTGTGAACAATATTTACTTTAAATAATAAGAAAAAACCCTAGAATCTATAAAATGTTTTTACATAAACAGGTGCTGATTTCATTTTTAAGAAGAAAAATATCAATAATAAACTTTCCAATACTATTTATTTCATCATTATATTATATTTTAGCCCTAATTTCAATGTGTATGGAATTTACCAGATAAATCTATGTCAGCCTATATTAGCTTTGTTGTCTTCCTTTTACATTTAAATCTCCGATTTTATTGATTTTTTTTGAGGGGGGGGGATACTCTGGGAATATCAGCAAACAGATGATCACTAGATGGCAGCATAACTCAATTCTTGTAAAATACATTTTAACTGACAATTTTTTTTGACTGCTATTTGTTTCAAAAACTTTAATGACAAATCAATATATTGAGGTAATATATTAGTTCATCTTATATCTAACTGTTCATACATTTTTAGAATAGGGCCAATGTGTTTGTCATGTTCCAAGTAAGAAAGTACAATTTTTTAAATTATTAAAAGTAAATTATGTAATGATAAGATCTAACAAGTATGTAGACTAAAGTGCACGAGTTTCGAAATCTGACATGTCTCAACTTAAACCTGGCTCTTCTCTTTACCAATCACCAAACTTAGAAAATTTATTGTGATTGTTCTTTGAATAATTTCTTTGTAATTGGTAACTTTGATATAGCCTTTTTACATAGAAAATGACTTCTGTATTAAATTGTCCCACAATGATTAAACTTCTATAGTATTAAACTTATAACATAAACACTGGAATGTAAATAAACTATGTTTTTTAGTTTATACATCCATCATGCTGGTAAATATTATTCTTTCATGGTCTTTACACGTATAATTTGTGTCTCTCTTAATTCTCTGAGTTATAACAACCACATAATAGATGCTGGATAAATGCTTATTATGATTTGAAATTGATTTACTTCAAGAATACTAGATCGTTACTGGTGAAAAGGAATGTTAAGATAAACTAGATGGACAATCAGAGACTCAGGTTTTTAATAGACTCATAAAGTCATACAATTTATTGAGGTAGATCCAGGATTAGAAACAAATTATCTTTCCAATATACCACATACTGACTTGTTTTGTTCATGATCATCTACTATAAACCTTACCAGAAACTTTAGACATAATTATTCTGTCCTCCCTCATTCACCATTAATCACAGGTTCATGCCAAATCTTCCTCCAAAAGCCTCTTGAATCCATCTCATTTTATTCATCCACATTTCCAATCTTTAGTTAAAGCCTTTATTACATCACTTGTATAATTATAATGGTATTTGAAATGATCTCCTATTCTTAGCCAGGGACTACTACAATTCTTCTACTTCCCTCTTTGAAATATTCCAGCTCACTTTGATTTAAATGTAAATGTAAATCAGCTGGACTTCTCAAGAGTATGATATTTTCAGTTCTCATAATTTGTAAGCCTGTTATCCACAGGTTTACAATGCCAAGAAATAAATTGATGTATGTCAATCCCCACATTTGAATGTCCTAGAGATTAAGCATAAGCAGCTCTTCATCTCATTATAGATACTTTATGTAATTAAAACATTTTAAAGAAGAAAGGAGAAAAGAAAATTTAGGTTTTTATTTTGTCCCTTTATTGCATAGCTGAAAATTTAGTAAGAAGTTAGACAATTCTCCAACCACAATCAAATAAATAAATAAATAAAACAAATAAAAAGTAAGACTAAAAATAGAAGCCGGGTAGCAGTATCTACAGGGGGTGTTGTATTTTCACATACTTCTTGTGTCTGGCTTTGATTTAGTTAAATTGATACTAAGTAGCCTTTGCATTTGAAGTCAGCATAATGTTTTTAAGCGAAAGTTTAGGATGATAGAGCATCTCAACACAAAAATTACACCAAGGTTAAACAAGCAAGCAAGACTTTATTTCAGATCATCATAACAGCAGACAGAGGTCTGAACTCATGAATTTGTACAGAGGTGACAGGGCATTATAAAGGGAGAATAAGGAAATAAGGATAGGGACGAACAGGGCCTCAGGAGAGTCAGGGAAGTGAAAAATTACAAAAAGCTAGATGGGCAGTTGATCCTGTGAAACCCATCTGACCCTTATTTAAGTTACGCTCCTACCTTCCCACCCCCAAACTGGGGTAGACAGGCCCTATTTTCAGGTGTTGGCTAGAACAAACAGTGAATTCTCTAGGCAAACTTGAGTTTTCTCAGGCACTTTAAGGGGGGCTAGGTTCATTCTAGGAATACTTCCTTGAACTATTAGAAACTATGTTAGAATAATGAGTTAGAAACCACACTTTGTCTGGAGTAAGAAGATGCAATTCCAGATTTTTGCTGAATCCTTGGGCAGTTTTTAACTCTCTGAACTACGGGTTTGTTATTTACAAAATGAAAATAGCATATGCCTTTAACAACTCAGAGTTGCTGCAAAAATCAAAAGAGATAATATGAACAAACGTAAATTATCAACACAAAAATATTTTGAGCAATAATAGATTGTTGTTTTTCTTATGACTGTAAATAGATAATTATTAAATAAAAAGTTGAAGTACAAGAAAGAAAAAAATGCTAATTTTTAAAATAAAACCTTATTTACATGATGATATGATTGTGATTGGATTAATTCATAATAATTTTTCTTTTCTCTCACTTTCAATCAACAGTTTACATATTTAAATAACATAAAATTTATATTCCTTTCATATTCCCAGTTGAGTGAGAGTCTAGGTCCAGTGTAAACATGAATGACATTCTTTGGCATTTACAACTAGAAGTTTTAACCTAGTTTCATTACCATATGGTTTAATATTTTCCTCCCAGTAGTCTATGGGCCTTAAATTTGCAAAACGTAAGGTCTCACTTATATTTGAGTCTCCCCACAATAGTTGAGACACCAGCCAAATTCTACTCTCAATTTACCTGCTATATTTTAAAATAAATATTATATGTGTATCCATCTCTCACTGGGAAAGCAAAGTTCAGAAGCAAGTTACCACTACAAAAATTTTTATAGCATAAGATCTTTGTCTTAAATTTTTTTTATTTTGGGCAATGCAGCTAGGAATCAATATGCCTACCTCTCTTATCACTCATCAGTTTGTAAAGAGAATAATAATAAAATCTATTATTTACTAAGTGCAGTCTTTATGCTAAGCACTGAACTAAGAGCTTTACATATTTTAATTCTAAAACTATGCCTCAGAAATAGATAGTATTACGAGGTCTGGCAAAGGTCACGTAAGTAGTAAGTGGTAAAGACAAATTTTAAATGCATATTTTTATATTAATCTCAAATTCATTTTTCTTTCACACTCCTTTTTAGCATTCCTTTTATTTGATAGTCCTGGGAAATTTTTTGGAAAAAGTAATTGCCATGACAGCCTGGCACTCTCTTCTTTGAAGCCCTCCAAGTTGCCCAGTTAGGACCATTTAATCCCCACCTGCAAATGCTGTCCCTTCTCAGCTGCTGGGAACCTCTCTAGTTCAATGGTTGATTACTCAGCATTTCATCTTGTTAATCTTCCTCGTTTCTGTATCTTAACAAACTGAATCAACTAGGTTCCTTTCCCTCTGTCCCATTAATTAGTATCTGAAGCCTAATGCTGTTCTCACAAATACCTCTGAGGCCTGAAGTCTTTTTTTCTTTTTTTTCTTTTTCTTTATTTTTAAGCTTTTATCACGTTTGAATCCTTGTTAGTTTCTTCCGGATTTGTATGATACAACTTGTCAGTCTGGATTCCTAAAAATTGCCTCTTTCCTGGCTCTTGGTAGTTGTGTTTTGTTACTTGTCTGACAACCCTTCCTTTATCCCATATTAGATTCCCCCAACAACATCCATCTGCATATCTGGATAACTGCCTGTCATATTCTCTGAAACCCATGTGTAACCAAGAAAAATGACTGTCACCATTGTCTTCTGCCAACTTAGTATGCAAGCCTTTGTTTTCATCCCAGTGCCTACCAATTTATCTTTGGCCCAACTTATCAGAGACCACATATTCATTCTGATAATTGACATCCTTTTTTTAGTATCTGCCCATTCGTCTTTTTAGTGACAGTTTTCACCTTAAAGCCAACATCCAGCTGCCCAATAATTTAATTCTGTCTGTTAAATGATTGAGCTGTTTCTGCACCTTCTTTTTACTTACTAAAGGCAATACTTTGGTGAATATTTAGAAAGCTCAGATAGTGAATTCACGTTAAATTATAAACAAAGATTAAATACACCCATATCCACATGCATATATAACCCTTTGCAGATGTTTCTACTTTAATTTTATATTTTGATATAATTTTAAACTTATAGAACAGTTGCAAAGAGTAATTTGAAGAATTCACATATACATTTTACCCTAACCTATCAATTCTTAATATTTTTGACACGTTTGCTTAATAATTGTTTGAGAGACTAACATGTAATAATTTTTAAAAATGGAGATCCATTCCCTGAGATGTGAAATGTAGAAACTGATCATCTAAAACCTTTCCCAGTACAAGTGAGGGGCTAGGTACAAATGAGAGAGGGCCTCTTCAACTGCAGGACCAGATGCAGTTCAAGACAGTACTATATTGTAACTCCACAGTTCCCCAGATGCCAGCGGAGTCATACAGACTCAAAAGATCCCACATAGTTGATTGGGAAGTGCACCCTTCCTCCACTTGCTTTTTTTTTTTTTTTTATGGTGACATTGGTTAACAAAATTTAATAAGTTTCTGTTGTACATTTTAACAGTAAGGTAGGTGTGTGTGTGTGTGTGTGTGTGTGTGTGTGTGTATAATTTATTTATATTGTGTGTTCACCTCCCATAGCTAGGTTTCTTTCTGTCACCACATATTTTACCCCTTTTACCCATCTATCTCCCTCCTCCCTGCTACCTTCTGGTAACCACTAGTCTATTGGCCATGTCTATATTCTCTGTTTGTTTGTCCTGTTCATTTGTTGCTTTTAGGTTTATATCCCACCTGTAAGTGATATCATGTGGTTTTCAACTTTTTCAGTCTGGCTTATTTCATTTAGCATGATTATCTCGAGGTCCATCCATGTTGGTGCAAATAGCAGTATTTCATCTTTTCTTATGGCTGAATCATATTCCATTGTATATATGTACCACAGCTTCTTTATCCAATCATCTATCATAGGACACTTCAGTTGCTTCCATGTCCTGGCCACCATGAATAATGAGAACATCAGTGTGCAAATATCTTTTTGGATATGCGTTTTCAATTCTTTAGGGTAAATACCCAGTAGAGGGGTTGCTGGATCATATGGTAGTTTATTTGCTCTTTAGGTTGTGGAAATATCTACCAGCCAAAGCTGCTCTGGTAGATGAAAAAACTGCAGCCATCGTTTTAGATTCTCTCCAGATCACTCATACAACAAAGCTCCTCTGCTGTCTTCTTCAGAGAAATCACAGCCTCCAGTGTATGTGGTCCACTAGTAAATTGATTTTCTTGTTGAGTCTTTCCAACAAAGAGTTGAGAATTACAGAAAATTGGGATTTCCTTCAGGACTCCATCTTCTTAGAATTCCCCTGGGCCAGTGTAAGCCACAAGTGCAAGCCACAAGAGCACAATAAAGGAACAATATTTGCAGGGGTGACCTGAGATATATGTAAATTAATATGGGAAAAATATTTTTCTTGATTTATCATTTCAAAACATACTTAATGATTTTTCTTAGGTCTTTTTAATTAGGAACTTATGCCAGTATACTAACAAGTAAAACAAATCTCTCCTGTAATATTGATACAATTCATTTTAATATCTGTTAAAAATGGTAAGATAATTATCTGCTACACTTAATGTATATGTTAGTTAAAGGTAAAATAAATTGGATGCACGGAGATATATAAAAAGATGTAATTGTCTGGGTCTGTTTTTGAAATATAAATTTTTTACAATAATAACAGTGGGGAAAAAAGTTTTCAATGACACCATATAATAAAATTCTCAGCTTCTGTAAAAGACAAAAGAAATATATACATATATGCATATATGTATACACGCATATGTGTATATCTGCATTTATTTTCTTTTGACACAAAATGGTAGTGTAGCAATTTAAGGAATAAATTAGGCATTAAAATAATTTGGGGTTAAGAATAATATTTAACTTGAAAATAACGTTAGCAACTATCCAGCATTTATTTGCTATGGAAAATTAGGTTACCCAGCATACATTTAAGAGTATAGCCTTTGAAGCACGAGGCTTCAATATTTGAATTCTGGCTTCACCACTTGGTGGCTGCATGACCTCAGAGAGTCTCTTAAACGCTTCATGCTGCTGCTTCGGTTTCCTCATCTCTAAAATATGGAAGATGTGTACCTATTTTGTAAGTTGTTATGGGGAATAAATGAATAAATGGCTTAATATTTGGAAAATATTTAGAATGGTTCCTAGTACATAGCAAAGATATGTGACTATAAAACTTCATTCTTCCTCTACTGTCATATCTCCATGATGTTGAGGATGTGAAGGATTCTATTACTGATGTTTTCTAACTGTCTAGAAGAGTAAACACAGTAGCAACTCAACAAATAGCGTTAATTAACTGAATGAATGTGCTATGTAAGCCTTCCTACTCTTTAATACGTCTTAAGATAATAATGGCATTTTTTCTACATAATTTAAAATTTGGAAATAAATTATTCATAACTATCCAGAAATTTGGTTCTATTATAACAAAATCACTTTCTAATACATTAATATCTACTGCCAAAGTAATGTATTATGAATAATTTTAAGTAAAATATACTGATAATGAAATGTTATTCCGTTACTACGGTGACTAAATTACTAGGTTCATGACCTAGTATGTATAGTCATTTTCAAGTCTTCTAATATAGATTGCAAAGATTTTTATAGAAATATTATTGAAAAGACCACACTGAAAAATTATTATCTACATCTATTTACCAATTCATCTTGTATTAAATGTTACTACCATATTGTTATTTAGTACATAAAAAGGAATAATTTTCTTTATGTTTTATAACATCTCAACTGTTGATTAAAATATTATTTTAGGTTTGATTATACATTTTAAAATGTATTTATTTTCAATATTTTAATGTTGTAAAACTATACATATTTATTTCATTATAAATACATGATAAAATACAAAATATGTAAAGAAAAAATAAAAATTAGTTATAGTCTCACTTCAATCAATTTAAAGTATTTATAATTATATTTTATAGAACTGAGAGCATCCTATATCTTTAACTTCAAAGATAATAAAAAATGAATCTTTAAAACAATTAAAAAATTATAAAAGTACAATTGCCAAAAAGGAAAACACAGTTTATTCAGGATACAATAACAGACATCTTTGTAGATTTTGCTTTTGCTTATTTTAAATGCTAATCAAAATGTTGACTATTATTTTGATCTGTATATGTGTAAGTACACTAGGTTATTTAAAGATAAATAAATGTTTAAAATTCATTCCAGTTTTTGTAACTTTACTGAGATAATCAAAAAGTTTTTTTCTTTGGTTTATTAATATAATTAATATTAATGATTACTTCATCATAAAAGAATGAAGTATAAATTGATATAATAGTTTTATATTGTCTAAACACCTAAACAAAGCAAAAATATATAATACATTCTTTGTCGTAATGTGATGACAATTCATATAGTCCATGTAAAGGTATTATTAAAATTAATAAGAATAAAAATTACAATTTTTTCTTAAGAAAACATAAGATGGAGTTATTTACTGATTTATCTTAGTAAGCAAGAATGTCCTGGTACATTTCCTATAGTGGTTGATGTAGAAACCTTTGTTTCTGGTGCTGATAATCAAGCTACGGAAGACAGAAGTTTCTGTTCTGATGGTGAGAAGTCCAATTTTTGTACTCTCCTCAGCAAAAGAGGAAAAATGTCTTTACTGTCAGTATTTGATTATTATAATGATTTTAGGGGTAGTTAAATATGAGTTATAAGGTGTAACTTTTATTCTTATTTTGAATTCAGATATTCAGTAATGTGTACTATTGTGGCATTATCAAAGAAACATTACTTACTGACTACTACCAATAATAAATTAAACAAGAATTCTTTGTGAAAAATCTGAAAATATTGAGAATCTGTATTGATTGGGAAAGGTGGATGGAAAGTGTGGTATTTTTTAAACTAGAAGAGAGTTTATCGTAGTTAGCTATTGGAGATGTAGGAATAATATTCTTTTAAATTTCACTTATTATTGGCTACATATATTAAAAGTTTATAAATGAATTGTGTTTTAATTTATAAACTAGTAATAAATTGAAACTGATCAAGTTGAAACTTTGAATACAATTAATTCTAATATTAACCTAATATGATTTTGATAGATTTGGATATGATAAACAAGTCAAGGAAATTTTATTGAAAATAATACTAAGTAACTATAAATAATACAACTTTTTTTTTGTCCCACTTATGTTCCACTTTCTACATTTTAGGAAAAATATTCACAGAGTAAGTTATCACTGAAAGTTTAGCCATATTTGTAATCATATTTTCAAGGACATGTGGATTAGCTTCAAAGACAAAACAAAAATCACCATATTTTTTCTTTGATTACTGTACCAAAATGTGTGATCAGAGTCATAATTAAATTGAGAATTTTGCTTCTATTCTTGCTATCACATGGATCTTTTTTTGATTTGCAAATTTGATTATTTAATTGCCATGAAATTTTACTTAGTTTAAGCAAATGTGGTACATTAAAATGAACATTTCTATCCTAAAATAGACTTAGAAATCAGAACCTAGAATAGGTTTTGGAAGTCATCTAGCCCACTGTTTCTCAAAATTTGGTCATCATTAGAACTGCATGGGAGATGGGTGCTTTTTCTCCGACTCTGCACAGGTGATTCTGATTCAGTAAATCTGGAATATGGCACAAAAATCAAATTTAGTTTCAGGTGATTTGATGATAAGCCACATTTTAAAAACAGATTTGATATGAAGGCATAAGGGAAAAGTACTAGATTTGGAATTAAAAGTCCTGTATGTGTTGTGGATTTTCAAATGGTTAAAACTTGGTTCTCATATTAAATCTTTTTTTTTTTTTGTAAGAATTCATGAGATAATGAGCACATTGTAAAATCTAAGGCCTTAATTTTATTTAAAAAAAAAAAAAAAAACCTTTAAATCATTTGTCCAACATCACCAAGAGTCTTGAACAAATTAAGATCATGGAAAATAATTATTTGCCTTTAAAGAAACTTAATTTATAAAGGAGTCACAGAAAGCCTATTTTAAATATTAATTTGTCCTAGTTCATTCAGAGAATTATTTTGATGCAGATTTTTCCACAAATTTGTTTTGATGAAAAAAATATCAAATTTGTTCATTTAACAAATATTAACTTTTGTCTTCTGATCACAAATTTTGTGTCAATCAGTGAGCTAAGTATTTATGGTACATTTATTCTTAATGTCTTTAAGAAAGTATTATTATTGCCATATTTTAGTGTCAAAGTTGATATTCAAATGAAAGTTTGTGAGATTGGAAAACTGAAGCTGTATTGAGTGACAAAGAAATGTTATTCAATAATAAATTTAGTCTTTACCAGTTCAGAGTGGGGATGTCTACTAAAATTGGACTTTTCATGTCACTCTATAAAGAAAGGAATAGTTCCAGAAGAGCAAAGAAAGGAAAAAGAGATAAAAGCCTAGAGTTTTAAGGCATACAAAGAAAAATATAAGTCAAGACTGATAGGATATGTGAAATTTTGACATGTCTCATGAAATTTCGCCACAGACTTATTAAATATAAGCCACCAACCACTTCCCTGGCCTCTCCACTTCTACCTTTACATAAGATTTCAGTAGGTACTTACTATTTTCCAATTTGCAGGGCTGTTAACTCTGTATTTCTTTGTAATGTACAGTTGGTAGAGTTGTGTCTTATAAGAATGACCACCCCCAAAGCACAGATTTGCCTTTTTTTACATATGCCAATTACTTCGAAATGCTATAAACTCATCAGTCTTGTCTATATCTACCGAATACTAAACAATTGAATAAATATTGGTGGAAGTTTGGTCAAATATTCAGAATTCCTTTCTATTATTCCAAATATTTGTTGAATTTTTGATTTTGTGACCTTTTTTCTTGTATGTCATCCAAATGTTAAGCATTATTCCAGCACTTTTTCCCGACCTAATGAAGTTGGTATCCCAATATATAGTTTAATGGTCAGAAGTTTATCTATCAAACAAATTTTTTCAGATATAACTCCAATATAAATACAACCAGAAGATGAACTGTAACCATTTTCAACAGTAGTTAGTTCACATTTTTAGATTTTATTCACAAGGACAAATATTCAGGTCCTAAAACATGTCTGTGTTCCTGAAGTAGATCACAGCTATTCTAAACATTTTGTGAAATAGAGCACAGAATGTAGGGGTTTATTATCAGGTGACAGCTAAAATGGAGATGTTGTTTTATTGGTCTGCTTTACAAATTTTTGCTTGTCTCCATGTGAATCAATTTCCATAAATCTATTTGAAAAAAGAAATCTTCAAAATTATAGAGAAGAAAACTGTCATAATTTTCACAACATGTTGTTGTGTTGCTCATGCTTTTTATATTTCATCTCCATTAAAATATATATGTAGCAATTTAGTGAGTGATATAAAATTTTATTGTAAATAAGTTTTAAATCTAGAGATTGGATACACATGTTCAACTTCTTACTTTTACAAATTGCATAGAAATAAAAAAGAAAAACATAGTCGAAAATGCCTGTAAAAATAAATAAGGGTATAATGAACAAGTCTAATATCTTTAGAAAATCCTGCAAGTATGGAAAAGATGAGGCCAGCTCAGCTGCTGAATAATTCTAAATTAAATGGGGAAATAAGTGGGCAGAATCACAAGAGAACTCCTAAACCCCATGACTGGAGAAGAAAAGAATTGAATTTGAGGGTGGGACTTAAATGAGTCAACTAGAGATAAATCTAATTCTACAAACACTTGAGGAGATACATAAAAACCACTTTAGGGGATGATCAACCCTATTCTTAACTAGGTATACAGTATACAAAATGTGCCAGGAATCCCATTATGGGAGTGTCCAAAGTTTCAAGGTCTGAAACTGTCAGCCCAGTTTCATCCTCCTCCTAGCCCTATTGTATTGTGTCTATTCCTAGATCTATTATTTCAATATGCTACTGATCCCAAAGTTCATGTGCCCGATGCTTCAAAAAGGCCATTATTCAAAACATCAGAGTTTGGAATAAGGAAAGTTTTATTGATTGAGAAGGCTCCTAATCAAGAAGATAGGGACCTCAGGTTCTTCAAATCCATTTTAAGCAAGCCCAAATTTCAGGCTTCTTTTAAATCAAGGGAAGGAAAGATGAGGGGCTATTTGTGTAAAAATTCAAGCCCCAAGTAGAATTCCTCTAATAATTAGCATGTGTAAAGCAGGAGCTATTAGCTGAAGGCCATGGGAACAATGACCCAGGCCCAAACAAGATGCGGTCAAAGAGATGGAGCATTTTGTTCTGTTACAATTATGCATTGAAGAAAAGGGAAAGGAAAGTTTGACTAAAGAGAAAAGAAGAACACAAAGAGCAATTATTTGAGTTCATATAGATCGTGAAGGATTGAGAAAGAAAGGGAGAACGAGCCAGTGGGTAAGTGAGAAAATGTCTTAATGTTTCGGCAAAAAAGAATCTAGACTGAGATGTCAAAAAAGTAGAAGGAAAAAGAAAAGGGGATTTAAGGAATGTTAGGGTTGTGACTTGCACTTTCCTTTAATGTATTTCTAAGTATGGGAACAAAACTACAGTAGCTTTTTAAAAATAAAATTTTAGATATTATATCATCAATCTTAAATTAGCTATTGTTCATAAATGGAATCATGTAGGTAATAACTTTGATTTTGAGTGTTAATCCAGGATTTTGTACTTAATGTGCATTTCAAATAAAAATTGTTATCAGGACAAAAAAATAAAAGTGGCCTGTCAGCCTGCACTCCTCTAAGCCAAAGAAGAGAGATATGCAGGTTTTGTAACCAGAGGGGCTCATCCTGTCTGTGAATGCTCAACTGATTGACTCAGGAGTTGAGCTATTTAGTATGTGTTTATTGTAGAGTACAGGTGATCTGAGAGAGCAGCAGGTTAACACCTTCAAAAACTGCCTTACTTTCTCAGTGCGACTTAGGGCATTTAAGGGAAAATCTGGGCATTATTACAGAGGCTGTATGATGGCTTTGGAGGGGAGAGGGGAGGTCTGTTGCGCTTCCCGGAGCCTGCTCTCTTCCAACATTACTAGTGGCATTACCAGGAACAAAGACAGAAATAGTCTAGAAAGAATGCTGAACCACAAAGATTGTGATCAGTAAGTATAAATCATAAATTTCAAGACAATTTTCTATGGCAGGGAACATTCTATTGTTAAGCTATAGGGCAAGGAAAAGTGAAGCTGGGGACATTGTGAGGCCTCTACTACAGGGTCCCAACGGGGCCTTTTTTCAGTTTTGTAACAAAGAAAGTAAAGTTTATTAAAGAGGTCCAAGTCCCAGAGATACAGGCAAACTATTTCTCAAAGGCCTGACTCTCTGGGTGTCTCGGGAGTATAGATTAAATAGGGAAAAATCTGTAGTCATGGAAACTAAGGAAGTTGGGGTCATGGATGCTACTGATTGGAAGATTAGAGGGGGATGAGATAATTGATTATTATGTCTGGTTCTGTAATCAGCCATGGTGCCATCCTGCCTGGTCTCGTGGCCAGTGGGGTTGTTGTTCTGCCTTGATGGGCCTGGAGCTGAAACATATCTAAAACCAAGATGTTATTCTTAGTCTAAAGTCCAACCAAAACCTATTGTCCTCATGATTATAGTACTGAGGCTAGTTAATCTTATGTCCTAAGGTTTAATGATTAAAGGAGCAGGCATACAGAGGATAAGGGCAGGGAAAAGAAGCAAGTGAGTCACAATGTCATTATCTGGGCAAAACCAGCCTGAACAAGAGAAAAAACTATATTAAAGAAATGAAGTTTGTGTGTGGTTACAAAATCATTGATTTAGATGTTACTCAAAACCAAATTGAACATCTAGATCACTGACATTGTGGGGAAACTGGCATATTTTAAATGAGAGGCATAGTGTCTGCTTGAATAATGGCAAAAGTACAGAAAGATCTCTGGAGACTTATTGACTTAAGAAATGAAAATAGTAGAATGATCTCTTGAATGTGGATTCTTTAGTCTGAGAATCAAACCTACATAGCTCTAATGTAAATTTGTTTTATGAGGAAATGTTCATTTTGAGCATTCTGTGGGGCTGTTTAATAACAACCCATGTTAGCTTTCAAGTTCAAACTAAACCTGTTTGCCTGCCATTCAACAGTTAGCAAAATGAGATTTTTTTACTTTCAAAAACCATATACTGAATTTAAAAAAAAATCAGGAATGAATATACAGTGTTGGACATTGATTCCAGTATCAAGGAGTCATTCTAGCTGGTGATTAAATAAATTAGGTTTGAGGGAAAAAAATATAAGTGAATCAAATGGCAAATATGGAGAAGGACTAACTTTGGAAATTTAGTCCTAAGACTCTAAGACAAACTTAAGATGTTAGAAGAAATGTAGGTATCACTTCTCTCAACAATAACCAAGGATCCAGTGAGTAGGGAAAATGTGAAAAATTCACAATATGTACAAAAAAAAAAGTAAAATGGCAAAAAAGTAAACAATAAAAGGCTAAAATAAACTTAGATATAAATATATCACTGATGAGAATAAATCTAAAAAGGAAATAAACCTATGAAAAAAATTAGAATTCAAAGGTATCCATAATAAACATGAGAATTGAAACTATCTACACTTAATTTACGTTAACCTGACTTTGTTAATGCTAGGGGTAATCTAAATCTGTTGATCTGCCTGCACATACCGGCCCAAAGAAATGCACGAGCAAGAGTTTACAGTATTGAAAAAAATAGTTTAATATTGAATTGGCCAATACAGAGACAGGAAACTAATGCACTGAAGACCTAACTCCCCAGTAACATGTAAATTACAGATTACATAGGGCAAAATGACAAGACACGATGGATTAGTGGTTCAGGGTAGTGCTGGGACCTGATTGGCTGGAGGTAAGTTAAGGGTAATAAATCATTTCTTCAGGACGAGAGGACAGCTCTGAGGTCTTTTCCTGTGTTCCTCTGTCCGGTCTCATGGAAAAGTTGCCAGGAGGTCATTCCACCTCGAGACTCAGGAACTGAAACATAATTTAGGTCAAGATGTTATGTTTAGCCTGCCAGTGGTCCAGACTGTGTGACCATTAGTCAGGTCCCTTACTGCCTTCTGCTGCCTCGGGAGTTATCCAGGGGAAAGGCTAGTCTCTGGGGAAGGGGCAAGGAAAGAGATAATTTCTAGAGCTAGAATTTAAAATTAAATTCAATCAAGATTATAAGGACTCTTGGTTTCAGTGACATAAATATTAATCATGACTGTCCTAGAAAAATATATACTGCTTTATTTGCTTAATGAAATAATGCAGCATTGAAGAAAATGACCAAAAGCTGCATACAACAGCATGAATTACTCTTCCCAAAAACGCTGAGAGAAAGAAGCAGATCCCCACCAATTCATACATCGTAATCCCACTTATATAACATTCAAAACCAGGTATTAGTTCTTAGAGTTTACTTCATAAAATGATTCCGGATCTTTTTTAAAAAAATATAATACAAGTGACATTTTAAAAACAGATGTCTCTTTTCAGATGCAGAAACCTGATTACCAAAATAACACATATAGGTACATGAACACAGGTATTTACATGTGTGCATGCGCACGCGCAGACACACACACACACTCACATAAACATTGAGTTCAATGTAAAACAAAATTAGTGAATTTAGACTATTTCAAAACTTTGGGGGAAAAGGTAAAGGAATGAACATATTAATCACAGATAAATAAATTAGGGTATACAAGGAAAAGGCGTATCTATAGATATATACGTATACATAACTTTTCTATATATATATCAAAAGATAAAATTAAGTCAATCAGTAGAGAAACAATGATCAATAAATAGCTTTTTTTCTTTCTTTAATCAAAAGGAAATCGATTATCAAGTTAGCATAAAACTTTTCAGTGTCAGATCTTGATAGTAGAGAAGGCTGTGCATGTGTTGGAGGAGATGGTATTTGGGATTTCTGTATTTTCTGCTCAATTTTGCTATGAATCTAAAATCGCTCTTAAAAAAATAAAGTCTATTAATTAAACAAGCAATGGAAAATCAGAAAAAAACTTTCTATAGCCCAAAATAATAACTGTAGAATGTTAATGAAAAAGAACATAAACTCCCTATGTATAATCACGTGCATACTATAAATTCAGTGGCATTAAAACATATTCTCAGCTATGTGAGAAATCAAGAATTATTTTATTCATATACATATACATTGTGAGAAAATCACTTTAAAGAAATACTATTAATCTTGCTTCTCTTCTAAATAATATTCTCTAAATAGATTAACACTTATTGGGAGAAGTTTAGATTTGCTTGCGGGTAGGTCAGAGAATAACTGCTAGTAACACTGTCTCAGATGGCATTTGCCAGTAATTCAACAAAATGCTTGCAATTAACAGGATTTAACCTCCTTAGAAGACAGTACAGCAACCATCTGTAACCAATGACCCAATTCCTTACTCTAAGAGTATTCCTGTCTAGTGTGTAAAACATCCTGAGTGAAGTCCTAGTAAATAATTTTTCTCCCTTCTCTTTAAATATTCATGAGTGTTTTACTGCTCCTTAGAATTAGTGTTCTCAGGAAAATGCCCACCCATTCTAACTCTAAGCCCAGCAATATATATATAGCTTCTAAACATTACAAAACTCATCAACACGTTAGGCCAAATGATACATTGTCTAAATGGTTAGGTAGTAGATAAGGCTTTCCTACACTTTAGAAGCTTTTTTTGTCTTTTGAGAAAACAATTTGGCATTTATATAAAAGAAAATATATGTGAGCATTTGATTTGTTACAGTGTAAACTCTAGATGAGCAAGAAACATTTGCAGTAGTGATTGTTGTAGATAAAGTTGAAGAGCATTTGCAGTAGTTGCCATGGTGTCTGACATCATAAAGAAGAGAAGTGAATTGTAATTGGCAAACCAGTAGCTGTTTCCATTTCTTATACTTTATTCTAATGAAGTTATATAATTTGACTCATTTTATCAACTGGCTATGTCTATGATTGCTTCCCAATGGACAGATTGAATGATATACTTTTTATTTATATTATTTTGACCCAATCAATATTCATGTCTGATATTTCAGTTCTCAACCTTAATATTCTCTTAGTTGATAGTGAACTTGTTTAAATTCTCATTTACCAACAAGAATATTTGCTGATGGAATCATTTAATCAAAAGCATATTTAAATCTAAATGAGAATAATTAAGCACATTTGAGAATGTAGCCTATATTAAGCTGAAATGGAAACCTATTTCTGTACATACTCATAAATTTATATTTTTCATGTTGGAAAAAAATAAAACTCGTGAGTTTTAATCAAGACGTTATGTCAACTCAAGATGGGACTGTTCTTACTTGGGTAAATAAATTACATGTAAAATCAGAAAATGGAAATATTAAAAATAATAAAATTAAATGTTATTATATTTTAAGAACAAGCAAAAGAGAGACTCTAGCTTGACAATTCCAACTTTAAGGGGGATAAAATGAGGATAGAACATAGATATATATAAAGAGAAAACAATTAATCAAGATATCCAACTAAAAATTTCTCTAGAGAAAAATAAAATAGAACAGTACTTAAGCTATATATCAAGAACACCTTCTCATTCTTTTTTTATTGATAAGATATATAAAATATTAGGAATCTACCACATGTAAGACATTTTAAGTACAATTGCTTCACTGCCTCAAGAAAATCAATAAAATCATTGGAAGGAAAATGAAAGACTTTGGAATAAGTTTAAAAGTTAAAGCTAAGAAAAGAAATCTAAAAAAAAATAAAAAGAAATCTGGTTTTGAAAGCTGGTAGCTCATAACTAGGCTATAGTGGTATTGCTACACATTGAAAATAATCTATAAAACATTATCAACAATTAGAAAACATTATTCTGTGACCATGGTGGAGAGAAAACATGACCACTCGGAATTGTGTCTGAACATAAAGCGAAGACAAGGACATTACACCAGAAAAATACTCAAACATACGTCATTCCAGGATGACATACATAATGATTACTTTTTTACCAATGAAAACTTGAAGCCTCCATTTTTCTCCTGCCTCTTACTAAAAAAATTAATAAATAAGATACCTTCTCATTAAATTTCTTCTGTATTGTTAAAGCACCCAAAGTAGTACCAAACAGAACTCAGGCAGCTGAAAAGGCTTACTGTCTCCGTAATAAGTAGCCAATAAACAGCAAGTTATCATCAGGTGGCATGGAGAGTTTGAGACATCGGCCCCTGAATTTAGTGTCTGGGCTGATACCTCAGATGTCTCATTGTTCTATTGCCGTCCTGACATTCTCAGGGAACCAAGCAAGGTCTTAAGGATGCAGGAGGGTACTGTTCTGATTCAATCTTCTGATGGGTTCCCATCTTACTCCTGGTAATTTTCTAACCACATCTCTTCCTTCTCTCTCCCTTGCTCTCTCTGCTTCAGTCACAGTGACTTCCCCATTAAATCCTAAATTCACTTCGATCTGAGGACCTGAGCACTGGCTTTTCCCTCTCTCTGCTTATAAAGATCTTTCCCCAGACATCCACATGAAAAATTCTTACTTCCTTCAGGTTTTTGCTCAAGCATCATTTTTATGGAAGGACTACATCCTACTTAAGACTGTTCTCTGTTTCCCACCCCATAATCCTTATCCTTCTTATCTGTTTTATTTTATTTTTATTTTTTGGTAAATCATCACACTGATCTACCATGTATTTCATTTTAGTTATTTGCTTGTTATATCCCTACTCCCTCTAAGATATTAGCTCTAGATAGGCAGGAAATTTTGTTTTATTCACTGCAGTACCTTCAGCAACTGATGCAGTTTCTGACACATAGTAGTTACTCAATAAATGTGTTGAATGAATAAAAGAGATCATATAAGTGAGCAAAAGTCTAAGTAGGACTTTTCATTATTTCTTCTGTATAGAAAGAAGGATGGCAGAAGATTGTAATTTATAATCATTCCTGGTTGGAGGATTGAATTAATGACAATAAGATCGGAAAAATGATATGAGTGGCATCTTTCTGAATGCACCTAGAGAATCAAAATATCTGTGCTCTCCATAAATGTGCACCTCTCTGTGGATATCAGTTAATTGCCTCCCTTCCTTGGTCAGTACAGGCCTTGCTCATTGGGCTTCTGAACCATATACCACAGTAGCAGAGATAGAGGTTTCCTATGGGCTTAACAACATAGATTTGTTCTACAGAAGCTTGCCTGGCTACATAAATGCAGATTGATTAATTTACAGCATTAGCAGCAACCCCTAAATTGCTCACATAGTACTCTATTTTGAGGAGACTAGCCAGCTACTCAGTGCTAAAGTGGTCATATTAGAATGCTACCATCCTGAAGGAAGGAATGATTTGTGTGCACTGAATAGACACTTATTATGAGTTTGGATTTGCCTTCCCTTTGCTTGTGCCACCATTGGTAGACTTACCGAATGCCTAAGAAAGTGTTATGGAATCCTACATAATGTCAAATCCAATCCAGGGATTTTATTAATAATGAAAAAAACAAACGACAACAATAACATAATAGGCTAATATTCATTGTCTTCACAGATGTTATTATATAATCAAAACATGTCAAATTATTGAAAGAGTTCCAGGTACACACTAAAGGTTTAATAAATTATCATTTCTAGTGTTTACCATCTATCAAAGACCTCATAATAAGCCACTTGTGAGACAACACTGAGGCTACCCTACTAGATTCTCTAAATCAATTACCAATATTTGGTGCTTTCTTTTCTATATCTTTAAAACCCAAATCTAAACTACATGGATAAAATTGGGAATAATGCCTTTTATTTTCATACTTAATAATTCATTTGATAATTTTTTTGCTTCTTTTCCTCATCAACTGCATATTATTGATTGGTATTTTCCAATTTGAATGATATCAAAAAAAAAAAAAATCTACTGGGATACTCATTTAAAAACAGCATTCCCCAAATTCTGTTTCAGTAGGCCTAAAGGGAAACTAGTTCTAGTCAACATCCAAAGGAGAGTGGTAGGGCTTTACTTGAGTATCTAGGATAATAATCACTTTCCTTTTTCCTGTAGAAATTTATAGGTCCCATTTACTATTATTATTATTATTGCTGTTTATTCATTCTATAAGATGGGACAGTATGTTTAGTGCTCATGTTTACCAACATATGAGCACAAATTTCATCCTGAGCCATACTAATCATCTCTTTGGGTCTTAGTCAAATACCTGTTTTATATCTACTGCTGGATGTTACATTACTGTGTATCACTCCAAGCCAAATTCCTATTGTCTAATAAGCATTCATTTGCAGGTAGTTTGGCTGGTTCTCTGACTCTGTCCTAATTGGGTACCAAACAAAGTTACAATCCTCAACAATATATTCTTATATTTATTCCTACTCAGAGCAATTTTACTTGTGATCTCCATAGCTTAGAAAATTAAATTGGCAGATAGTTTGCTACATGTTAGCATCTCAGCCTTATGAAGGCACTAAGTCTCTTTTATATCCCTGAAGCACAGCAAATGCCAGGCACATAGTAAATGATCAATAAATTTGTTCAATGAATGAACGAACAATATACACGATTATGATAGTTTATCATTAGCCTTATGTACACCAGAAAGTAACAATAAATTACTTGGTACTAATATTTTTCCCTTTTTATTGTGTTACATGCCATTGAGTCGGCTCCAAGTCCTGGCTACCCCACGAATGAGTGATATCCACAACGTTCTATCCCTAACAGCTCTGCTCAGCTCCTGCAGACTCGTGCCTATGGCTTATTTTATGGAATTAATCCACCTCATAGCTGGTTTTCCTCTTTTCCTGCTGCCTTTTGATTTTCCCCAGCGTTATTTCCCAGCATTATTATATTTTAGATAGAATTCTGCCTTGTGATGTGCCCAAGGTAGGACAGCTTCAGTTTTTATTACAGATATCCTAATGTTATATAGTAATCATTTTTCTAAACAGAGGTAATTGGATTCAAATATTCCATGTAAACTGAACTAAAGACATTATTTTCATTTTGTTTTTAAATCCTGACAGAGCACCAAATAATGGCAGCTGTATACATTAGGAAGTGTGGCCTCCATTTAAAGTGGAATGAGTGTATATGAAAGAGAGGTAGGGAGAGGCACAAGAGTTCATGCATAGTTTCTAAAATGTTAGTAAAAGCTTTATAGGCTATCCCATTAAAATTACTGATATGAGAACATTATACTTTCAGTACTTCTCTGCAAATACTCATAAACAAAATAACTTTTTTAAAAAAGATATTAGGGAGATTACTGACTCTGAGACTTTTCTGAGTGAAATGTTATCAAACCTAAAAAACTGATATAAGACTTTAAAACTAAGTACAAAATATGTCAAACAATAAAAAATTATCTCTCTGGTATTTTATTCAGAATAAATAACAAAAACTTATGGAAGAACTACCATGTAGAAGACATCATAAAAATTAAAGTAATTGAAATTTACAATTAGCATTTCATCTAGATACCATCTTGATAGAAATAGGATTATTCTAATTGCAATGTTTTATTAAATTGTGTTCATTTTATTTTAATAAAGAATAAAACTAGAATTGAGTTGCAGGATTGTCAGAATAGTGGTGAATCTGTAAATCATGTAGATTAAAAAAAAATGGTTGAAGAAACAAACATAAATGAGAACATTTATGGAAAAGAAAATACTCATAAGAACAGGCTGTAAATTTTAGTGGCAAAAAGAAATAGATTTATTTTTCTGTGTTACTACATGGAATATAGTCATCAAGAGATACATTTTTGTTTCAATAATAAAAAATCTTATATAAAAGTAAGCAGTCTAGTTTAGAATGGCTTCATAATAACTAATATTTCACCTTCTAGTAGTTTCAACCAACTTGGACCTTGATTAAATAGGGATTCTTGCATTGAGAGAGAGGGTTTGGATTAAGCTTCTTTAAGGTCACTGCAAAGTCTAAGGGCCTCAAATCAGTGAGAAAGTTTATGAAGCAAGTGAGGAAATAGCTATGATTGGTCTCATTTACTCATAAAGAATACATGTTTTAATTTGAAAATATTTAATGATTTTGGAATTTTTGTTTTGAATCTGTGTATCTATGTATATGCATTTTTAAAAAAATTTAGAGTTTCTTTGAGACAAACTGATGGTATATGCCAGGGAGCAAGATCTCAAAAAGGTCTTATCTATACTTTTAGTTAAGCTTTTCCAATCAGCAAATTTAGGAAATTACTATGAGAAGATACTACAGAAAATCCAGAGAGACTATTGGATAATGCCAATTCTGCCCATACCCTTTTTTTAGAGATAGTCACCATTAAATTAATAAATAGATAAATGTATATATCTTGTTATTCATTCAAAAATGTCAATTCAAAAAATTTCAATCTTAGTCAATTTTTAAAAATCTCTTTAATTGTGCATATTTTCTTTAATGTAACCCTTATTTATTTCAGGAATGAGCTCATTCCTGAATTGACTATAAGACAAGCACAGAGGCCTTTGTAGACTTCCAAATATCTCCATAAAAAGTGAACTTCTTTGAAGAGAGCAATGCATTTTCTAAATAGTTGGATGAGAGCCAACAACTTGTTATAATGAAGTATGTTCTGTTCTTTGGGATAATAACAGATGCAAGTATTTTTTTAGTGGATCACAGAAATAAAGGTAATTGACTTCATTGTAATGAGTTGTTGAGCTTCACTTTTACTTACTTTGAATAAAAATAATACAAAAGAAATAATTCTTGATGGAAAACTAAATCTAGCTATACATTCAGATTTATCTCGAGTTCAGGTACAAACTAAAAACCTCCAGAGGAACAAAGAACAAGGCTAGCAGCAACAGAAGAAAATTGATGTTATTTGGTGAAAGGAAACATTAAATCAATTTATGAAAACCCAAAACACCAATTTTGAAATTGAGAACCCATTGGAGGAGACAATACATGCTCAATTTGAACAGTGAAAATTTTTTCTTAAAGCATTTATTAAGTTACCTGTCAAAATTATTTGAATAGTTTACCTCAGAAACTGTTCAAAGGCTTAGACTGAAAAGAAAGCTAGCTACTTTTTCTGTCATATCAGGTATTCTACCAGTAGTCATTATTATGTAAAACATGAAGCATTCTTTATGATTAAAATGAATATTCAGGTATGAATAAGACAATATTTATCTTAAAATATTTTGAATAGAAAAATGATATTAGAATTTGACCAAAGCTTTGAGACTTTCTTTGTTAATCTAACTTTTTACTCACCCTAGGGCTTGTCATTATTTTTTAAGGATACTACCTGAGTCACTATAAGCAAAGAAGGGAATGTATCTTAGGGTTGTTTATTTTAACTGCAAAGCAGGAAGTACAGCTGAGATGTCAGGAAGCACCTAGAATTGAATGGCCATCAGAAACTGGAATAAAAGCTTTCTCTATGTCCAATTTACGAACTAATTTCATTAGCCAATAATTCTTATTCCCTCTTTAAAACATACTGATTAATTCTCATGGTGTTTGGAATACTTGTGTTTAATAATCTCCTGCCTACTGTGACCCAACAATTCTGCCCATTTGGTTCATCTATATGTTTAAAGTGGTTTGTGTTGTTTCTTTAATCTTTTCATGCTCACTGTACTTAACTTTTGCCAGTACATAATGCAATTATTATGCAAATTGATGGAAGTAAAATAACAATAAGAAATGCTTTTTCTATGAAATTTAATTTCAGTGCTTTGGAAATACTTGACAAAGATGCATTACAACCTCACAGTTTAATTAAATAAGAATGTGAAACTACAAAGGATGGGAGAAAGTAGTTTTTTAAAAAGAAAATTTTTTTACCCACTGTCTCATAAGGGTATTTAAGTTTTGCTCCATTAAAAAAAATTAAAACTAGAAATTGCAAATGATACATTATGTATTTAATTTATGCAAAAATATCGCAATAAACTCCAATCAGCAGACCTATACTTACAGAAAGACTTTGACACTCTGTGCAAAGATATGGGGAATAAATGTGCATTTACGTTAAGAAAAATTAGACTCTTCAGAGTAAGAATATATTTCTTTTTAATGATTCCTTGCTTTAGGTAAGGTTTCAATTACTGATCTTTTTCTTGTAGAATAAAAGGACTTCCTTCTACTGTCTTAGTCTCTATATCTCTCTGGAATCAAATGGTCACTTGCTCTTCCTTCTCTCATTTGTGTTGTCTCACCATAACCTGTACTTATTTGAGTACAAGTAAAAATCAAACAACAAACAAAACCCCACCTTTATTCTTTGACCAACAGATTTTTTATTACCTTTTTCTCTTGATGAAGTCTCAGGCAAGCCACAATATTATTATTATTATTATTGTTATTATTATTATTTAAAACAAAGTTCTTTAGGCACTTTTAATAACAAGAAAAATCTCACTTTAATAATAAGCATCCAGTCCAGTGTCATAATTACATAAATCTATGTTATCATAATTTCTTTCCCATCCAGTTCAGGGCTGCATTCTCCCATGAATTTCCTACCAAAATGTTAGCTACTTGGGAAAAGAGTTGCAAATTATTCATCATTCTATTCTCTAAAACTGAATGTAAAGCAAGTGCCTGTTACATATGTGTTTAAAATAATTTCTCTGGAAAGAGCATTTTTGTCTGAGGCATAGAGATTTTTGCCAATAACAAATATGAAAAATGTCCCATTCATTCCACATTATAACTCACATTTGCTTTCTCTCCTTTCTCCTTTCTCTTTTAGCAAGCCATACCACTAACCACCAGTAACCATCACTGACTACTCCTACCAACGACAAATACCAACAACAGGAAAAAAAACCTATTTTTAAATGCAGAAATAGTTTTTATCAAGCTTGATTATTTTACAAGTAATTAATTGGCCAAAAGAATTTTTCTTTATAAAATTCCAGAAATCAAAGAAAGAGGTTAACTTATTTGACAGAGCTTGATAAAGTCATAGCTGCTCAGAGTCCAGTTGTTGAATATTTAGATTCAGAAATTGCCGGAACCCACCAGACGGAGTCGAACAGTCCTGAGAGCGGGGAGCGAGGGTTAGGAAAAAAGACAGAGAAGAGAAAAAGATCTCGGGAGGGCATACAGTCAAAGCTGCAGCAACGAGTTTATTTAGCACGGTATACTTATACAGCTTGAGTACGTGACAAACTGCTCGTAACAAAGTAACAAACTGCTCAAAACAAAACCACAAGTATCCAGAAACAATAGCTGCGATTAACATGGATTAACATAAAGCCAAGAGAAACCTCCTCCCTTGGGATTTCATGAACTGATGCTTCTCCTCCCTTGGAATTTCAGGAACTGATAATTCCTTACAAAGGGCTCCCAATAAGAAATTTAAAAACACAAGTTCACCTACAGTAATTTTGTCTTTCATAAACTACATATGCCTACTACCTGTGCTACCTCAAAGCCTAAGCTTTTTGGGGGGCGGGGGGTGATGAAAGTAGATAATAATAATCACATTAATTTTATCAAAGCAGTCACAAAATGAGACTGATTTTTTTTCTCATTTCAAAAAAGCAAAACACTGATTTTATGTATATTACTGGGGAAAATGCAATGGAAATCCCCACAGTGTATTGAAACTCATCACAATTAAACAACACAAATCAGCAATATTTTTCCTACCAAGTATTTCTATGGATTAGAAAGTTGTGCAGGCTACAGTGTCTCCACTGCTTACTATAAGAGCTTAATATTTACAGCAACTTACAGTAAAGTTAATAAGAATGAGAGAATTTAAGGGAACTCGAAGAGTATTTATATTTAGTCTGAACATTTTACAGACATTTTTGTGTGACTTCAGTGGTAAAATATTATAATTAGTGCTACCCTTAGAGAGGTCTTGGCAATGTGTAATAAACTATGTGACTGATTACTTTCTTTAGATGTAAACTTCAAATAAAATTTCCCCTGGAATAAACTGCGTGTACAAGTAGAGCTTCTTGATATATGATTGTGGCTGACAGGAAAGGCAAATGAGACAGAGTAGAGAGTCTCTGGGCTTCTGGGAGAATTAAGAAATGACAGAGCCTGGACTCTGAAGATAAGCTTCATTTCCTCACTTTTTTTTTTTTTTTCTGTTCAGTCCTATTCTCTCTATTAGAGAACAATCAGGCATAAACTCAAATCCAGTGAAGTCTCCCATATAGTTCACCTCTCACTAATGAGAGGAAAGAACAATGGCTGTAACCTTGAAGAATTTGACCTAACAGCCTACCAATAGGAAAAAGAGCTTTTGACACCATACCTAACTATTATAGCTAATTTTTGAGGAAAGAGTGTACTCCTTACCATTGGTAGATTGCTTCATACGGATTCTGTAGGCTATCAGGAAGCTTGCTAACCAGCTTGTGTACTATTTGGTATCACACTGTTAGAAAGATCATACTTGACAGACATTTTAGCTAAAGGCAAGAAAAATGAAGATGATCTTTCAAAAGATGCTGTTGAAATAAAAATGTACTTCATTTATCATGAATGGAAGATTAATAGAAGAGTTTTTTATTCCTAAATTTCAGTCGTAAATACAACTTCTCAGTGTATTTATTTTACCTTTTCTACCCATCCACAAAAGAACAAGTTACATAAAATGTTCTCTTTTTGACTCCATCCACTTGATTTACCAACTTCATAATTAACTGGAAATATTTTTGTTGTTCTTATTTTCTCTAGCTGAGTCTTACCTAAAGCATAGTGTAAATTTTAATGTCAAAAAATAAAATTCTAAAATAAAAAAACTAAATATTTATTCAGTCATAATTTTCTCTATGTTCATAAAAGGCAATTAAGCATTATGACAGTCAAATGCCCTAATTATTTGTGATTTCTTAATTAAATGCAAATATATTCATATTTTCCAGCAGAATGAGGTATATAATTCTGTATTGTTAGATGTTATTTACTCACTCGCTTATTCAGTATTATTAGATGTTAATCAGACCAAATACTGAAAATTTTCTTTTTCTTCCTTTAATCAAAGAATTAACAACTATGTCATAACTAAACACTAAATGCATAGCATTATAGTTAATTATTATGTAAAAGAGTTGTGCAGATAGTGGTTTCTTGCTCCGGGAGTTTAAAACCCAACTGAAAATCCATGATTACTAGACCACTTCTACTGGGCATGGGGAGACCTTTTCCACTGGCAAAGAAAACTCATCGGAGTTTAGGAGCTCAATGTCTACAGCTTCATCAGGGTCTTTCCACTCATCCCCATCCTAACTTATAGAATCTCATTCTTTTCCAATCAATACCCTCACTTAACCATAAACACCCCATGATGTCAAGTTCAATATAATTCAGCTGGAACCAGGTCTTGTGTTTAATTTTCAGCAATATCAGCTTTCTGTCTATAAGAGACAATGTTTTCCTCTAGGGCACACATAGAAGCTCTTAGGTCATTTATATGGTCTGAAAGCTGGGAATTTGAATCCCTGAGCTCATCCTTTTCTTTCACCACTTTGTTCAGTAATATTAGGACCAACCAACATCATTATATTCCCTAGTTTTCTTAAAATGTTAAAAAGTATCATATACAGAATCACTTAGATCCTTGCTTCTTCTAAGTGGTTGATCAATAATATCCAATGCGGGTATTTTTTATCACCTCTATAAACAGTTCAGCCATGCATTATCAGTGCATAGTTATTTGCATCTTTAAATCTAATCAAATTATTAAATTCATTCCAGAAACCCCAGATCCAATTCAGAAAATTTATTCATAAAAGTTTGTTCTTCTAGAACTGCTCTCAATACCATCATCTGTATTAGTCAGTGTTCTGCAGAGAAACAGAACCAGTAAGATTATAGCTACCTTTATTTCTCTGTTTCTATTTCTCTCGATCTCTATCTCTATGATAAATAGATGATAGATAGATAGATAGATAGATAGATAGATAGATAGATAGATAGAAAAGGATATTTGTTAAAGAATTAGTTCATGCCATTATGAAGGCCAAGAAGTCCCATAGTCTACTGTCGCTTAACTGGTTAGTTCATGCCATTATGAAGGCCAAGAAGTCCCATAGTCTACTGTCGCTTAACTGGAGAGACAGGAAAGCTGGTAGTATAATTCAGGATGAATTCAAAGACTTGGAACCAGGAGTGCTGATTGATGTCTAAGGCAGGAGGAGTTGGATGTCTTAGCTCAAGCAAAAGAGAGAAACTTCGCCCACCCTTCTTTCAACTTTTTGTTCTCTTCAGGCCCTCAGTTGATCGAATGATCCTTTATTGCATTAGTGAAGGTGATCTTTACTCAATCTACTAATTCAAACACTAATCTCTCCCAGAGGCACCCTCACAGACACAACCAGAAATAACATTTTACCGGCTTTCTGGGTAACTCTTAATCCAGTCAAGTGGACACATAAAATGAACCATCATAGTGGGCAAATGTATCTTCTTATTTTTAAATATATTTTTATTTTCTTTTGTAAAAAAATATAGCACATCATAAGAACTTCATAAACACTAAAGTACTAAAGTGTTTAAGTACTAAATACTTAAAGTACTGGTACATCCTTCCTTTCCCTTATTTATTCTTCAATAAAAATACCATTGTTTTTTGTAATGTGTTCTATATCTTCTTTAAGTATCTATAGCTTAATGGTACTTCCTTATATTTTCAAGAACAAAATTCCTAAAAGATATAATTATTTAAAATCATTCAATAAAATTATGAAATAAAATGTGATATTTTAGTGACAACTTTTCTTAACTTTTTGATCATTACTGGCATACATATTCATCTTCAGGATCAGAGTGTAAAAATGTATGCATCACTAAAGATGCCCACATGCATGTGGAGAGATAAAAGACAGGAGGAAACAGCATTACTAAAAATATTGGTATTGTTAATATCAAGTTGTTTTTTGAATGTCAAAATAGAACAATTTAAATATAATAAATATACATTTCCAACACAATACAGTTCAAGGTGATCTTGATATTGTTACAAAATACATTTAGGTAATATTTCTATCTTGCTCACTGTATACATTTTTCTACTTCTTGATTGCAAAAGCAGATGAGGATGTTAAGATTTGATTTTATGGAAAATCGGACATTACAAACATAGATCTAAAATGAGTTTTACTTATTTAGAAATGTACTCACTTGAGATGTGACCAGAAAGCAAAATTATTTTGCTGATATTTTAATCTACTTATTACTCTACACATGTAAAGTGATGTCAGTGGCACTGCCAGATGTGACCAATTATCACAAAATCACTTTCTTAATCTAGTATCTGGAAAAGTTTATAACTAGACAGTTCTTATATTTGATATCTCAACCCCAATTTACAATGGAAGCTGTTACCAAGCAAAAAATAACACAACTCTGAAAAATTTGGCTTCAAAATTTAAAAGTAAAAAGAACTTGATTATAGATATAAAGTATCATCAGCCCCATGTATCTATAATTCAACATTGGATAAAATACAAATTGGGACTGATATCCAAACATTTTAAAAGCAGCAGATTAAAGTTTTTGAGAAAATTATATATCTATTAACAGGATTGTTTTTGTAACAGACATTGGGTTGGAGATTACAATCCATTACAAAGAAATCAGAGACAGGTTATAATACGTTACCATACATTTTAAATTAAATCAATGTTTAACTCTTCAATCATCATTGAATCTTCATGAAGGACTATTTGTTTAAAAAGTGAAAATAAGTCTAATAATGATAACAGTTACTATGTGCCAGGACTTGTTCTTTGGATTCTATCTGTTCCAAGTATTGTCTGTTAGTTCTCAGTTCTGGTCTGATCCTCTTTCTTTTGTCTTCTCTACTAAAAGCCCAGAAAACGTTCCCCAGATTCTTTGACAGCTCAGTTACCAATGGTAGAATCTTGTGTGAAATCAGAACATAAAGATTGGGGGAATAATTATATTTCTGGCTCTGGCATTGTTGAATGAGTCCAGGCTCCAGCAGTACATTTTGTGGTTTCAGCCACTGCACCAATGGGAGTGAAGATCTTGGATCCCATAAACTTCCTGGTTGCATTCATTTGCAACAGTGGCAGTTCTAACGGTAGCAGTTGCAGAAACCACACTCCAGGGGCGTAATGGGAGAATGTGGTCCTTCACCTTAACCCCAAGTAGCAGCTTCCTGCAGTTACTATCTCTGGGTTATGTCCCTATTGTTTCTTCACCTCTTCCAATACATTTGCAATCAATTCCTTCTCCCTTCATTTTTAATACTTAAAACAGCTTTATTTTTTTAACTGAACACAGAATGATGCATACGTACTCATTTAATCTCTACATATAAATTTTTAGAATAGTTATTATTACTAATCCCATTTTACAGATTAGGAAATAGAAGCACAGAAAAATTGAGTGACTTTCCAGAGGTCACACAGCTAAGTGGCAAAGCCAAGATTTGAACTCAGGCCATGTGTCTCTAGCGTCTAAGCTTTTAACTACTTTGCTACACTGCTTAAACCAGAGCCTTTCTCTAATATTATGAAATTTGCTTTAATAGGACTGTTTGCTTATAACCTTGAAACTGCACTTGTATAAGAATCTACATTCTAAATGTTAGTTTAGAGAAAATTAAGTTCGCATCCAACAGATATAAACTGTGTACTAGGTAGCTGAACTTGCTATAATATCTTAAATAGTTAATCTTCTTTGTGTTATGATTCTATTATAATAAAAACTGTTTATATAATGTATCTAAAATCACTATGAGATACAAACTTATAAGGATGGCTATAATAAAATAGGCATGTAGAGAGAATGTGAAGGACTGAACCCCTCATACATTACTGATGGGACTGTAAAGAGTACAACTACTTGTAAAATAGTGTGGTAGTTTCTTAAAAAGTTATTAAACATACATTTATCATATGACCCAGTAATTCCACTCATGGGTATCTAATCAAGACAAATGAAAGTGTAATACAGACTTGTACAAGGATATTCATAGCAGCATAATTCATAACAGACCAAATACTAGAAACAATCCAAATGTCCATTAATTGATGAATTAGATTAAAAAAAAAAAGATGTGGGATATCTGAACAATGGACTATTATCTGCCAATAAACAAGAATGGAGTATTGATACATACTGTAAAGTGGGTGAACCTCTAATGATTATGCTAAGTTAAAAAAGTTAGATTTAGAAGGACACATATTGTATGAGTAGTGTGTGAGTCATTTAGATTAGATGTCCAGAAAAGGTAAATATGTAGAGACAAAGAGTAAATTAGTGAATGCTTAGGTTGGGTGTGGGAACAGTGAGTGACTCTGCAAATGGGCACAAGGATCACTTAGAAGTAACAGAAATGTTTTAAAGTTAGTTTGTGGTGATGGTTGCACAACTCTTTAAATCTATCAAAATCATTGTACACTTAAAATCAATTAGTTTTATGGTATGCAAATTATACCACAAAAAGATTATTAAAATACTATTTTAAACCATTCATTTATGAAAATAAAATTATATAAATCAAATAGATTACTTTTAATTTGTAATGCAAAATCTTTTTGTTTTCTGCAAAAAATAAAATTATAAAATAAATTTAAAATCTTTTAAACACAATATTTTTTTGACATTCTAATAGAAAAGCATAGGTATGACATACCTTTTCCAAAAGAATAAAATCTTTTGTGATCAAATGACCTTCCATAACACAGTAGGAATTTAGGTTTATTTCTATAGGAACACACTGTATTTAAAAACTGTGTAATTGCCAGTGATTGATTTAAATAAAACATCAATCTCAAAATAAATGAAATTCAAATCACTGCCCAAATGATCTGGTAAATGTCACTATGTTACTAATGTATGACATATATTTCCTACCACAACAACTAGGACACACCAGCCTTCAAAACCTGCAAAAGCCCAATAATGAATAGGCTTTAGAGAGTAGAAGCAGCTATATAATGGAAAAGTAACATTATTAATGTTGTATTTATCATTACTGTTTGAGACAAAAGAAAAATGTTGAAGAAAATACAAGAAATGTTGCATTTAAATATATTAAAAATTGTTTAGCTATTTTGTGATTAAAATGGTAATTAGTTCTTCAAAAACACCAAGAAATATCATGAAATAAAAAACAACATAAGTTTACATTAAGTCAAATGTTAAATGTAAGAATTAATTGAGTAAAACTATGTGAGAATATTGTAAAAAAAATTAAAAGCTCAATGGTAAGAATAAATAAATGAAACATGTTTTGATCTGTTTGAACAAGTATTACTTTAATGTAAACAAAGAATTATGCTTTGTTAATAGTTACTTAACTAACACATTCCATTGTAACAGGTAAAAAGCAGAAGTTTATGAGAAACTATTTGAAACTTACAAGACATACAGATATTAGTTGTTGAAATGATGTGATAAATACTGAAAAGCATATATCTAGTTAAGAAGCATATTAACAGAATTTTTCCAAACTCAGTAGCCATATATCCATTCATCCATCCACATAATTATTAGAAAGCTACTATATTCCCACCAGTTATTTAAAACTTAAGTATTAATTACCTTGGACTCATTCTTCAGGGTTTGGTTTCCTCTGGTATGTATTGAGAATGTGTGGGAGGATAAATTTTATGTCTCTGCCAAATTCTCTACTCAGCAAGGGCCCCACAGAACGTCTGTGCCTTTCTGCTGCTATGGTCCATTATGAACCATTGCTTTCTTGTATGCCCTCCAGTCTGGAACTCCTGATCTTGATTACATTGACAGAATGTTGCTCTCTCCCCAAGACCATCAGAAAACTTAAAGTAGGACTAGTTGTGTTGCTCTGTACTCTTCTGTTCCTTTCATATTTATAACACCACAATTGAAGATATTGGAATAAAAAAGGCATGGCCTCTTCTTTTCTTTGCCTTCTCAAATTTGTCTGATACGATGCTGCCAGATTACTTTGACCTAAATCAAAGTAATCTGCTCAAAGAACATCAGTATAAATGACATACATTTATTTTATTTTTTAAATTTATTTCTCATGTTCTTTCTATTGCTTCTGTTTTAAACTTCAAGGACTACCTCATTAAACAGTTTTTTTTAAATTTATGTTTAAAAACTCAATACATTTTTAGTGAAGAAAATACTTAACAGATTTTTGTTTTGATTAATAATTATTGTCATTATAAGATTTTTCCAAAAATTTGTTTTCTCTTAATATTTTTATAGTTATTTTTGTATTTAGCTTTTCAACTTTTCTGTATGAATATCGTTATAATTATTGAAAAGAACATTATTTTACCACCGATTTGAAAATCTATCCTACATTTGCTTAAATCTCATAAATTCTATTCCTATAATTATCTACTATGTTAATTTTTAGTCTGTTATCTGAAGAGGAAAGTGTCTTTTAAATGAGACTTGACCTTTGTGGTTTAATGGCTCTGCATGTCTTTCTTAACCTCTGCTCTTTCCACAGATAAAATGCGTTCCTCTTGTCATTGAGGCGAGAGCTGATGTCTTACTGTCACTTTAAGTCAGTATTATTAAACTATGTTAGACCCTTTTCATAGCTCTAAAGATCCCTGAAGACATCTACAGGGCAGGTATTTGATTACTCATCCTTTCATTCCTGGAACTTAGCAAAGATCATAAAAACCTGAAATTATTTTGCTCTTAAGTAACCTAAAATAATTTAAAGAAATTATGTAGAACTTTTCACATTTTTAAATTTATATCTTTAAGTTTAAATAACTACAAATTATATGAAACATAAGTATTTATATTTGAAGAAAAATTGTTATACCACTTTTAAATAATTCTGAAAATCTAATCACATTACAATTTGATTTTAAAAATTACTATTTCAAACCTATATAAATGGGTCCTTCTCTAACAGTCATAGAGCTTACATTAATCTTTTCCTGTATCAATTTCTCAGGATTGTAGCATACTTCTGCAACAAAATATATTAATTAAAAAAAATTGAAGAATGTCTTAACTATAAGTTTCTAAGTGTTAAAAGAATCAGGATTAAGTTATTTCAGTTGCTAATAGTATACAGAGACCCAAATAACAAAAACATATTGAATTTTTTGATAAATAATTATTAAACATAAGTCAGTTTCTTTGGAAATGAGTTTATTACTGAGATGAGTACAGCTGGATTCTTTCTAATTAATTAGTTTATGTATCTAGCATAAATAGTAATTATTTCTACAATGAGAAAGTATTTGTTTGGGATCCATGATTTTCTAATTCTTTATTTTTATTAAATGTAAGAGCAGAGAAATAGAAGGTATTTGTTATAGCAAAATAATTCCATTCTTAAACTCAGTTTATGTTATTCACCAAGAATAACATAGTGATCTATTATTAAAAATACTTTAAATGATCTATTAGGTAACAATTTTATTAGGTCCTCTTTATTTCTAAAGAATACAAAGAATTAGAAACTACCTAGCATGCAAAATGAATTATTAGTTATTAGAGGCTTTTGTGGGGATTATGTCAAAACTTTGCCAAGCATTATTGAATAGCTATTATATTTATTCCACTCTCTTACATGGTACCATATTTAACCAAATATACTCAGAGAAGATTGAGAAAATGGACGACTATTTCTGATATTAGTCCATCTTTGCCAATATACTATTTTGATAATACGCTTGAATCTTATTATGTGTTAAATTTCTTTCTTAAAATCAAAATCTTGGACTTAGATTTAGCTCAGCTCATTTAAGTTATGGAAAACTTTCTCTGTATAAACTAAATGCAGAATGAGCTCTCATTGTCTATACTAGTCAACCAAATCAGACATTTGCTGATATGAATAGTCTAATTTCAGTTTTTAATTCAAATAATAATACCTGTTCTAATGGCAACCACAGAATTTCTAAATTTTAATACCAAGATAAATCTATATTAAGTAGTTTTGGAATCTTGGTACCTGTTCATTGCCTGAATGGAATGGTAATATCTCACCAACATTTTCTTTGCTTTGTTCTTATGGACTGCTCCATTAGAGGGAATGTACTCTGACTACAGTCAGGTGATAACAAAGGCAAGAAAGAAATTTTCACCACACCTGCTCTTCCACTTTACAATATATGTTTTCCTTTTCTGGAGTAGGGGAGGGAAACTATATAACACATTTTTTTTGTCATTTAATCATTTTTAAGTGTATGAATCAGTAGTATAATTTTATTCACAATGTTATATAACCATCATCTATATCCAAACCTTTTTCCTCACCTTAAGAGAGAATTGGCATCTAAAAAATGCAAAGGGAAGGGCTTGCAGAAATAATTGACTCAGCTGGTTAAAGTCCATTCCAGATGCCCTCTCCCGCCTTCCAGAACCCTCTAGCTAACATGTTTACCCATAGCTACCTCCCCCACCTCTAGAACTCTCTAGCTTACATCTGTTGATTCAGATGGCTTGCCAACCAACTAATGTTCTTCCTTATCTCTATAGCTGTGTAGGAATAACAAGACTGTATAAAACTGCTTGTTATGTTACCATTGGGGCTCATCCTTTGGATAGGAATCTGCCGAGCAGGTGCCAGCATCTATAAGTGCTACTTCCTGCTTATAGCCTTAGTGCTCCGTCTCTCTGTTTGAGAATCCTATAAGACTACTGATAACGCCAAGGTCGCAAGACATGACCTGTAAGACCAGTGGTCTGAAAATTCTTTCCCCTTACAGGCGCCCACCTGAAGCTCCCCCTCCCCATCTTGAGTCAAGAGACACAAGTGAAATCTCAGACAAAGGAATCATATGCCCCTTGCACGGACACTGTAGAGGTATATAAGCTGTAAGAAATCTAACCAAAGCAAGGTCGTGCATGGAGCTGTTAACCCCATGCACTCCACTGGCCAATAAATTCTCCTTCCTCTAATAAAGTTGTCTGAGCGTCCAAATTCCTCAGTTGGGTGTTGCTTCCTGCAACAACTTGAAACAGAAACTCCCCTTTTTGTCTCCACCACCACCACCATCAGCACTGATATACTTGTATATTGCAAAATAATGCATTTCTCTGGTGACTAATAATATTAAGCACCTTTTCAAATGTTTATTGTTTATATGTATATCGCCTTTACTGAATACTGTTCTTTTGTCTATTTTTATTGGTTTGCTTTTCCCTTGTTGATTCTTATGCCTTTCTCCATACTAAATACAAGTTGTTGTTAGATGTACTGCAAATATTTTCTTCTACTCTGTAACTTGCTCTTCACTTTTTTGATCATGTTTTTGATAAACTCAAGTTTTTCTTTTTTAATTTAATGAAGTATAATTTTTCAATTTTACCTTAGTGTTAATGATTTTTCGTGTCCCATTTAAGAATTTTGTTTAAATTAGGCAGAAACTAACTTAAGGATCATGAAAGGTCAACATCAAGAACAATAGCCTTTATTCTAGTAAATATTATTGCATATTTATATTATTTCTATCTCTATTATTTCTATAACTTTTTAGAGCAGCATCTCTGATAGGACTTTCTGTGATAATAGGTATGTTTTATATATTCAGTAATTTATTCAGTTCCAGTTGACTCCTATTTAACTTGAAGAAACTGAACTGTAACAGTTTAAGGATAAGGAGACAGAGGCACACACAGTATTGTTAATATCTAAGTCTATCTGAATCTGCTCTTTCTTTGAAAATGATGTGTCTATATAAAATAAAATTATCATTAATTTAAAAAAAAGAAAAGAAAATTGTCCCATGACACAACTAAATTAGTTAAATACAAAGTAGCTGAAATAAAGATCAAAAACCTGAAGTCTTATCTTTCCTATGAAGCCCTCATAATGATATCAATTTTTTTCTCATTACTACTTCTTTTGTATTTATTCTTTAAAACACCTAATTAGTACCTCATTATAAATAATCAGATTTTCTAATTTTCTGAATAACAGAAACTGATCCAGTTAAAAGTACTTTACAGTGGTGGCACTATTCTCTTGTTCATTGATTTTTCATATATATATATTTTTTTATCTTCCTGATCTGTTTGGAAACTGTGTAGTCTCTCTGCTCAGTTTCAGGTTCCACTAATTATTTGTGGAAATATCCAATGGTTAAAAGTTGAATCCTCTCAGCCCCTTTTACCTATCAGCACCCTGTTTCTGTTTTCTCCTTATTTTGTAATTATTTTCTTAGTGAACATTATCCATGGTTCCCCATAACAGAAACCTTGTAACTTTGTCTCACTTACCACACCCAGTTCTGCCATGCCTATTCTCTAGGTCTCGTGCATCTTTCTCATTCTTCTTTGATTTCATGGCAGGGTTGTTAGATGAAAATTTCAACCTCTTTTTCTCAGTTATTGCAAGATTCTTCTAATTTTTCTTTCTACTCTAGTCTTGTATCTTTCCAACCTATTCTTCACCATGCTCCAAGACTAGCATTCTGATTTTTAAATAACAACATACATTCAAGAAAATATTCCCAGAGAATATATTTCGTGTTCATTGTGTTCCAGGCACAGTGCTCAGTGCAGAAAATACAGCCACAAGCAACTCACACAAGTTAAAAACTACTCCATTAACTACTGGTTCAAAGTCGATTTTATAATTGCTCTTTGTGCTTAATTCTCTTCCTGTAAAAACAAGAGACAACTGTTGTCCCTCTCCCCTTCTCTACATATTCTCGATTCCTAACTGAAGTTTTTCTAATACATTATGTGTTTCCATGCCTCTCAAATTTGATATGTACTTTACACTGCCAAGAATCCCTTTACTTTCTCATTTCATCTGACACTATACATACAGCTAGATAATATCAATCATATTTCAAGTGTCATTTCTTTCTAAAGTCCAAGAGAGATAAAACTACTTCATATGGCAATAGAGCTAATGGTAGAATTTTAACTAAATAATTCAGGGAAGTTTAATGGGTTAAAATGTTATTTTTCTTAATTAAATAAGAATAAATCATTAACATTCAGTAGTACATTATTTTTCATTAATTATATAGAAAATTATGGTTTTTGCATTATATGGTTGCTCTTTTAAACAAGATTTTTATGAGGAATTTATGTCTCTATATGCCATTGTCTACTAATAAATGTTTTCATATTCTGGCAAACTAACTTCAAAATATCAAAAGATCACAAAATAGACATCAGTGTTATTGAAATATTAGGAATTTCACTGTTAAGAGTGAATTCCATTTATTTTTATGTGTTAAATTTTAAACCCTATTAAAGTAATGCCTTAAATGTTTCCTTTAAAACAGTACCTTTTTGTTTAAAAATGAGAGTAATTACTATGTGCACAGCAAGAACACACCAGGAAAAAATCAAGCAGAAAGGAAAATTAGCATAAACACAATGTTCCATTTCATTTGAAAGCTTTTATTGATTGAAGGAAAATGAAAAGAAAGAAATGACATTGTTGCCTTAGTAACAACTATCATTTTACATGATTAGCTGTTTCTCCTGTCTGCCATTACATTTAATAATTTGACGGCAATGAGGAAGGAAGCAACAAAGAGTGTATATTATCATCCAATGCAAATGACTTACTTTTGAGTTTTTACTATTATATCTGATTGATTAACTCCATTAAAATATTAAGTAGTAGATTTAGAAATTAATAGTATGTTACTCTCTAACATATTTTTGCTGTAAAATTAATTTTCCAATTTTAAATAAGCAGTTGAGAATATTATCAATCGTCCTGTATTCACTAATTCAACAATATTTATTTCTTGCTTCCATTACGCCATATATTCAGCTAGGTTCTAAAGATCACAAACAAAACATATGAAATGATTTACTCTTAAAGAAATTGAAGTCTTAGAGAAACACAAAAATTAACAGTTACAATACCTTGTGATGTTTGTAAAATATATTAATTACAAAATATTAATACTACAATACAGAGTATCTCCTACATGTCCCAAACTATACTAGATGATTTACACTTGTTTCATTTTTTATTTTTAACAATCTATGCATTACCTTTTATTTCCAATGTCCAGAGGAAAAACTAAGGCTGAGACAGGTCAAATATTTTGCACAAAGACCCACAAACATGAGGTAGCAGAGCCAGGATGAAATGTTAGTTCTATTTGATTTCAGAGCCTGTGTATTTTACATGTACAGAAGAGAGACACCTTACCCAAGAAGGTCATTCAGGTAACTTTTGAAAAAGTCAAATAAATGCTCATATAAGAGAAAGTGAAGTACATGATGCAGTTGGAGAATTACAACTATCTTACTAAGACTGTAAAATGAGAAATGTCATAAAATGGTACCTAAAGAGAGAAGTGTGGATGAAACATAGGGCCTTATATGCTATTGCTTTACTATTACAGTGTCTGGCATATTATCTTTTATGTTTGCATCAACATATATATCATTCTTTAAACTGTAATTTCTGAGTTTTACCATATTTATCTATTTTACATAAACTTTCTTAAAACACCTGTGTCTTGCCACCTACATAGGAAATCTTTAGTGTATATTTTTTCTTGATGATTCTAATTAATTTTAAGTTCATGATCACTTTGCCAACTGGCAACTACTAACTAGCCATTCTCCATTTTAGTTGCTGGATACAAATTTTGCAAAATTATATTCATTAAATAATTAAATTTTGAACAAAACATTTCTCTCCTATTAAAGTGCAATGTGTTCACAATTCTTCTTTAAGAAGATACAGGCATTCTCTTTTGATCTGAATCATTTCTCCATGGTTTTAATTGGTGAATATGTAAGTGGTTTTATTTAAACTATATATAGTATTTCTAAGTTTTAAAAGAATTAAGTACTACAAGCTTAGTGTTTTGCTAACATTCTTAATATATTATCAACTTTAAATAGGAGAAACCGTTAAGCCATTTAATATTGTTTAAAATTCAAATTTATATTTCATTTGTATTTTATTTTTTATTAAATATTCAGCAATTGTTTAGTTTAGTGCTCATGAGTATTTGCCAATTTTCTTAATATCTGAGCCTCCAGTAACAGCAGAGGGAGCTCACAGTGCATTCTTTTGAGATTTGCTAAGTTACGTATTTTTTACTTCTGTTACTCAATGGAGTTTTATTTTTTTCAAGGGAATTTGCATACGTATGTAATAAAAGATATAATTTATGGGCTATGTCTTATAGCAATAAAACAGAAAAATAAATCTGACAATGTCAGTACATATACATTCATTAAATTCAGTTTTGGACTTTAAACTTGAACTACTTCCAAGTGTTATAAGTACCCTAGATTTCTATGTGGTGCTCAAATCTTTTTCCTGAATTCTATCCCAACTTTAATATTTATTCAGTATCTCTCCTTGGATACCTAATAGATATCTCACTCAGTCCAAAGTAACCTTCCCTTTGCACACCTGACTCTCCACAGTCGTCCCCATCTCTGTTGAGGGCAATATTCCCCTTATAGTTCTACAGACCGGAAGTCTCGAAGTCATCTTGACTTATCTCTTTCTCATAAATCTTAGATCTGACCCATTTTATAATTCTGTTGGTTATTCTTTCAAAATGTTTTTAGAATTCAACCACTTCTCAACACCTCTATTCTACCTCCCATCTCATCTTTCATAAGATTACTACAAGAGTCTCCTAAATAATCTTACTTTGTAAACCACTTCCCTGTTCAACTCTCAACACAGCCAGCAGCAATAATAATCCTTTAAAAGGAAAGGTATGTCAGGCATGCCTTTCTTTAAAACCTTGCAATGGTTCTTTATTTCACTGAAAATAAAAGCTAATGTCTTTCTAACAGCCTATTAGGCTTTGCATGATTTCTCAGCTCCTTCCCAGTTACCTCTCTGACTATATCACCTGCTATGGTCACTAGCTACAAAGGTGCTACTCAACCTTTTCAATTTTCATCCAAGTACGCTCCTAATTTAGGGCCTTTGCACTGATACTTCCTTTGTCTGGAAAGCCTTTCCCCAAAGATTTACATGACTAATTAATGAAGTTAGTACTCCTTTGTTCTTCACTAAAATATCTCTCAATGATGTAGACCCTGAGCAATCCATGTGAAATTGCAATCCACTTTCCTTTGCTGTCATAATCTCTCTTACTTTACTCTACTGTTTTTTAAATAGGTCATGTTACCTTTTAATATACTAAATAATTGTATTCATTATATTTAATATTCTTTCTAAAACCTAAGTACCAAAAGGTAAAGAGTTTTTAAAATCCCTGATGTAGCTCAGACATATAGAACAATTCCTAGCACATAATAGATAACAAAAAAAGTTGGTTGAATCAATATATAGATAATAAACATTAATTTTGATTATTTTTTATGGTATATGTGCTACTGTCTGTTTTCAGTACTGTGTTATAATGGTGATTCTTTTTTATCCAACACACCATGGTTAGAACTTCAAAAATAGTCTTGATGAAAATTATTAATTTTATATATATATATATATTTGTATGTATGTATGTATGTATGTCTAATAAAGTATAGTAGGTATTTAACAAATGAAAATTGATTTATAGCATAATGTATTTTGAGCAGAAGGGTGTCAAACATTGTAATAACTTTCAGTAGAGAAAAGCAGTATTTTCTCACTTGAAAGATTTTATGATAGAAATAATCAGTTCAGATCTCAATATGACCTTTCTTCCAATTTCCTTAAAATAATAATGCTAATGCACTATGGAAATTAAATGAGTCTGCTAGTATTTAAGCTGGTATTTTGGACTAGTAGGGATCTGATTGCCTACTATAACTGAAAAATCATAAATCTTAACTGTTAGGTTTGCTTAAAGAATATATTTACATTAAGGTTAAAGTATTATTTTTATTAGCTTTATAGGCTATCATAAAAATAGGATTAAATCTGCTCACTATTCAAATAATTGAATAACTTTCCTCCACTGTCTAAAGAACAAGCTCAAAAGGCATTTGCAGGGTTTCTATCAAGCCACAACTTGTTTTTTTCTAAAATACACCAACAGAAAGAAATCTAACTATGAGAGGCGAACATACAATGCAAAAAATATATAACTTACTGTTGAATTGACACTTGAAACTCACTGGATTTTGTTAATGTCATCATAATAAAAAAATTATCTATTTAAAAAAATAAAAATAAAAAAATGAAATACACCAGGCATGCTCAAGCTCAGTACCTTTGAATATACTACTGTTCTCTTAATTTAAATATTTCCTGAGGGCAAAGTCTATCAGAATATATTCTACCTTTCCCCAGATCTTTCATCTTCTGTTGCAGGCAGGTGTGGCATACGGCCAAGTGTTCTCCAACTTCTGTGTACTGCTTCTAGGTCTGGCCTACAAAACCTTCCTCAATCTCCCCTCCACTTTTTTCCCACTTTAGCTGATGGGAAAGATTGTGCCCAGAGAAATCTCGAAGGCATGTATTACAAATACCAAGTAACCATCAGCCTGCCCTGAATAATTGTGAGCAGAGACTGTTCTGCTTTAGGAAAACCTGCTCTGGATGCTTACATATAAAAGAAGTACACTTTTGCTGTATAATTTCTGAAATATTAAGGACTTTTAGCTTACTTTAACCCACAACTAACAAACTCTAAATATGTACAACTAGGTAGATGCCTTCTGTAATCTTTACGCCACTCACAAGGCAGAACTGGAATCTTGTCCCCACTGAAATATCTACATATATTCCCCAAAAAACTTACAACATTCAATGGTAAGTATTTGTTAGTATGTTCATCTTCCTCTTACAATTCCACTTTTAAAGGACAAGGATTGAATCCTTTCCATCCTCGGCTTCATTTACAGAGTATCTAGAATACTCTTAAGTCCTTAATAAATAATTATTGCATTATTAGAATAATACATGCGTGACTGAAGCAATGACTTCAGAAACAATGCAAACATCATTCAGCTCAGAAGCATTTTATTAAAATATTAGGTACTCAAATATTGAAAAATTATAAAATATTTCTCTTATATGTCTTTTTCTTTGCTCGTTCTTCCTTCTCTAGTTACGCTGACATTGAACTTATTTCAGCCACCTGAATCTTTGCTAGACAATGTTATCTTTTTAGAGGGAAGGTGTCATTGTTACTGTGGGAAAAAATCTAAGCAAAATCAAAGAAAACAAAACTAAGATGATTTTTTTTTTAGAATCCAGAGAGACACATTACAGATCACAAAACATTTTCAGAAGTTCATCTCATCAAATAAAGGTTATGTTTTCAAAAAATTCATCATTTAATATTGAACACAAAAGAATGTAATAGAATGCAAACTTTGAACCACCATGAACGACAAAACAGAAATTCTACACTGATATTTCTGGGTAAAAATTATGTCTTTTTAGAATTCAGATAGTCGCATTACAGATTATAGAAATTTTTTCAGAAGTTCATCTTGTCAAATAAAGGTTACATTTTTTAAAAAAATCATTTAATATTGAACACAAGAGAATATAGTAGAATACAAACTCTAATAAAAATTGTTTTATTCGAACTGCCAATTCTCTCCTTTAATTATATGAGAGATGCTTTAAATTTATATTGGAAGCAAACATCACTTAGTATGGTAAGTACTCAGCCTTCAAAAGGTCAATTGTTGTTGTGTACATGGAAACCTTAATAAAATTGCATTGCTCATTCACTGGTAGGGGTTAATTAGTTAAATCTTCAGTGCTATTTAGTAATTTTCACACATATCACACAGTTCAAGTGCACTCAATACAAAAAATTACAGAGCTGTAGAAATCTGACATAAGAAAAGCTGTATCAAATTTAATAATGCCTACATTTTATTACATTTTCAAAATAATATAACTTTGGCTCAAAACATAACTTGTGCCTATTAAATTACTCTGTATTTGGAAAACAAAATATCAGAAGACCAAAGAGAAAAGATGATATATCAAGAGAAGAACTAGCAATTAAGCACATTATACAACAGCCACTATAGGATTACATGGTTTCAGAATATTGTAAATCACAGAAGAATGTTGTATCAAAACAGAAGGACCATAAGGCAATAAAAATATGGACTAAGAAGTTAAGTTAGGGAACGAGTTGATTATTTTTTCTATTCTACGTTTTGAAATTTAAAGGATTTTTTTTTTTAATCTGCAGTCAGTCTTCTTTGGAATAATTGTACAATATTTTTCAATTATTTGTTTTCAAAAGTCATATATTTAGAGTTTCAACAATGTAGGTAATTTCATATCAAAGGACAATACAATGCAAGAAATACACATATTTTTATCACCACTCTATATTTCTCCCTTTTCTACATGTGTACTTTTCCTGGCTGCTTGCCAACATTGCATTAGAATACATTATTTCAACAGAAAATTATTTTAGTTTGTGTATTGTGAAAGGAAGTATTTATAGGTACACCTTTCTTAAATGGTATGTTTTCTATAAAATTTACATTTGAAAGAATTATTTTATGTTTGCAGAACTATTATATATGTATAATTTTCAATTTGCATAAAAACAAAGTAATTGATTTAAACAAAACTAGGAATAAAGATGCTCCCAACCAAAAACTAAGCAATGTGAACTTTGCCTCATGTAAATGAAGTCCTAAATAAAATTTATTTCACCCATTAACAGGATATTATATATTCCTTCTAACTTTTTTTTAATGGCCATTCAAAAGAAAAAACAGGGAGACTGGTAATATGTGCAAGTCACTTTGGTATCAGGGGATTCAAAAACAAGACAGGATCCCTTCATTCCACAGGTAGAGAGAAATTAAAACAAAAATTATATTATGGATATATGATGAGAGACATTTAAGAAAAGTTTACTGGTTGAATTGAGTAAGAACAGGTGATTCTTTCTCAAGAAAAATTGAGTCTGGACATTGAAAGATAAATAAGATGTCAAGGGCATCTGAGGAGAAACACAGGGAATAGTAATAGCAAAACCATGAGTCAGGTTCATTAATGTTTAATACATTTTTGCAGCAAGGTCAGGAGATCGACATTTTATATTGAAATATTATATTGGAAAGGCTAGTTGGAGTTTCCTGGCCCCATTGAGTCCTCCCCTACACCATACAACTCACATCCATAAACCATATCCCTGAGTTCATTCCCTCATATAAAAGTTTAAAGCTAGAACCATCTAAACTAGTTCACGTAATGCTGCTATGCTTCCCATTGCTGAGTATTCCCTTTTACTCTCTGTGCTTAAGTACATTGTTTGTTTGTTTTGTGTTTACTCCTTCATGACAAAAGGACCTGTTCAAACTGGGGGCTTATATTGCTCATTACTATACACCTGAGCATAGAATAATAAGTACATGACAGGTAACTATTTTAGAGGATCAAATAATAGTTTTAATTCCATTTTCTTCTCCTTCCAGAACAGAAAAATCATTGCCTATGGAAATAAGATAGTCATCTCCTTGGTGACATATTATTTGTCATTTAGAGTAAGTATAGTGTATGTCAAACAATTCATTTGGGAGAAATTCCATCTTCATTTAATTATGGCAACTATAGAGATGGGACCTAATACGATGACTGATGTGAAAGCTCTCATATTGTAATTTATCAGCCTGTTACTTGAAAATGGGGTTAAAGTCAAGTCATTAATAGTCTTCAATAAACTCTAATCTTCCAATTTTGGTTCCAAACTTTATTTCTGTATCCATGAAGCACAATAACATTTCAGAATAATAAATTTTGGTCCCACATTTGTTATCCTTAAAAGCAAATGGCAAAATTACTGCTTGGTGGTGTGTGCACTAGCTACCCCAAGTTTGGGCTTAGTGTAGTGGTCTCTTACCAAGAAATGTCATCTGATTTACCTTCAAATGTTTCACAGCAAATGCAAACACTCTTTTTCTATCACATAACTTATTATTTATTAAAATTATTTGGATCTTATTTTTCCCTTGAGAAAATGTAAATGCATTTTAAAAGAGTATTCTGTCATACTAACAGTCCAGAGAAAATGGTGTAAACTTGTTTCTTCTTGTTCTTCCAAGCTAAGTACAGCTATAAACCCTGGCTATAACTTAAGAGGCAACTAAAAGAATATTTAAAAAGATAGAAAGAGTAAGGCAGACTAGTTAGACTCCAATAAGCATCATAAATATACTTCAAGAAGCAATTACACAAATTATATTTGTTTACAACCTATCATCTTTCTTATGTATGTTTGCATGCAACCTCATTTTCTATTTTTCTATGAGATATATTTCATTTTCTAAAATAGTTTTTTGGGATAAATTTAGTGTAGAAAATTAAAATTGTTTTAGATTCACTTATCGGTCCCACTAGTTTGTGTGCTTGCTTGTTTATTTCTCCGGTAAATCATATTTGTGTTTTGTAACCTGTGAACTGTGGCATAGCTGAGAAAAATCTCTCCGTTGAGATTAACTATCCAAAATGTAGAATAATCAAACACCCAACTTTAGCTTTAAATCCCCTAACAAGTTTAAAATCTCAAATGCCTAGAAAAGACAAGGAAATTAGGTAAATCCATTTAACAAGTTGAGGTGCATTCTTTTATCCTGGATAAAAGGAATATATACTTGCATTTTTTTAAAAAAAGGATGCCACATAGAAATAGTTTCTCTCATTTTTCTTAAAATATGTAGTCTTTCCATTTATCTTTCAGTATTGGGGGAAAAAAAGTTGTAAGAAGGAATTTGATGCAGGCACTACTCAACTCTAGCTCATTGTTGTCTTGAGGAGATGTGGGACCAGCATTGCCAAATCTTATTGTTATTTAGGATAAACAAGAACTATAAAATTTTAAAATGAAGTACACAATATGTAGAGTAGTGTGAGCCAAACAAAAACCTGTCTATCTCCTGGATACAGCTGTGGGCCCACTTATGACTTCTGTATGAAATATCAAACTATTGTCCTCTGAATTTATTGTTGTGGAAGAAAAGTCTAAGAATATCCTAAGCTTCCTTTAAATCATTGGTAGTTAACATTTTTTTTCCTACCAAGATAGAGGGGATCAAATATATGGTAGTTGAAGGAAACTGGAATTTGGGTGAGAAATATACAATAGAATATACAGATGTCAAATGATAATGTACGCCTGAATATTATATAATTGTAGTAACCAATGTTGCCCCAAAAAACTTAAAAAAAAAAACTATTGCAGTTCTAAATGCTTGGGTCCCTAGGTGTGAATCCCTTTATTCTTTTTCCATAATACATTCTGAGCATTATTTTATGTATAAATTTAAGTCTTCAATTCCAGAACATTTTCCCATTGCACTATTGATTTTTAAATGTTATTTATTCTTTCATTTTTTTTCTGATATATCTGCAATTTCTCCATTTGCTATCCTCTATCTTTTATAGTTGCCATCTCTCTCCAAATTTTTTTTGTCTTTGTCTAATTCCTCTGCACATTTGGAGTGTTTTCCAAAGTTCTCATATAAAGTATAGCCTTTTCCCTAGTCATCCTTCTTTTTGCTCTTACTTGATAGAAATAAAAATGGAACATCTCTTTGGCTAGGAAACTAAAGATTACCTAATTCTTACACCAGGTAAGACCAAGCTATCTTATCAAAGTAGTTTCCAAGATTATCTGTCTGTCTATCATCTATCTATCTATCTATCTATCAATCTATCTATATCAATCAATCTATCATCATCATCTACCATCTATATTGATCTATCATATGTTATCTATTATCTAACTACATATAGAGAAATATAACATTTATTTCTTCCATGCTAGTTAAATAAATATAAGGCAAAAACAGACTCTGAAAACCATACTGTTTCATTTTTTCTACCCCTTAACATCCCAAACAAAATTTAAAATATTATAAGAATTTGGGAGAAAAATATTTTCTAAAATACCCATCAAAACCACAAAGACTGTAGACAGCTGGGTTTTTTCTTTCAAAACTAGAGTAGAGCTAGCCCACTTAAGTGCAGTAGTGGATGTCACATGTGAGAAGAGAATAAGAAGGGAGAGAAAGATGGACAGACCTCACTTCGCATGGGAGCCATCCCTTTCTATTACTCGTCTAATGACATCAGTGAAAATGTGGAAGATTCAAACTTCAGTGACTTATCCGTAGAAACAGTGTTTCATTATGTTCTCAACTTTGCCATAGCAATTACTTTTTCATAGCAGAAAATAAAGAGAAAGGTGGGAAGACAAAGGAGAAAAAAGTGGGAGACCATAGATTCTTATTCAGAATAGACACACTGGTTTAATGCATTTTTTATTGTTTCATTGTAATCTTAATTCTAGTAAGCTCTTCTTTTATCCCATTCATTTCATTGATAGACATATTTTGAATCCCTATCAATGAATTCCGAACTCATCTAAATCTGTTTTTTATCATCTCATCTTGTAGGACATCTTATAAAATCTGCATTTTATTAAATTTTGATGTCAATAAATTTTCAAAAATATTCTCCCATTTCCTAGGAAAAATACTTTTTGACAATGTCTTCCTCACTTCTTTTGGCCATTTGTTCCCTTTTTTTTGTTGTTGTATATGAGCATGTATATTTTTATTAGAGTTTACTAATATTTGCATTTTGAAACTTACTCAAGCCACAGTACTAGATTCTCAAATAGTTTAAATGTGTTTTCTTGGATTTTCCTCATTTCATATTTATTTACCTAAATATTTATTGAGAACATATTTTTACACTATGAGGATGAATTCCATTTGATTGATGATACAATTCTCCTCTCATATTTCATGTATCAAATTTATTGCTCCCAGCATGGTTCTCAGCCTTGAGCAAACTTTCAGAACTTCATTTATTCTTTACTGTTATCTTTTTTTTTTTTTCTGTTTGGTGCACAAACTCTAGGTTGAGTTATACCATTTGTAATCTTCTCTAACTCTGATATTTATAATAAGGAAGTTGCCTCTAAAATCTATTTGAAATTTAAAATTTAAGATTTTCTTAAATTTAATGTAAATACTTATAGTCCTTAATATTTCTTATTGACTTCTGTGTGTGAATACAGTAGAACGAATCAGAAAAGTTAGAGTATTTATCATTAGAATTGTTTTTAAAAGATGGAAATGAGTATTACCCTTCTAGTATAAAAATATTTTGATAAATCTTTAAGTTTCATGTAGATTTCTCACAATAGCTTTCATATGCTGACTTGTTAAGATTTTTAAAGGTTTTGAGAGGTGTACCTAAACACCCATCTGTCTTTCTTTCTAGATTCTGAACCAACTGAGATTAGACAGAGGGTACTTGTACAAATTTTTAACAGTATATATTTTATTATTGATAAAGTTAAATGAGTAAGTGTGGCATTTACTAAGGCCAAAATGCATTTTTTGGTACTTTTCACTGAATTACCTTTTCACTGAATAAAATTTTTCCACTCAGGTGCAGAGAATGTAGCCAGACTACTTTCAGGTCTTTCCTCAGGATGAGGATTGGGGAAGCTCTATGTTTGTGACATGGAAGTATCATTGAAGAGAATAGGCAAAAGGCAGCTCCCACAGAAAAGACAAAATCAATGACTGTCAGTATCTCAGCATTATTACTTATTTCTCATACCATTGGGAAGCCTCAGAATATTCTTCCAACATGGGCTCTCCTTAGGAGAGAAGAGAGAGGATGGAATGATGAGAAGGATCATAAGCATTTTCCCTAACGTACAATTTCCCAATTCACCTTTTGACAAATTTTGGATTATGGCTTCATTTTAAGGTAAATTTGACAGAGATCAAGAAACTCAGAGTAGAACTTTCTGCCAATGAAAAAGAAACAATGAAGAGATAGTGGCCACAGATACATAAGACAGTATCCTGCGACATCTACTTTCTCAGCGTTCCCTGTCTTCATTGCATTGCTTCATTGCTTCTGTCTCAAAGATCATCTCTTTTAAAACACAGTAAGAGCTTTCTGTTTAGACACGTGCTATGGTAACCCTTATACTGGAAGAAGGAATCTTTTGTCATGATATAGTAATTATTCATTTTCCCTCTCCTAGTAATGAGATCTACTTTATTTTAAGTAAGCAAAAATTTGCCCCCTAATAACTGATAACCCCAAAGTTTCTCAGATTTGGTAACCAAAAACATGTTAAAATATGAAGTAGAGAAGAAAAAAAAACAACACATTAATAATACATTCTTGTTTCCCAAGTAACAAAAACAGAAGTTGACACATGGTATTACAAAAACTTCTACACAGCAAAAGTAATGATCTACAAAATAAAAAGGCAACCTATGAAAAACCTCTTCTCTCCTATTAAAATAGCTAGAAAAATCACAAAATAGTTGGAGATTAAATTAAACTCTTCTAAACAACACCTGAGTCAAAGAAGAAATCTTAAGGGAAATAAAAAAAGTTTTGAATTAAATTAAAGTCAACTCACAACTTATCAAAATTTATAGGATTCAGTGAAAGTAGTGTTTAGAGAGAAATTTATACTGTTGAATGCATATATTAGAAAAGTAGAAAGATCTAAAATTAACAATCTCAGTTTCCACCTTAGGAAACTAGAAAAAGAAGAGCAAATTAAACTCAAAGTAAGTGGAGAAAAGAAATAAATTTTAGAGTAGAAATCAATGAAATTGAAACAAGAAATCAATGGAGAAAAGTAATAAAACCAAAAACAGCTTCTTTGAAATGTCTACAGGCTCTAAAAAGTTAGAAGGTATTACAATTAGTAGTATCAGAAATAAAAGAGGGAACATCACTAGAGATTCCATAGGCATTAAAAGGATAAAAAGGAAATACTATAAACAACTATATCTACAAATTTAATAACCTAGATAAAATGTATAAATTTCTTAAAAAATATAATCGGCCAAATCTCATGCAAGAAAAATAAGTTTAAATAAGCTTATCTCTATGAAATTTACCTATTTTAACAGTGGAGAGGTGACATCATTGGTTTTGATTTGCATTTCCCTGATAAGTAGTGAGTGATGTGGAGAACCATTTCATGTACCTGTTAGCCATTTGTATAACTGCTTTGGAAAATAAGTCTATCAACGTCCTTTGTCCACCTTTTTATCATATTATTTGTTTCTTTGTTGTTGAATTATATGCCTTTCTTATATATTTTCAGTACTGACCCATTAGCAAATAGATGGTTTGCAAATAATTTCTTCCACTCCATAGGTTGCAATTTCATTTTGTTGATCATTTCTTTCGCTGTACAGAAGTTATTTAGTTTCACATAGTCTCGTGTGCTGAATTTTCCCCTTTGGTTGCTGGTGGTTTTGGTGTCATATCCAAAAAATCATAGCCAAAACAACTGTCAAGGAGCTTTTTTCTCTATGTTTTCTTCTAGAAGTTTTATGCTATGGTCTTGCATTTTAAATTTTTAAGTTGATTTTTGAGAATAGTGTAAGAAAAGGGATCCAGTTTCATTATTTTGCATATATGTATCTAGTTTGCCCAACATGATTTATTGAAGAGACTATCTTTTTCTGTATTGAGTATTCTTGACTCTATTCTCAAATATTAGTTAATTCCAAAAATGGGTTTATTTCTGGGGTCATAAATCTGTTTCATGTGTCTATATGTCTTTTTTATGGCACTACTGTATTGTTTTGGTTACTATAGCTTTGCAGTATAGTTTGAAATTACGTAGTGTAATGCATCTAGCTTAATCTTCTTTCTCAAGATTGCTTTGGTTATTTGGCTTCTTTTGTGGTTCCATATAAATTTTAGAAAAATTTTTTCTATTTCTGTAAAAAATGCCATTGGAATCTTGATAGAGATTGCATTGAATCTATAGGTGGCTATGGGTGATATGGATATTTTACCATTATTCTTCCCATCCACGAACACAGAATCTTTCATTTATTTATGTATTCCTCAATAGCTTTCATCAATGTCTAATAGTTTTCAGTGCATGAATCTTACACCTCCTTGGTTATATTTATTCCTAAGTAGTTTTATTCTTTTTGATGCTATTGTAAATGGTTTTTTAAAATTTCTTTTTCAGGTACTTCATTATTGATGCATACAAATACAGTAGTTTCTTGTCTGTACATAGTTACTAGTTGGTCTCCTTATGAGGGAAACTGAAGTTGGAAAAGTCCTATGTCACCATTTTAATGACCAGCGTTAGCACTTACGCGCTTTTTAAATTTACTCATCATTATATCCCCAGCAAGGATTATAATAAATGGAACATAGTAATGCTGAATTGCTTTATCTTTGGTGATGATGCCACTGACTATTCAAAGATGCCAACACCAAACTAGAAATGTTATTCTTCCTCTTGACTCTTGAATTATTTAATGTATTTTATTGAAAGTGCATCTAGTTTTCCTACAAGTTTTGATAGTTGTAGTGCTCATTATTTAGTCATTTCTTCAGTATATCTTTTATAAATATAAAGGTTGGTAAGTCTTTTGTGTGAGATGATTCAACAATGAAAGTTAACTGCTATGTCAGTGTCAAAATGAGTCAGAAATATCAAAGAATGTGGGAAACATACTCAGATTGTATACATCTCAAGATAATTTGAAAGACAACACTGACAACAAATTTATGAATCTCAGAATTCAAAGAACAAAATGATAACATAGAAGTAATTTTGAACAAATATCTCCCCAAGAAAATGTAAACTGGGCACTCTGCCAGAATCATGGGGTTATGGCCAACACTTGAACTTAGTTATAGGCCTTTGGTTTCTGAGTCCAGCAGTATTTACTTCTTCCTGCAAAACACTTGTGCAATAATAACTTTGCTTAAAAAATTCTCTGCCAAACATTTTGGCCAGTCTACATATTCAGGGTTGCTGCTGTTACATTATCTGCTGAATTAGAAAAAGGTGACCCCTCTAGGAAAATGAATTAGAAAAAGGTATAGTTTTCCTCAGGGCTAACGTAACAGTTTATTTGAGAGCATTTTTAACTACAACAGGTTCTGCTGGCTGAGGGCCCCTGTGCAGGATACAATTTTCATGACTGTCTATGGTCGGCCTGCAGAAATGTTCCTTAAATTTGCTTCTTCACAAAGTAATGAGAATAAGGCTTAGTAAAATACAGAAGCGCTGTCTTAGGTAAATGTCCCCATTATTATCTTCATTACTTAATAGCCTCTGTTTTTTAAAAACTTGATCCAGGTATAATTTCTTAAACCTTATACATTTGAGCTAATAATAAGTTCCATGAGAAAGTGGAAAATTATGAAGCCTAGCATTTACAACCATTTTTACAAGTGTGCTGCCAGTATGCATTTTTATAAATAGTCACTGAAAATTTTGTATAATTTTGATGATTATATGTGAACAAAATAAAATGACTAAAATTTTTAATATATCAAAGGGAATTTATTTCTTTATTGTCAATGCCGGAATACAAATGATATTTCCTTTTAAACAAGCAAAATGACAAAATCCATTGAACTGTTCCTAAGGTTGATAACTTACTAATCAGAATCACCTCCAAGTGATTTATGATTTTCACTGTTGCAGTGCTACCAAGGAAGAAAGTGTAATTCCAGTGCATACAGTATAATGTCATAAGCATATTCAGACGGCCTAGATTCAACTCCTTACTTAACAGCTTACCAGCTGTGCAACATTGGAAAAACACAATAGTTTGTCTAAAATAAGAAGGGGTTCGTAGAGAACGTAAGTCCAAAAATGGTTCCAGCATTCAAATATCTTCTAAAAATATTTTGTTTTTCTTCTTATTTTTCTGTATAGGAGATTTTTATATCTTTCCAGGACCTCTCATTTTGCTTAAATGAGTAGACAAATATAACTGAATGCAGTAAGCAAATATAACTGAAGTTTTTAAGCTTTTAAGGAAATTAAGAATACAACAAGATTCATTTAAACGTTTGTTATCATGTTATTAAGGCACTTTATATCACAATTTTCATCTATGAAATGGAGCAAATATCACACCGTCTCATAGTGTTATGATTACCAAATGACTTACATGTGTTATGTTCTTAGAACTGTATCTAACACTAAATAGTAAGCACTCAAATAATAAATCATTATTGACACCCTTGTATTTCACAGAAGTGCAAAAATTCAGAAACCTTGAGATTTTTGTTGATATAATCAAAATCAATTTAATAAATTAAAAAGCTGTGTAAGGTCATCTGAGTTTTTTTTTTTTTTTTTTGAATTGAAGCTTTTATTATGGGATATACATACCACTATCACTGTTATTAAGACACTTTTACGTCATGACACTTTATTATGGAAGCTATATAGTTCTGTACTGTAATCAAGACACTTATACAAAGAGACATTTTGGAATTTGGCCTCTTAAGCTAAATATCAGTGAAAGCTGACATACACATCATTAATAAGCATATTGACACTTCATCCAGTGTTAGAGTCTATTCCAGTTGTGCTTTCTTTGGCAGACGGCTATTATGTTTTACTTTAGTACCATATTGTGGATGCCAGAGAACTTGCATTTGCCAAGGAATAATTTCCTGAGATGCAATATCAGGAAGTAGGATGGTATAATCTAACTCAATGAAGTCATCATTTGTTTGCACTTGCTTGACAGTTTGAATTTTTACCATTTCATACCACGTGTTTTCAGTAGAATTCTGCCATATTGTATAACCACAGGCAACCCAGGCTATATGTCGAACTGGCTTCATTTCTGGAGATACATTTCTAAAACCATCTGGAATATTTTGTGCTTCTAGTGGTTCCTTCATGGACTTGAGTCTTTGATAGAATGTATTATCTTTTTCATCTGGATTCTTTCCAATTTCTTTTTTAAATGTGAAGTTGACTTCTAGTGCAGTATCTTGTCCCATTGGAGGGTAAAGTCTGTACAGTTTACTGTCACTTGTTTCTGGATAATTTCTTCCACAGAAAACTTAAGGTGATACTTTTGTCCCCTTCTTAGAATGTCCTCCATGCTGGCTTGTTTGACTGTCTGCACCAGAAACACCTTTTGGGGTGTCCCCTGCTGGTAGTTGATGCAGTTTTCCGCCACGGAGGTCGCCCTGGAGGCTGGGTAGTGGGTCGGCGGGATTTCCATTCTCGGTGAGCTGCGGCTGGGTGAGCACAGGACTGCTCAAGCTTAACGGGACAAATAGCAATGCACTGCCGTTCAGCCAGCTCCCGGTTGCTGAAAAGTCAGCAAGCCGGATTCATCTGAGTTTTTTATGTGTCACAATTTTTTTTCTTAGGAATTTGAATAAATGGCAAAAGCAAAAGAATAAATTCCACGCAGAGATTTAGCTTAGAATAAGTGATATAGATGTACAGAATGCATAGAGCAAAAAGTCAGTAAAAGAAGGAAAAAATAAAAGTAAATGGTGATAGGTGGGTATCTGGAAGAAAAAAATATTTTGTTGTTATTATTAGATTCCTTTTAAAAATACCAGGTTTGTGTGCTGCCTTCTCAGAACCCACACGCTTTGAGTGTTAAGAGGAGGAGTTGTTAGTACTGAAGTAATTATAACAAGGGTGTAAGTTTCTGTAGGTTGGAGACAACTTATAACATGGAGATACTTCTTATTTTAGTCTTAGAATAATATTTAATTGAATTTAGATATTCAAGGAAGACTACAGTTCTCTCTTCAGTGTGAAACATAAGACTGACTGAAGAAAAGTGCACTTCGTATTTGCGCAATGAAGAGTCCTCTCTATTTATAGGGAATATTAATAAAGTATATCAAGAGACTGAGTTTTTCTTGGGGATACAATCAGGCTCTGTACCCCTTGCAGACAATTTTAGCATTTTCCTTTGATGATATGCTTGCCTAATATCTTTATTATCATAAAATGTTAATAAGAATACATACTCTAGAGACTTTAGTTTAAAGTTTTGAATGCTGTGTAAATACCCATTATAAGAGAATATAAAATAAACATCTTCATTCCTCTGTTTATAAATAATTACTACCTTTTCTCTCTTTCTTTCCTTAAATAGTCCTGCAGACTGATTACTATGTGCCACTGCTCAATGCTGTTTCTGCACTGCTTTTATTTGTGTGGGGATGCTTCATTAGTTTCATTACCCAGAAAAAGAACTTAGTGCCATATTTGGAAATTTCTCATTATTTTATCATAAAAATTGGAGAGCTCAATACCAGTAGCTAATATGTAGATTCCAAGTGAAGGAATCATTTTTAAAAATTAAAGACTTTATTTTAGAGCAGTTTTAAGTTTACAACAAATTTGAGAGGAAGGAACAGATTTCCCATGTACCCCCCTACCCCTCACATGCACGTTCCCGTCCACTATCAGTGTCTCTCACCGGAATGGTATGTTTGTTGCAATCAATGAATCTATGCTGAAATATCAAAATCACCCAAGGTTCATCATTTACCTTAGGATTCACTCTTATTGTATGGTTTTAAGAAAACTCTATGTATAATGACATACCCATCAAAATAATATCATATAGAGTATTTTGCTGTCCTAAAATTCTTCTGTGCTCTGCCTTATTCATCATTCCCCACCCAACCCTGGCACCCTTGGATTTTGCTCTAGAGATGAGCGAAGGGAAGTGAAGCTAGATCCAAAAACATTTGTCTTCCATCTGAGTTACATTTTAAAGAGACTCTAAAAACCGTCTTCATATGCATACTTAGTCTTCCATTTTTATTACAAAATTCAATTTGCTACTTGTGATACAAAAACTCCATGGGCTTGATTCAGTTGACTTGGAAGTCAGGAATCCATTCCAGAAGATGCTTAAATTGTACCTTGAGAAAGAATTCAAACTACTACAAATGGGCCTTGAGATGTAAATCATGCAAAATAACATATGAAAAATGGTCAGTAACTGTGTTGTTAAGGAATAGTGAGAATCTACAGGTAGGTAGCTGAGCTGGGAAATCAGTTTGGTGCCAGCTCAGGGAGGTATTTCAATTCTAAGGTAAAACAGAATAAAAATTATAATATCTAACATTAATTGGGTAATAACTGCATGTCATGCTCTAGCAAGGACCCAAAGAGATAATATGCTACTTTTATATCCAGAAAGAAAATAAAAATAAGACTGAGTTTAGTGACTCACCTAAAAATGAATATTTGTGTTAGGATCAGGATGGAATGTAAGCAGTCTAATTTAAACTCTGTCCTTCTTTATCTGTATTCTCTAACATGTATATGCTTCACAATTTTATTTTCACTTTATTTTAAAGGTCGTTAGGAAGCTCTTAAATTTTTAAGGAAAGTTAAAAGCAAAATTATGACAGCAGTTTGAGAAGTAAGAGAAATTAATGTTTAAAGTTAGAGAAATATGGAAGTTCTTATTTCATTATTTATTTATTTATGCTAGACAATGGAAATAGAATAGGGGCATGTCCCTTACTTTCCTGAAGCTTGCAGTGTAGTGAATTAAATACATAAGATATTATAAACATACCCTGGTTTATAATACAGAACTGCCAAAAATTGGTCTTTTTTTCCCAAAAATATTAAAGAGGGAATTTTTCTGTTTTCTCATTTAAACTAAATACTTGATTTCTGGTTTGTCTCCTAGGAAAAAGAAATTGGTCTTATTTTCAACTGAGGTTAGAGGAGATTAGACATTTAGGAAATTAAAATTCAGTACAAAATGCATTTTAAACAACACATTCTGAGAAACAAGATGTATTTTTATTATAATTTGCCATGTTTAATGGTTGATTTTTTTTTAACAGTTAGGAAAATGTTTAAAACAATGGACCCCCAGACATGTAGAAATTGACCCAAACCTGCTTGGGTTAGTTTTTTGTTATTAATTTTATACTGAATCACTCATAAAAATGATTTCAATCATAGGTATTTTCAGGTTTTTAGCATTTAGGATAAGAGTATAACAAAGATTCTATGTAAGTAATATTGATACCCAGCACCATGATAACTCAATAGTCATTTGTCTCTCAATATGTTGGCCTCAAGTTAAACTTTAAAAAAAGCTTTAAAATTCCAAAATCAATTATGAAAATCACTATTTTTTTCAAAACCAGTAAGGAAAATAAATAAAGCAAAAGTCACTTAATAGTGATTTTTAATTTTAACGAATGGAAATGGGAAGACTTCTCTTCAGTATTCTGTAAAGTTCACATATTCTCTCTATTTTCTTTAATAGATCAAAAAAATCACTGTTGACAATACCTGACCTTTAGTTTCAGAGGTACTTTCCCTAACTTGAACAAATCTAGACAAATGACATAAACATATCAGTGGCTCAGCTTGGTTATTTGTAGTGCAAAAATTAGAGTACTAGTACTGCATGGTTAGAATTAGGGTTGGCTGCATGTAATACAGGTAACTAATAAGGACACACTTTTTTTCTCACTTTTCAAGGAGTCCAGAGACAGTCCAGGACCAATAGACAGTGCTCCACAATGCCATCAGGGCTGGAGTCCCTTTCTATTTATTCACTCTGCCATCTTTAACATGTTATTTCCACTGTTATGGTTTCAAATCTGTTCTACTTCAGTCACCATGTCCACAATCCCGTATGGCAATGAAAGGATGAAAAACAAATTATTAGAATGTGCCTTTTTCTCTTTGGCCAAGATATGATTCTATAATACATATTGCCCTTAAGTTGCTCTTCCTAAGAATGTAACAAGCAAAACACTAGAATATTATTTTATGGTAGTATATGGAGATTTACTATACAAAAACTAATGTACTTAATGGGAACATTTTTAAGATTTTTTAATGTCTGTTAGCAATGTTGCGAGGAATACACTTATGTGTCTCTTTGTATTCTTGAGTGACTATGTATTTTAGGTAAACTTTTAGAAATAGAACGTCTATGTAAAAGGTTATAATATTTTAAATTTTGAAAGATATTACTGAAAAATGTTTTCCAAATATATCAGTTTCTAATTCTAACAACAATGTTGTTCTTTTACACATATTTCAATAACAGTTATCTTCTAACTTGTTACTCTTGCCAATTTGATAGATTAGGAGTTATTTTAGTTGGCATTTCTTTGATTTTGAGTGAGTTGAGCATTTTCTCAGAATGTTTTTGCACTATTTGTATTTTGTTGTTGTTTTTTTTTTTGTATGGCTTAGAGTGACATAAAATAATTCCACATTTAAAGAGCATTTACAGTATATTGCTTTCATTGCAGTATAATTCTTTGGAATTATCTTTGTGCATTTAACATAATTCGTTTTTTTTGTTTTTTGTTTTTGAAATGTAAGGAAAAAACAAAATTTTATTTCTGAATCTAAGTTGCAACACTCATCACTCATTGTGATGGCTAATTTTATGTGTTAACTGGGACACAGGATGCCAGATATTTGGTTAAACACTGTACTGGGTATATCTGTGAGGGTGTTTCTGGATGAGATTAACATTTGAATTGGTGGAACAAATAAAGTGGATTGCCTTCCCTGATGTGAGTGGACTGCGTCCAACTGAATGAAGGCCTAAATAGAACAAAGTTCTGAGTAAGGTGGAACTCTCTCTCTACCTGACTGTCTTGGAACTGGGATATCAGTCTTCTCTTACTTTTGGTCTTGGACTTGAACTTATATCCTTGGATCTCCTTGTTAGGCCATTAAACTTGGACCGGAAATACACCATTGGCTTTTCTGGGTCCCTAGCTTGCCAACTGCAAATCTTAAAATTTCTCAGCTTCCATAAACACGTGAGTCAATTTCTTATAATAAACTATATATATATATATATATATATATATATATAATATAAAATTATATTATATTAAAATATATATATATTTTTTCTATTGGTTCTGTTTCTCTGGAGAACTCACACTAATATTGATTTTGGTACCAAGATTGGTTCCAGAGGAACAGAATATAAGGGTGATTTTTCTGAATTTGTTCTGGGGTTTCTGGAACTTTCTAATCTGATCAAATTTAAAGATGCTAATAATTATATTTCTAGGAACAAAGAGAACACTGATAATCTATGGCCTGATCTAATAATACAGATACACAAAATAACTCCATCAAATATTCCTAATCAACCACTTATAAGAAGCAGGGAACTGGGAGAGTGAATAGCAGACACTTCCTAACACTTTTGGAAAAGAACAAATAAAATGAGGTTGACTGGTTGTTCCTAATGCCCCTGGACAAAGTAAAGAAAAGAATGAGCTCAGGGATTCTAATTCCCAGCTCAATGCATGCCCTTAAGAATACCCTTATCCCCTATAGCCACAGAGCTGAGACTGCTGAAAATCTAACTCAAAATCTCATCCTGTTACTGGATGAATTACAATGTAAATTGAACTCCCAGTCTGGCTGAATGTCTATTGTTAATATGAGAACATTGATTGGGAAAGAATGAGATCCCATAAATTGGAATGGGAACATGTTTCATGACTCTGATGAAGCTGGGGACATTAAGCCTCTAAACTCTGATGATTCTTTGCCAATGGAAGAGACTTCCCTATCCCCAGAGGTAGCAGCTTCCCTATCTCTATTGCCTCTCCATTCTGGCTGATGGAATTAAGTCTGCATTGCCTGAGGATATCGTAATGGCCTCCTCAGGTAGTTGCCATGCAGTACAATGCTGATTCTCCTTAGGACCCATGCTCCCCTTTTACTTCTAGACCTACAATTAGATTTAAGTCCCCACAGGACCTAAAGGTAAGGTGCAAAGTGTGACCCCTGAGAAGGTATGCTACATTCCAAGAGAACTACTTGAATTTTTGAATTTACACAGACAAAAATCTGGTGAACATGTATGAGAACAAATACCAATGGTGTGGAATAATGGTGGAAGGATCAGGACAAATTTGCTGATATGGGCTCACTAAGCAGAGATTCTGCATTTAATGTTGCAGCTTAGGGAATTAAGAAGTACTTCAACTGTTTAGTTGGTTGGCTGAAACATGGACCAAAAGATAGTCAACTGTGAGCAAACTGGAAATGCTTGAACTCCCTTGGTTTAATATAGAGTAAGGGATTCAGAAGTTTGGGGAGCTTGGAATGTTAGAGTGAATTTGTCATTTAAGATCTACTTACCTGCACTGAGTGGCTCCAGAAGACATACCTTTCATCACTACTATGAGAAATAAATTGGTGAGGGGAGCTCTGGAATCTTTAGAGAGCACTGTGATCTCTCTTTGTAAGCCTGATCTTACAGTGGAGTTGGAAAACCTAAATGCATTTGAATTAATTAGATTTTGCTGTGAGAGGGGCCAAAAATCAGCACTCAGCTACTAAAGGTAAGGTGGGCATAATTACCATTATGGACAGCAAGTCAAAGCAGCAGTCAAAATAGTTTGACTTGTGTAAACCTATGGTGTTGGCTAGTTTATGGTTTTCCTAAAAGTGAAATAGATAGGAAGTCTACAACTCTTACTTGATCTGTATAAGCAGAAAAATTCTAGGTCAAATAAACCAAAGTCTAACCTGATTCATAAAAAACAGGCCATGATTGCTCAATCACTTCCAACTTGAGCCAGTTTATAGACCCAGAACCTCTTTAATGAAGGAGAGGCCCTGTGCCCTTGAGGAAGGGACTCTATATACTGCCAAAAATTTGTACTGTTAATCCTTCTCCCAACTTTACCCAAATGGACCTATAGCCTTTTACCACGGTATGTTCACTGGGGAAAAGGAAACACCAGATCTTTTGAAGACTACTGGACACTGGCTCTGAACTGACACTAATTCCAGGAGACCTAAATTGTCACGCAGTGCACCAGTCAGAGTAGTGGCTTATGGAGGTCAGGTAATCAATGGAGTTTTAGCTCAGCTCCATCTCACAGCAGGCCTTATGGGTCTCTGGACTCATTCTGTGATTATTTTCTCAGCTCCAGAATGCTGCTGGCAGAATTTCCACATTGGTTCATTGACCTTTAGAATGATTATCATGGCATTTAATTCTATACATATATCATGATGGAAAAAGTCAAGTGGAAGCCAGTAAAACTGTCTCTACCCAGGAAAATAGTGAATCAAAAGCAATACCACATTCCTAGAGAGATATTAGAGATTAGTGCTACTATCAAGAACTCGAAGAGTGTAGGGATGGTGATTCCCATCACATCCCTATTCAACTCATTTATCTGGCCTGTGCAGAAGACAGGTAGTTCTTGCAGAATGACAGTGGATTATCATAAACTTAAGCTGGTGGTTACTCTAATCATAGCTGCTTAACCAGATGTGGTTTCATTGTTTGAGCAAACTAACACATCCCCTGGTGTCTAGTATGCAGCTATCAATTTCACAAATGCCTTTTTATTCTCTACTCTGTTAATAAGACCCACTAGAAGACATTTTTTTTTTAGTTGGCAAGGCCAGTGATACATCTTCACGGTCCTCCCTATATTGACCTTTCAGCCCTATGTTATAATTTAGTCCTAATGTATCTTAATTACCTTTATCTTGGAGAAGATATCACCTTGACCTAATGTATTGATGATATTATACTATTGGACCTAGTGACTAAAGAAAGCAACTATTCTAGGCTTATTGGTGAGATATTTATGTGTCAGAGGGAAATAAATCTAACAAAAAATCAGGGCCTTCTGCCTCAGTGAAATTTCTAGGGTTCTAGTGGTGTGCAGCATTTCAAGAAATCTATTCTAAAGTGAAGGATATGTTGTTGCATCTGGTCCCTTTTTTTAACCAGATGAGAGTCACACTTGGTGGGCTTTTTTGGATTTTGGAGGTAACATATTCCTCATTTGAGTTTGTTCCTCCAGCACATTTACCAAGTGATCTGAATTCTAGTTTTGACCCAGAACAAGAGAATGCTCTCCAGGTTGCTGTGCAAGCTACTCTACCACTTGGGCCAGCTGATTCAGCAATCCAGTGATGCTTGAAGTGTCAGTGGCAGATAGGGATGCTGTTTGGAACCTTTGGCAGACACTATAAGTGAATTATGGTGCATGCCCTTAAAATTTTGGAGCAAGTCCTTGCCATACTCTGCAGATAACTATTCTCTCTTTGAGAAATAGCTATTGGCCTTCTACTGGCTTTAGTAGAGATCGAATGCTTAACTATGATCTAATGAGTTACTGTGTGACCTGAGCCTCCTATAATGAACTGGGTGTTATCTGACTCACCAAACCATAAATTTGGGTATGCATAGCAGCACTCCATTATCAAATGGAAGTGGTGTATACATGATTGAGCCTATGTAGGCTCTTGAGGCACAAGTAAATTACATGAAGTGGCCCAAATGCCCATGATCCCCACTACTGCTATACTGCCTCATGGGGATTCCCTATGATCAATTGACAACGGAAGAAAAGACTCAATCCTGGTTTACAGGTGGTTCTGCAGGATATGTAGGTACCACTCAGATGTGGACAGTTACAGCACTACAGGACTCAGACTTGGACTATAACTTTTACCATCAGCTCTTCTGGTTCTCAGGTCTTTGGACTTGGACTGGAACTATACCACCAATTCTCCTGTGTCTCCAGCTTCCCAAATGTAATCTTGTGACTTAGTTCTGTTTCTCTGGAGGATCCTAATACACGCATCATAGCAAGCTCTGGGAGCTCCACTAAGAATACATAACTAATGCAGAACCAATCACATTATCCACTCGACACCAACTTCTTCACATGGCATTTAGTTCTAGATATAACTGTAAGAAATTTTCATAAATACACATTTTTTTTCACAAATATATATGCCATATATGTGTGTATGCAGATACATAAAAACTATATAGCTATATATATGTGTGTGTTTATATGTTTGTGTGTATGTATGTATGTATGAACGTATATAAGCACATGAAAATTTTTGTGGAATCTCCCATAAAAACATGGGGAAGGGAGAGACAGAGAGAGAGAGAGAGAGACAAAGAAGAGACAGAGCCAGAAACAGTGTAAGAGACAAAAATAGATATTCATTTTCTTTGTGGTTTTATATAAAATTGTAATATTTTTATTCAGCATATTTTTATTCTCTTAATAACTGTAACCTAATATCATTTTGGTTTCAGAATTATATTTATGCTTTAACTTGTGTATTTTGTAACTGAAATGAAAATATTTAGTAGGGGAAAGATTATTATTTTCTTATTGACTTAAAAGTGTTTTTTAAAATGATAAGAGTATAAGCCTTTCTATCTTATATGTTGAAATATTTTTGCAGTAGGTCATTATATTTTAACTTACATTACCATTTTTTTAAAGTCAAATATAAGAATGTCAAATGTACTAAGGATGTCCTGTAACCTTAAACTTTCCTTTCATGATTAACCATTCAGACCCAAGGGAATTGCTTATGCACATCCTTCACCTATGCTGTGAAAACAGAAGGCACTGCATCCAAATGCCAAGGAAGTTTATAGTCAGAGACAGACACTGTTTTGAATGGCAGTCAGAATTTGAGCAGTCCAACTCCTTATATAAGTAAAATAGAAATAAATAGACTTGTCAATCTTTCCTTTCAGATGGTAGGAATGAAATATGTTCTTGTATAACACAGTACTGCTTCCCAGTAATGTCCAATATCCAATTTTTGCCTTTTCTTTGTATTTCAATTTGTGGCTCTGGAGCTACCCATGTATTGATAAGGTATTCCCAACAGTTGCTTGATGCCTGAGAAACATTTTGCACTTAAATATTTCTCTTACATTTATACATATGTGGGTATAGACATAACGTGCACAATGCATAATATTATTATTGGCTAATACATAAGCATTGAACACTTATTGTAAATCACTTTATTTTGGCAAAAGTAATGTAAAATTTAACTAAATTCTCAAAAATAAATATCCATTTTCCAAATATAGCCTAAATAAAGTAATTTTGATAGATAATATATCTGGGCATAAAAAAATGTGAGCTTTATTTGTACTCTTGCTGTGAGCCTAGAAAATTCTAAAGGCAGATCTGATTAATCCATGTTATTTGTTTTCCTAGATTGTAGGAACTGTTAGTAGACATTTTATTAATCAGAATTGTGATATCAACACTTGTGATTATGTAAGTGGGTTTCAAGTTCAGAAGGAAAAGACAACTACAAGATCAGAGGATGAATTTAGCTTCTTGATAAAGGAAAGAAAAAAAATAATAATGGAACCATTTCTTTTTCAAAGAGGCTTAGAAATCTGTAGTCTTTTATCATTGGTATCTCTTGAATACTTAAGTCACAATGCACCCTAGAGTGGAATCTTTTAACCTTAAAGTTCTGGAATCAACTGAGACTACCCATGGAGAAAGGCTTTTACTTCTGTTCTGTTATTCTGTTCTGTTCTGTTCTGTTCTGTTCTGTTCTGTTCTGTTCTGTTCTGTTCTGTTCTGTTCTGTTGTTCTGTTTTTACAGCTGGCTTAGGACTTTGAATGTATGTAAACTAAAGAAAAAATCTGGTATTCTGGTTGACCTACATTCTTTACATGAGTAGGCTGAGACCCCAGGGCTAAGATTTGTTGCGAGTAGCCGTCAACTTTGGTTTTGAGTCTTCATTTTCAAATTCAAGTTTCAGCTTTCTTCTGAGGCAGCAACAAAAGTCACAGATTTAGGGGACTTTCAAAGTCTTATTTGCTCTGGCTAAACTCTCCTTCTGCACTGTTATTACAATTCACACTTAAAATAAATGCCATATATTTTAGTTCTTTTTAAATAAATATTTTGGCTAGAACTTTTGAGTTGTTATTATGTGACAAACACTGTTAAAACATTTTTCATACATTTTTCACAAAGGAATCCTGGTAAGAATTAATGAACTAGTTAAAGGCATAGGACCTACAGCCAAATTTCTTGGGCTAAAATCTCACTGGCAGCTGTGTTACTGAGGCAAGCTGCTTAAACTCTCTGAACCTATATTTCTTATCTGAAGAGTGGAAATGATAGTAGCACCTTTCTCACAGAAGTTTTGTGAGGATTATTTGAGATAATATTTGTTCGATGCTTTAAAATGTGTCTGGTACATAATAAGCCCTCAGTACATGTTATTTACTATTCAGGTGGTTCTTCTGTGATGTTGGTTATGTTTGTTGATTGGTTTCTTGCTTCTCTGGAGACAGCCTGAAGCCAGCAAATCATTTTAATTCTGTTATTATCTTTATGCAATCTAAAACCATGCTTTTAAATCTATACAAGTCAGTGTAATTTAGCTACTTATGGAAATAGATTTATGGAAAAGTTATGATTTACAAAGTCACTGCCAGACAAAATATAAAGTATTACTCAATAATAAGAAACTCCATGTGTGGCTACAGATAATAAACTTTTCTGTAACAGCTCCATGTTTTAAAGCCTAATCTTTGTGTAAATAGTGAATATTTAATTGACTTTTCTAGATTTTTTTTTTTGCCAGAAATAAAATACTTCCAAAATTTTAACTGCTAATATCCTAGAGATTTACATATCCTCAGGCTCCATGCCAAATAATTACTAATAATATGCGGGGCAACATTAATCTATTGTATTGCTACCTATAAATAACATTCCCTTTTCATTGGTGAATCTAATCTAATATAATTTAGAATAGCAGTTTACAAAAATGAGAAATTTTTTCCTATTGATTAGATTAAATATTTAAAGTCTTTTGACTTAAAAACCAAAGTCATTATAAACTAATGGTAAATCTTGTTGGTTCATAATTTGTTGGCAGACCACAAGTATATTGCATAGGTTAAAAGGACATCAGCATAATCACACACTAAAAATATTATTGATATGATTGCCACATTAATGTATTTGTTCATAACAAAGTAGAAAAGATTAATGTTGACCATTGCAGAAAACCATTGACCTTTTCTTCTCTTTTTTATATTTCTTTTTCATTAAGAGCCTGGATGTCTTTCTTTTTAATGATAGCCTTTAAACTGAAACCATTGGTCGGGTGCACTGAATTGCTGTTCTACAGCTCAGCAGGGACATCTAACACCTTCTGCAGGGCACTAGTATAAAATATCAATTTGTAACACTGACAGAGTGACTCATTTGTTGCTTTGCCCTATGTTACCTTATTTTGTCTTCTTGCATTATGGTTTTTATTCAGGTGGTAAAGCACAGTATATTGTAAGGGGAAGTCACTAACTTTCAGTAAAAGATCAGTTATTTTATTTCTGTCATCCATGTTTTATAGTTTTCAGCAGATAAATCTTACATATATTTTTAGCTATTACTTAGATATTTCATGTTATTTGTTGCTATTATAAGTGATACTTTAAAAAATTTTAATTTACAATTGTTCTTTGCAAGTATTTAAAAATACATGTGATTTTTAAAAATTGACTGTATATTGTGATATTGGCAACATACTATTAGATTTAGTAGCTCCTTTTTTTTAGATTCTTTAGCATTTTCTATGTACATAATTATGTCATGAACAAATAGAGAAAATTGTATTTTCTCCTTTCCAAAATCATTCTTCTTTTTTTATTGAATTGACTGGGACCTTCAATATAATGTTAAATACAAATAACAATAGGAATGTTAGGAAAATATTTTTTCCCCCAATGTTAGAGAAAAATCATACTGTCTTTACTATTATATATTATATGATGATAACTGTAGGATTTTCATGGATGTCCTACATTAGATGGAGGAAGTTTGTTCATATATTTTTTTCTTTCTTTCTTTTCTGTTTTTTCTTTGCTGAGAGTTCTTATCATGAAGAGATGCATATTTGGAAATTTATCTTATGCTTTTTCTGCATCTATTGAGTTGGTCTTTTTCTTTTTCTGCTTTAGCTTGTTGATATAGGGACTGATATAGTTTAATTTTAAAATTTTAACCTTGCATTTCTTGGATACACTTACTTGGTTGTGTTATATTATCTTTTAATACATTGCTAATTTGATGCATTATTTCATTATGAATTATCATATGTATGTTCACGAAGGATACCTATCCTCATGTCTTATTCTTATCTATCTTTGTTTGGTCTGATAGTAAGATAATGTTAACATGATAAGATAATGTTAGGAAGTAGTCTTTATTCTTTTAGTTTTGAGTTTGTTTAAAATTGGTATTATTTCTTTAAATGCTTGAGAAGTTTTTTCAGTGATGCCAATTATGTTTGTAATTTTCTTTGTAAGGTTTTTAGAAATTCGATTAATTTAATAAATACAGAACTATCTAGGTTATTTATTTCTTCTTAAGTGCTTTGGAAGTTTGTGTATTTAAAAGACTGTTGATTTCACACATTTTTGTAATGTGTATAGGAGGTGGAAGTTTAATTTTATAAAGACTCATGACCTGCTTTCCAAAATGGTTTTTCCATTTTTCATTTTCACCAGTAATGTTAAGTCTACCAAATGAAATTATTTTTCAGATGCTGTATTTTTTTTTATCTCTGGAAGTTCTATTTAGTTATTACTATATCTACCTTTTCCTTTTCATTATGTTTATATTTACTTGTAAATTAATATGCATTTTTAGTAATAGTTTTTTGAAGATCTTGTCGGCTAATGATATCCTTCTGTTATTTCTGAAGCTGTTCTTAATTACTGAGTTTCTACCTGATTATGTATCACATTTGCTGTTTTTTTACGAGTTTAGTAATTTTTCATTGAATGCTACATACTATGTATTACATTTTTTTACTTTTGAATTCTTCTAAAAACCATTGAAATTTATTTGGGATAAACAGTTTTATTCTATAAATTGAAATAATAGCTTGTTTTAAAGCTTTATTGTGGTGGTCTAGAAGAGTCTTTAAGGTTAGTTTGGAACTTCTACTGAAATGTGACTTCTCTGGTTTTTTCTATGGAATGCTAGATATTCAGCAAGACACTTCTCTGGCTTGTAGAAATGTTTTTCCAGGCCTATGTGAGCCTTTGGAATTGTTTAGCTTACAAGTTTTTCTGCAGTTTTTGTTTGTTTGTTTGTTTGTTTGTTTGTTGTTTTTTAAACCAACTTTGTAGTCTCACACGCTACACCTACCTGTGCAGGTTGTTATTCAGCCAGACTCTACTACCACTATGTAAATTTCTGAGGCTTATTTCTTTGCATGGATCCCTTTTCATAAATATTCAGCCATGAAGATTATTTGTCTTGGTTTCTTGATTCCCTGTCTCTGTTACCATAGGAAAACACAAGTGACTCACTGAACAATAGATGGAATGTATTAGTTTGCTAGGACTGTGTAACCAAATACTCCACATTGGATGACTTAAACAACAGAAATATTTCTCACTGTTCTGGAGACTAGAAGTCAGAAAAAACGGTATCTGCAGAGTTGGTTCTTTCTGAGGGTTGTGAGGGAGAATTTGTTCTCAGTGAGTTATCTGGGTTCTTCCAGGATTTCTCTATTCCATGTTGTAGTAATTGTACTTTCGTGTCTAAGAATAGGCTGTAGTAAATGTGTACATAGTAAATTAATGTCATTCTTCCACTGAAGTTACATAAAAATTTTATCAGGGAAAACCTCGTCAAAGAAAAAAGTTTGGCTCTTAACTGCTAGGTATGTTTGATTTCATATAATGCTCAAGATTACTTCTCATTTTGTCTTAAACCTCTTAAATGGTTTACACACATTCAGATATGTCACAATTGCAATGATACAAACAAAAGTATGTGAAAATAAATATTGTGAAGGTATTTTATTAGATGCTTTTCTCATTTTTTTTAGAACTATTATTTTAAGTCATTTTTATCTTTCATTATTGCATTTATTTAATAAGAATTTGCTTTTCTTATTAGAGTAACTTTTAATGCACAGAAATTGTATGCTAGGTTTTATGAAAAAGTTTTAGAATAACAACATCATTTTTTTTAATGTTTCACTAAGGATTTTAACTCTGTTTCTTACCTACTTTTAATGGAATGGACTGTTTGGGAGAAGAGTGAAGAGCATAACAGACCATACTTATGTAAACCCTAATTATAATACAGGGCAGAATGAAATAAGTGCCATTATAAAAACATAAATAATCCCTCTGTGAGAGCAGAGCATTTATAGTTAATTCACATGGAAAGACAGGAGAAGATTTCAGGGTAATGCAGATGGGATGTTGAGTATTAAAGAATAGAGTTTTGGAAAGACAGGTATTATCACATGAGGAGACAACATTAATTGTGATTTTAAAGTGCATACTTTAATAGCTCCATTAACCTGGAATGGACAAATATGACAAAATTAGACATGAATAAAAAAGTTTAAGGTCTAGCCTGAAAAAAAGGTTTAAAAAACTAAGACTAATAGAGGATATAAAAATGCTAGAAGGTGGTGTAACATTTTTTTTTTTTGAAAACATGTTGAAAAAAAACAGCCCCTGTTTACTCTAACTTAGTAAAATCAAATTAAGGATATAAAATAAAATGAATATAAGTATTCCAAACAAGAATTATAATTCTTTGCTATTCATTTTAAATGATTGGCACACAATATATAGAACAGAGGTAAGATCAACAGTAGGTAAAAGTGGAGACCACATGTGCCTTCCTTGCAGGAGCCTAGAAACCTTAGTGGAGTCAAATGTTAGAATTTGTAAAACATTGTACTACTGTAATTAATAAAAATCTGTAAATGTAACTGAATATATACAATACCAAAACATCCGTGAATTTATAGATGCATATGAATTTAAATAAAAAATGAACAGGTTTTACTAATTTGAAATCTAAAATGAATACATATTACCAGAATGACTGTTATCATTAATATAAGATATCTCCAAAACAGGAAGAAAGATAAAAAGCTAATGAAGGTCATAGTTCAAAAGGAAGCAAAACACTAATTAATCCTTCGAGAATCACCAAAAAATTAAATCAGGGTAAGTTTAGATTATTTATGTAGTTGCAATCTCAAAAAGTCCAGATAGAAAGAAAAATCTTAATAGTTTCCCTAATACTTGTTTTAAAGAAATAAAACTCTTTTTCTTTTAACAAGATTTCATAACTAGTTACATAAAAATGATAAATTTAAGGATATGCAAGGTCATGACTATGTTCTTGAAGATGATATCCTACAAATCGATTTTATAGCCTAACTGGTATCTACATTATTTAAATTTGTGTAATTTGATCTTGCTAATAGAAGACCTCGTCACAGAATGAGGCAATTTTTTAAGTTGTTATTTGTTTCTGTCATTTATGTATACAACCACATCAACACTTAGTATTTTTCAACTTTTAGGTCTGTTAGTTTTAGAGTGATGCCTTTTTTCTTTGATTACTAAGGAGCTTTAACATCTGTTCTATACTTGTTAGCATTTTAGTTTACTTCTGTAAATTGTCTACTCTTATTCTTTACATATTGTTTTTCTATTCATAAGAGCTAAAAGTGGAAACTGTATTGGTTTTTTAGGGCTACTATAACAAAGTACCAGATTGTGGTGACAGCTGAACAATTCTGTGAATTTACTAAAAATTACTGAACTGTATACTTGAAGCAGATGAATTATATCTCAATCAAGGTTAAAAAAAATGAATGATTCACCTGGATTTCTGTGTAGGGTTATGCTATACTCTTGGAATGTGTAGTGACTCTGGGTTTCTATCTTTTTGTTGTTGATTTGAAAGAGTCGATGTTATGTTATCTACATACATCTAGATATATGCCTGTGTTAGGTTTAGCTATGGAAAACTCTCATGATGTCATATTATTTTTCATAATGGTGAGGTTTGCTAAATGCAATTTCTTTATTTTTACATAATCAAATTTATCATGATTTATACTTTAAAAAATTTAAGTCCTTATTTTCCTCTGTATAAGTTACATGTTCTCTTATATATTAGTAAAATTACCTTACAGTTATTCCTTTCATATTTAGGTTTTCAGTTTATCTGAAGTTCAAGTTTTTATATGTAATTAGGTAGAGATGTAATTTTATTTCTCTTCTTAGTATGATTCAGTTTTTGTAACACCGTTTACTAAGCAATACATACTAAGAGTTTATATACACCTGGGTTGATGTGTTGGTTCCCTTTTCTTTTCACTTGGTCTAGTCTTGTGATATCACCACACTATTTTCTTACCATAACTTAATATTTTCTTTCATCATTTTTTATGTAGAATAGAGTGTATTTTATTATTTCCACAATAGAATAAGAAATCTTAAGGTTTAAAATTAAATCATCATATTAACTTTCCAGCAACTAGCCCATGGTCAAGTAAATAGTAAACAATCAATAAATATGAACAAATTAAGAATAAATGAATAAAAGAAGTAGTAGGTAGAAATTATGTGTATAATGTTTAGTAAGCCAAAATAACATTTGTAATTCTGTGAAATTAAAGCAAGTGGATGTATTTTACAAAGATATAATATATAAAGAAACTAAATGGTCAAGCAGCAGAGTGGGACATGTAAAAAGGAAGGGTTGTATACACACTTAAAATTCCTTTAAAAATGACAAACTATGCATCAAATTTATATTAGAAATCAAAATTTAAACATGATGTTTTTAAAATTCAGATAAATACAATCTTGTCTTAGAGTCATTATCCCATTATTTCATTAATGTTATGTTTATTACAACTATGTTTACTATAACTATAGATTTTGGATTTGAAAATTAACTAAATATTATTTTAAAAGTCCACTTATGAAATTTTTGGTCTTAGCCAACACTAATTGCTCACTAGACATTGTTTGCAAGTGCAAAATATGGAAATATTTCATAAAATTGTAACACTATATTTTAAATACCTATATTTTATAAAATAAAATCATGATTTAAGTGATTTGCATTTTAATTGTCTTAATAATTTAGGGAGTCAACACAATTATAATTATTTTTCTTTGAAAAGAATTTTATATTTTTAAAATGTCTAGGGATTCCTCAAACTAATTTTTGTCTGGCCTTATTTGTATCTACATCAATTCCCCAGTATTTCATTAGCACCTATTCTTGGATCAAAAATCTTTTACTCTTTGCACTATTAGTACATCTACTTCTTTCTACTGAACTCACTTTTTGCAGTTATCTATAGGAGCACAAATCAAGACAATGTACAAAAATATCTAGAACATAAGGAAACAACTGCATGTATTGACCTTCCACAAATTCAGTTTAAATGGAAACCAGAAACATGTTCAAAGTTATGCTCTCTCGAGATCTATATAGAATATACAGAACTGTGATTTGCTAGAGGTTAAAAAAGGAGATGGAGTAAGGAAGAAAAGAGAGAGAGAAAGAGAATTAAAATAGGGAATAGAAAACACACTTGTTGAATGTCTGCTATGGGCCTGACTTCATCCTTAGTGTTTCATATATATTTTCTCCGTTAACAGTCACAAAAACTCCACACATTTTATTTTCCCCATTTAAATGCTACAGCTTTCTGAGTGAGAAATCTGAAGCTTAGAATTATCATCTGTTTGAAGTCCTAGGAGCTGTCTAGGCCTTTGGATGTTACAGCTAGCATGCTCTCCACTACAGTAAGAATTCAAGACTAAATCTAAAGTACAGATGTTTTCTTAGCAGTAATAGTGTATTATTTATAAGTATGTTATAAAATTTTGTATTTCACCAATTCCATGACATCTATACCCAAATTGTCATCACTTTAGTCATTATATGAACAAATTTCTCAATTATGAATACACAACTTTGCTCTTTGTACGTTTCATGTCATAATTTTTAAAAATAAAAACATATGATTTCTGTAAAACAAAAACAAAATGTTCGCTTTTCAAAGAACTAGACAAAACCACTTGTCTGAATCCTTAGTATACAGCTGAAAACATGCTATAATTAACTATTTTAAATAAGAGGTTACTCTAGTAGGAGAAAGATATTTCAGGATTTAATTATCTTCATCCTTTGTGTGGGCATTTTTGTGGAATAAGAACAATTTAGAAATGATTTTTAAGTTACTGTTTTTACAAGGGAGGAGATTACAATTAGAGAGTGCATGAAGTACTTTTCTAAAATTTGAAGCAAATTATGGTATATTTTCCACTATCTCTAGAAGTATTTCTTCCAGCTCTAAAAATGCAGTTCAATGTTTTAACATTTTAAGAACCTGATTAATCATAAGAATGTTAGGTCATCTGCAGAATACATAAGCTTATTAATAGATTTTGAATTTTGTATTGTTTTTAAGTTCTATTTTATTTTATATTCCTTTGTCTAAGCAGTTCTTTTTAAATATACAATAGTAAATTTCACATCTGTTTTCATCAGAAGGGATCCAAGTGCTCTTTGGTATTTAATATTTATGTATTTTCTACTATAGTTTACTTTTAAAGAAAAAAATGAGTTCACTTACTTTAATATTCAGATAAGTTTTAAATTTTTAAAAATGTGATAAATTTTTATTAGTTAATCCACTAAGTTGTTGAGGATTATCGTTTATAGTAACTAGCCTTGACCAATTATACTTGGGTATCTCCATTTTATGAATTAATAACATTAATAAATATTATGTTTTTTAATAACATTCATTTTGCAGTACTTTCTGTATGCTAGGCAATGTGCAAAGAATCTTATATATAATATTTTGTCTTTAATCTGCACACTAGCCCAGTTTGAAAGCTAATACAGATAATGAGGAAACAGAGTCAAAGTAGTTATGTGACTTAGACAAGTCACACAGCTTATGGAGAGCAGATTCATTATACCAGGCTCCAAAGAGTAACTACAGTTCTATAGCAGGTACCACAAGAGTAGGTGTAGTGGATAAAGTGTTTAATAGCCATTCTTATGAAATACATGGAAGGAAGTTTTACTAGCAACTAATTGCCCAGGAGCATCAGTTGCTGATCTTGACCGTTTAGGCTAGTGCTTAAGTCAAAATGCTTAAGTCTGTTAAAAAATAGTTGTCAGTCAAAACAAAACAACAAGCTGGTTGTTTAACTATTTTTTCTTTTTTCTTTTTTCTTTCTTTCTTTTTTTTTAGCTTCACAGTGAAAACAGACAGATTAGTAAATATAGATCTGATGGGAATTGTAGAACTTTTTATTCTCTTATTCTTATGCTTGTGACAGAGATGCCTAAATTGTTGTCACGTAAACCTAGAAGTGATAGATTCAAGGAACATGGACAATCGGGCAAGAAGGTAATACTTTCCAGGACGACCAAATTAATAGGATTGTAAGTGGGGGCAGGTTTTGTCTGAGGAAGTCAACATTTCACAGGCCTCATCTTTTAACCTCTAATATAGTATATGGATTGCTGGTTAAATTTATATTGGAATTTCTGTACTTCACCAAAATCACAAGAATACAGATAAAAGACACTTTGTAGAGTTCTGTGCACCCACTGGGCACCCGAATGAATAAATCAATGGCAATTTAATATGTGTAGTAGTTTAGTTTAGTAGGGGTTGAGCAAAAGAGATGATTAAAGGTTGAAAAACAAGGCCTACAAAAAAAGTTAAAAAGGATAATTTAGTCTGGGAAAAAGGAAATTGAAGAATAATCTAAGAATTGCCTTTAGAGATATGAAGTCTATTTTAGAAATGATGATAGCTAGTGATTTCCTTCTTCCAACAAGAAAAGAACAGAAAGAAATGGAACCAATTTGTTGCAAGCCAAAAAAGGCAACCTAGTAACCTGTAATAGTTATAAACTATTATTTTCCAGACTTTTTAGTAATAAAGACCAAATGTATTTCTAAGATATAAGTATGTATTTTATAATTTTTCTTGATTGAGCAGGTATCATGGACTTCAGAAAATAAGGGTTGCCTTTTCCCATGCCAATCTCTTTAGTACAGAACTTCACTACCTCAGTGAGAGTAAAAAGATAATCACCGACTTCACCCTTGAGTGAGAATAAAACCATATGGCTCTATACATTATTAGAATAGAAAGTAACTATCAGGTCTTATACAATAAAAATTGTTGACTAGACTAGTAGGAAGAGCACTGAAGAATGGAAGATTGAGGGATTGAACTGAAAGAGCAGTTTTGTATTTTTTTTAAGCAGATGGCTTCTTATACATGAGATAATTACATTACAATACAGGACTTCCCTAGATGTAGTTTTGCAATGTACTTTTAGAATTGGTATGCAAAATGATTATTTAAATAACATTTTCCTTTAACTAAATGGCTCCCTGATGTCTCTTTCTCTTTTTCAAACTTAATTTCTTCTCTTGAACATGCAAGTAATATTCCCTTTTCTATCCACTTCGCAGAATTCTTATGAGAATTAAATAAGGTAATAATGTAAAAAATCTTTAAAAATATATAAATTTCTAGAAACATTGAGCATTCTTATTATGATTTTATCTGCCACATGTGGTAAATGCACGGGAGATCTAGGATCAGCTGCTATGCTTGTTTGCTTATTTCATGTTTGAAAAGAGTTTGATAAATGTTAGTCATGTTATTCAAAAATAGACTAAAAAATGATCGGAAGGTGTTCAAGTAATACTGAAACCAAATAGTTGTTACAAGTCTTTTCACGGTGCTTTAGATGCAATTTACAGAGCCCTAACCTAGCTAACTTGAGAGGAAATGGAATTCATTGCAGGAAGAACTGAAGATCTTGACTGGGACAAGGCAAGTATGAATACAGCCCCAAAGGTGTATTGAGGGAGCAAGAATATTGACAGTCTCTTAGAGTTGCTTTGGTCAATCAGCTTCATTCTCCTCCCCCATGTCTATGCCACCCAGCTTACAATTCAAAGTCCTTAAAGAGGTTAACAGGTTTAACTGGGTTTGTATGCCCACATCTTCTTGTCCAGGCACAGACGATAAATGTTAATGACACTCGCTCCAAGGATGAAAACAAGAAGAAAAAAGAAATTGTCTTTGGAAGGCTGCTACTAGAAGTGAAAGCTGCACTGAGTAGTTAAAACAACTACAACAAATGTCTACTACACAATAGGGTCTTAGGGCTTGTTGCAGAGTAAATCCAAATAAATTAGATTTCTTGACAAAGTATCCAAATATAGAAGGGTATTTCTAATTGATTTTAAACAAACCATGTATTATTTCTAATAATTTCTATAGAATTCTAATGTTTAGGGATATTTTAAAACTATATATAAACATAAAGAACAGAGAATGAAAAATACATTAACTGACACACGTTTTCTTTTTTTTCACTTACATTTCCTTTACAATTGCACTGAAGTCCGACACTTTTCATAAATTAGTGAAACAGTATTTCTCTCCTTGTCTCATGTTTTTCATAAACAATACTGACAAGATAATACATCGCATTCCCTATATGTTGAACCCTACCTAGCATGTAACTGCATTGATTAAGATTTGGCTGAGGGTTAGTATCATGACTTTAGACATCCTCAGAGGTAACTAGAGGGTTGTAGCCAACCATCAGAAGTTCACCCTATGCTTGTAGAGATGGGCTCTTTGTGTCCTCTCTTTGCTGCATGCTGCAGTACAGTAATTCCCCCTCCTAATCTGTAGTTTTGCTTTCTGTAGTTTCAGTTACTGTGGTCGATTATAGTTAAAAAATATTTTTAAAATTCCAGAAATAATTTGTAAGTTTTAGATTGTGTGCCATTCTGAGTAGCTGTCCTACTCTTTCCTAACCAGATCATGAATCATCCCTTTGTCCAGCATATCTGCACTGTGTACTCTACCTGCTTGTTAGTCATTTATCAGATAAACTGTCTCAGTGTCTCAGTATTTGTGTTTAAGTAACCCTTATTTTATTGTTATAATTGTTCTATTTTATTATTAAATATCATTGTCGATCTCTTACTGTGCCTAACTTATAAATAAAACTTTATCACAGATATGTATGTATAAGAAGAACATTGTATATATGGGGTTCAGTACTATCTGCAGTTTCAGGCATCCACTAGGGGTCTTGGAACATGTGTCCCATGGATAAAGGGAGGGCACTGTATTGAAAACTTAGGAAATGTTTCTGTACCAAAATTCTCCCTATAATCAAGGAAATAAGGAAACTTGATATAAGGAGATTTAGAATCAAGTAGATTTCAGACTTTATTCACAGAGCATTACCCAATCTTATTATATCTGCGCTTTTCAAGTCCATTAAAAAATAAGATTTTTTCACTTCCAAGAGTCAGTTTCCTCTGTTGAGGGCAATACCACCCCTGTTAAGGGTATTTAGCTTAATATGTTTGTGAGGTTTATCTATATTATTTAGCAATAGTTATTTAATGTAAGGTCATTTATACTAATTGTTTTATAGTATTTCATTCTGTGAACACTATCCATTCTACTGTTAAGAAAAATGTAATTATTTTTAATTTTTGGATACTTGTATATTATTGTACCTTTTTCTGTAACATACGTACACAATTCTATTGGAAATCGTATTTTTAGATAGTTATATGTTCAGCTGTAGTAGATTCTGCCAAATAGTTTTCTGATATACGTTCCCATAAGAATTTTATGAAGATTTCAGTTACTCCACATATTCACCAACACTTTTACTCTATCAGTATTTTAAAATATTATTTTGTTGGATGTGTGTTGTTATCTCATTGTGGCTTTAATTTGTATTTTCTTGCTGAGTAACGATGGTGAACTTTTTTTTCATACACTTGTTGCATATTTGATTTTCCTCTTTTGTTAAGTGACTTAATGACTTCTGTTCTTTATCTGTTGGGTTGTCTGTCTTTATCTTATTAACTTTTAGGACTTTAGGTATTCTGGATACAAATACCTTTCTAAAAATATGCAAATATCTTCTTTTGGTCTGTGCTTGCCTTTTTTTACTTTATCTGATGAACAAAAGTTCTTATTTTTAATAATATCCAATTTATGTCTTTTTTTAAATTTTAGGTTAGCACTCTTAATTTTTCATAAAAAATCACACAGTTTACTATCAAATTATTTTCTTGTTTTCTTCTAAAATCTTTGTTTTATCTACCACTTTTATGTCTGTAGTAAATCTTGCATTGATCTTTGTGTATAGGATGAAGTGTCAAGATGACATTTTAAAAAGTGTATGCTTACAAAGCAATTAAAAAAGTAAGCACTCCATGAAAGAAATCTTTCTAAAAATGACTCAAAATCTATTTTATGTAAAGGAAATCTTTTATGATAAATTTGATCGTGCAAACAAAAACCTTCACTTTAGCAAAAAAAAAAAAAACAAACAAAAAAAAACCAAATCATAGAACCAAAGAACAAACAGCAAATTAGAGAGGGAAATTTTGCATAAATTATTCAGAGTTTTGTTTGTATATAATAACATCTACAAGTCAACAAGAAAAATACCAATGACCCAATGTAATTTATGCATAATACTTCAGATACGGATGAAGCTTGGTAATAAAATGCCAAAATAACAATAGCTAAAACAAGATAGCTTTAAAGTTATTTTTTTTATTATTATTATATGTCTCATATAATAGATGTTATATTGTTGCTTGGCCTCCCTAAAAATGTAACTTCTATCTATGATCTAAAATGGTTGGGCTATCTTCTCATGTTGTACAAATGTCATTTTCTATACTACTATAGGAAATACTGTTTATTGTAATTTAACAACATCTATTTATGTATCTTTTTACCCAGATATTCTATTCTTCTTTAGTTAGCTTCCTCACATCTGAGGAAAATAATAGATGTGCAATTAAATTCAGGGTAGCATTGAAAATGATATGAATGTTTATTCACTGGAGTTGTTTTAAATCAATTATGCTAAAACAGTCAATGAAGTATTACGTATAATTGAAAGGACTATAACAGTTTTATTTAAATGAATATAAAAAGGAATGCTGTGCTATATGGGAATTTTTTTAAAAACAAGGCATAGAGTAATAAGTATAGTAGTATAGGGCCTTTCTGTGTAAAAACAAAAAATTGTGTATGTGTATCTTTCTTTAACAAGCTGAAGAGAGAAATATACAAGAAAACTGGTAAGAGTGGAAGCTTCTGGAGAAAGAAACTGCATGCTCTGTGGAGGATAAGGAGAATCAGACTTAATTTTAATTCTTTTTTCTTTTACTCCTTTTGAATTTTTTATTGTGTGAATATATTACCTTTGCAAAAAAAATATAAATGGGTCACATTTAAGAATGCTCAAAGATGGGAAAAAGCATTAATTTATGGAAAGATGTAACCAATTGTTAAACTAAGTGTAGGGTTTAAATGTTATCTAAAATAGGACTACAATGTTTAATGTCAACTGAAAATAATGTCATCTCAGGTTAATGGCTGACTGCCTTGTAAATACCAGGACAGTCAAGGTAAGTTGTTTTTTTTTCTTTTTTTTTAATGAAATCATGACTAGTATGCTTAAGTACTTTTATGTCTTTTCTGAAAAGATCTAAACATTCATTTCCTCTCATGATTGTGTCCACAGCTTTAAAATATTTTTGCTAATAAACTGAGCAATGAACAGGAATTTAGAAAACCTATGTTCTACTCTCCCTCTCCCTTATTATTGACAATCTTTGGCTTCAAATACCTAATGTAGTAGTTTTTTAACTACCAGTATTTTAATACATACATTTAGAAATACGTTTACTGTTCTTAACATCTATTGACTTCACAACAGTGGATACGCAAAAAGAAATTTTAAGGGATAACAAAAATCATGAAGTGAAGTGTTCCCCAGGGTGACATCAATATTTAATCACAAAAAGAAAACAGTGGTAATCTTTGCTTACTGGATAGCACTCATACCTTCTTGTGGCTTGGAATTATAAATGTCTTCACAATGATTAGATTTATGATTAGAAACTGAATTGGCCTGATCTTCTCTATATATTTACCAGAAAGCTAATTTCTAATTTGTACTGAGAAATGTAAACGACGTGCTTCTCCTCAAAGGGAAATAAGGAAAGTTGCTTAGTGAGCTTTGAATCAAGAAAAAGAAAATTAGTCGATGGCACAAACATAACCCATTCATCTCTATAACTGAGATATAACTTTTATATAGGAATACCTTTGACAAGGAGCTACTGGTATTACTGAAAGTGTCTTCTTAAAACTTGTATGCACTGCTTCTGTTGTCAACAAGAATTTTTAAAAATTTTTCTCACAAACATAATTCTTATTGTACCTGACAAATTCTCCTGTTGATTTGCCACCCATTCAGCCTCATTCGTTGGGGTCCACATTATCCTGGCCTCTTAGCTTCCTGTTTCAGCCCTCTTCCTTATGTCCCTCAATAAGATCTTTTGGCGACAAGCCTACTTATTACTAATAGGAGCTCCTAACATTGTCATTTTATTCTCTTACCTCCGCTTGCTTTTATACTTAACACATTGGCCATAAGTGTCAACCAAACTCTTTCAGCCCCTGCCTGTACCAGTGTCTACTAACTTATTATGGAAGATTGCTCTAAGATCGTCTGCCTATTTTTTTTAGCCAAAGCCGAGAAGTTGATTTATCCAACTCTAAAGTTAGTGCTTAAAGTAGAAGAGAATAGCATCTTAAGAAGAGTGTTGGGTGCTTAATGTCATTGTTAAAGAGAGTATGAGGTAACCATGTAATTTATTGTCTAAGCAAGGAAATCAGGGATTAAAGAGGGAGTTTTCAATAATTTTGCTGTGACAACAGACTTTAACTGAGGGTGCCTAAGACCAACTTGAATGTATGGTTACTTGATAACTTAGCATTTCAGAAGGCAGTTTTCAGGCAAGCCCTAGAATTAGTTTTTCATTTCTCCCCACAACTTACATTGACATGTCATAGCTGCCATGGGGTGACTAGTTGTACCTAAGTAGCATTACATGGATGTGAGAAAAATATTGAGTGTAAAACCAGCCAATAGACTTCATATATTTTATTTTTAATATTAAAATTAAAATGCCATATCTAGAACTGTGAACATAGCAGGTGGTCCTGTGAACACTTCACTGATCCAGAATATAAGCACCTGGGCTACGATGATAAGATGGCCAGCCAGGCCGTTTTGCCAGCAGAAGGTGAGCCGTGGAGCCATATGGGCATCGTGACAACTAGAGCTCATAAAATAGACTGGCAAGGGCCTCCACTGCAGGTCCTTGAAAAACTTTCAATATCCTTCAGAAACTAGAGCATCTTACCACTTAAATGAACTATTAGAATTACATTTAATTTACTTTAACTTTCATGCCTTTTTGTTTTTTATTAATAAATTTGTTTTTGCATTTTATCTCTTACTGAATGTCTTTTAGTGTAAAACGTACTAGGCTTGCCATTACCAGAGAGATTTCGGAGTGGAGAAACAGACTATGAAAAGTAGAACATTTCACTTGGTATATTTGATCTCTCTGGAAATATCTTGAATATAGCATATATTCAGGCATAAATTTCCCTCTGAATAGAGTTTCTAGAATTTGCCTCAGTGTCTCCCAGTTCCACCACATCAGTCACCAAAAAGCAAGCCTAAAATCCCAGACAAGAAAGAGTCGGGGGAAGGGCGACACCACTTGCAAAACTGATAGATCCTCTATTACAGTTGGCTTTTTCAATTTTAGAGAAAATTTTTGGCATTTACTTAACCAAAATATCAATCTTGCATCTTAAATGTAACTCTATGACTATGATTTCAAATCTCTTCCAAGTACTGAGATTTCAAGGTGACAGTCACATGATATAACAGTTCTGCTTATGTATGTATGTTTGTGAACTTTTAATACTATTATAAAAATTCAGATATAAAATTCTTTTACCACTATTAACAATTTACATTGATGGAGAAATCATTTGATTCCATCTAGGCTAACTTGAGTAAAGCATCCTTAAAATATATGGTTATTTCAATATCGTTAGTCCTATTAATGGAAAATTTATATAAAAAAAATATTTTTGAAAAAGAAGACATTGAGGCCAAAGAGAACCTAAGAATGTGGTCCCATATATAAAGCACCTACTATGTGTTGGACCTATGTGAAATAGTTGATGTGCACTGTCTCATTTAATTCTTAAAACAACCCTGGAATATGCATCATATTAACCCCATTTTGCAGCTAAAGAAATTAAAACAATATGTTTTAGTTTATATTATGTAATCAGTAAATGAAAAAGCGGACGCAGGTAAAATGCAGGTTTAACTTTAAATCTATAACTTTCAAATGCACAAGAAGGTCCATTATTTCAAACCCTTAATTTCAAAGATGAGAGCTTTATGGTCAACCCAGGTTGAATCATTAGTTTAAGGTCACAGAGTTAGGTGCTATGACCTTAAGTAATTTTATAAATCAGCTTTATTAAATGAGATGATATAAGTAAATATCTAAGTACTATGGCTTAAACATAGCTTACTCAAAAAATTTAGTTTATTCCCTGCACTAATTTCTGTAATGATACGTTTTGAAAGGTATTATCTGTCATCACCTCACCAGAAATCATTACATGGTAATATTTATTACAAGATCATATCTCTGTTCTTCTTTAATATGCTAATAAAAACATTATAGAGAAAGTGTTTGTGATATGTAACTTCTGAATATTTTAGTAGATACCTAATAAATAACTTCTTTGGTCATTGCAGTGTCTGTGAAGCTGTCCTTAGTTTAGATGTCATCCTTGCTGTTATTGTGGAATTTTAATGTGAATTTAAATTTACATCCTGGATAGCTTTATTTTATAAAAAAAAAATGTCTTACAAATGTTAAATGTTAAATTGGCTTGATCATGTAGAAAATAAATTTGCATCTTTTACAGCTATTTGTTTCCACTGATATTTTCATAGCAACCAAGTTAATGATATTCTATATTTTCTATCTCAAAATAATAACCGCAGAACTGTGGAACTTTAAGGGGCCTCAGAAAGCAATGAGCCCTAACTTCTATTTTGTAGTGAAGGAAACAGAGGTCAAAAGGGCTAAGTGGTCAGCTCAAGTCTCCCGAAACGGGATCTCTCGTCTTTTCTCCCTGGCTACTTTCCAGTGGAATTTTGTAACAATATCAGAGATTCCTTGCAGTTCTGAAACAAGGCCATAAATTGCAATGCTACACTTTGTGTAAGTTCAGTGCCTGACACGCTACCATTTTAAAAGCAATTATAACCTGAGCTTCAATATTAGAAGGTTAAGATCTTTCTGTCCTCTGAATATCTGTTGACATCTGAAGAAACATTTCCAGTGATAATATCAAAAATACATCTTTAGCTGTTGCTTTTTTTCTCAGTCCTTGAAATAGCTTAGCAGGTCAAAAGAAAAAAATCTATGGACTATTCTAAAATGCAAGGACACCCATGTGCTGTACCTTACTGTGCAAGAACAAAATAAAACATAGTCAAAGCCTTGGAAAATTACCATATGGACCAAAAAACATACATTGCAAAAAATTGTAGTAATCATGTTTAGCTGTCTCCTGTGAGAGTCAATGTTATTCCTTTAATACTACCTCAAGAAATAGTTCATAAAAAATAAATTATTTAACATACAACATAAGCATAAATCAATTACAAACTTCTTTCCCTTTATTAATTTGTGAACAAACTGTTATGAACTAGTAAAAATCAGAGATTTTTGCAAAAAGAATCCAACTTATACTGATAAATGCTAGGCCCTCCCTTTTCTACCATTTCTACTACCATTTTTACCATTTCTACTACTACTGCATTATCTGAGGAGCTACTTTCTGAATTTCAGAGTAAATAGTCCAATTCATCCATTTCTTATAGATTCTTACTTTCTTGAGTTTTAAGGCAGTGACATGTATCTATGATGAAATTTAAATTCTTTAACAACATAAATATTTATAAAACTAGAAATTTGAGGTGGCTGTGATGGCTTTATTATAACCATGTGAGCATGTCATCTTTTAAGTGGATCCTAGAGCCCCAGTCTAACCCTCAGAACACAATGGCATCAGCTGATATCTTGGCTACAAATTCATTAGAGACTCTGAACTACAATCACCTGCTAAGCCTCTTTCTGATTCCTGTACCACGAAAACTTCAAGATAATGAGATTCTTGTTGTTTAAACTGCTGGAGTTAGGGGTAATTTAACAGGGAATTAATGTGGTTGCCAATTGTGAGTGAATAGAGCATGTTATGAACTGAATTGTGTCACTACTAAAATTCACATGATGAAGCCCTACCCCGCCAATGTGACTGTTTTTGGAGACAGGGACCTTCGAAGAGGCAATTAAGGGTGAGAGCATAAAGGTGGAGTCCTAATCTGATATTCTCTCTCTCTCTCTCTCTCTCTCTCTCTTTCTCTCTCTCTCTCTCTCTCTCTCTCTCTCTCTCCCCAACCCCTCTCCCCCCACCCTCCCTCTCTCTCTCTCTCTTCCCTCTGCATGCACAAAGAGAAAAAGCTATGTGAAGATACAGTGAGAAGGTACCCATCTGCAAACCAAGTAGAAAGGTTTCACCACACACTAATCCTGCTGGCACATCTGATCTTGAATTTCCAACTTCCAGAACAATGAGTAAATAACTTTCTGTTGTTTAAATGATCCAGTCTGTGATATCTTGTTATGTCAACCCAAGCTGACTGATGCAGAGCCAATCTATAATCAAGCTTAGAGTAATTTATAACCAAGTTTAGTGATGTATTAGTTTCAGATGCCAATAGAACTAAAGTCGCCTGATATCTATAAATTATCTATGTCCTTCACCCCCTCCTTGACTACTTAAAATTATTTCCATTTTTCCATTTAGTTTCTATGCCTACTCTAATGTAGAGAAAATGAAAGAAAGAAGAAAGGAAATCATAAAGCCCATATTTGCTTTTGTCCTGAGAAAGTGCTGTGATGCATTCTTCTTTTGGACTATAATTTTGGCCTTAAGCAGAGTTTGGGTTCCTTGAGAGCAGAGACTATGTCATAGCATTTTTTATAAAGAAGACATATACATAATTGAGTTGAATTTCATTAAATTCATTCACGTGTACCAATTTTGATAAAATGGAAAACTCCAAATCGCAGTTTAAGATATTGAGTTTTTTATTTCACAAAAACATAAAAAATATGTAAAATTTTTATTTTATTTATTTAATCATTCATTCAGCTGATATTTTCCATGTATTTGTTATATGCAAACTACTTATTTACTCAATTAATTATGGATTCCATTAAAGGATTTTAAGCATGAAAAATAGGATTTGGATTAGAAATCAGAGTATTGATCTTTTTACATAGTAAGTCATTTTATATTATCATCACGTTTTGAATCCTTCAGTGGATTATCATGGTACTTAAAATGATTTACAAACTTTAAGCTAGTTTATATATGCCCACATGATCAGACCCCTGCCTACTTATTTGGCTTCATTTCAAATAACTCATCAATATCCATTATAAAGCTAAACCAGCTATTTTATTTTCCTCAGACACATCGAGCTGCTTCCTATACTTATTTCTTCCCCTTTTTTCTTTTATTATCTAGGGCCAAGACTAAATATCATTTCTTAAAGAGAATTCTTCAGAATCTTAATTTCATGGAGTTGCCCTTGACCTTTTATGTAACCCTGTTCTCATGCTGCTCATAGTGCTTGCTATTATCAAATATTTTATCTATTTGTTTATTTTTTGCCTTTCTCTACTTAAATGTAAGTTCCAGCCTAGCAGACAACTTAACCGTTGTGTTTACTGCTGTGTCTCTAGCATAGCTACTGCTCAATAACTATTTAATAAGTGGATAAATAAAAAATGAATGGATTGTTGAATGATAAGGAAGAGAGAGAACTCAAGAATGATTTCTAAATTGTTTACTTGAGCCAATGGATGGAAAGTGATATCATTTTTAAAGAGATTAAAGACTGAAGGAGGAAAAAAAATATGGGTGTTTCGAAATCAAGAATTTTGATTACCTCATATTAAGTTTCATACTGCTATTAGACATTCAAATGGAAGTATCAAATTGTCAGGTAGCTATCAACTCTGAATCTCAATGGTAAACTCAGGGATAGAATTATAGAAACAAACATCCAAACTTTGTGTCACTTCTAATAATAACAACAATCATTATAATTATATGCACAAACATACATACGTATATATAAAAATACACACATATATTAGTGGGCCAGACACTATTTTACATTTTATTTAGATCTATTTATGTAATTCTAATAACTTTGATTTAAAACAGATGCTGTTTCTATTTCATCTTACAATTTAAGAAATTGAACCGCCAAGAGCCTAAACAACATGTCTAAAGACACATTAGATAATAATTGGTGAAGGGATTCAAACTCAGGCAGTCTGATTTCATAACTTACATTTTTAACCGTAATGGTGGATAAAGAGAATTTAGGCCAGGAATGAGGCTAGATTTATTCCAATATTAGAGGATTAATAGTAGAGGAAGACAAAGAACTGAGAGGAAAATTAGGAAGAAACAAAAAAGAGACTATTTCTTCTCAGAAACTGAGAGCAGAGAATTCTTTCAGAAGAAAAAAGAGCTTATTTGTGTCATATGTTTCTGAGAGCTAGAAAGAGGACAATAGGGAGATCCCCACAGAATTTTCTAAATAGAGGTAGGTGAGTGTCGACCCCTTAGAAGCAATCTCTGGTGATGTGAAGTATCACCAGAAGGAGAACTTTAAGGAGAGAGCAGAAACTGGAGAAGCCAAGGATGGGACTTTTTCCAGAATATTTTGCCTTAATGTCAGTCTAGTTTGCAAGATGAAAAAAGAGTGGGTCAGAGGAATTTTTAATAGAAAATGTGTAGTATTTTTATGCTGATAAAATATTAGTGCTGAAGTCATAATAGAAATAGTTCTTTGAGATCAAATTACAAACGTAGGAAAATATCAGAATACTAACCAAATCTGAATTATAAATTTACAAGCTCATCTTAATCTTGAAGAAGCCTGTAGCTATATACTCTCTCTCCATCAAATAAATACACACTGGCTTCTAGATAAAAAGATTTAATTTACAAATTATGTTTGTGAGCATTTAAGAAACTACTGTTGGTCATTCAATTCTTCCTTTCAGGTTATGACAAGTTGTAATGATTAAATATTAAATAAGAACGGCAGCATGAAATGAATGTGAGAGTGTGATTTTCAACCCTGGTCCCACAGATAATTCAAGATACCCCTTTCAACCTGGGTTGCTTTTGTTTCTCTTCTAGAGCACAAAATATATTGTGTTTTCAATTATTAAAATCAAAGAAACCAAAAGAGAGAAAAGTAGTGATTGAAGAAGAAAAGACATTATTCTTATCTTGTCAGCATTTTTGATTTAATTATACAATCCTGGGTCTCTCAAAAATCAGAGAAAGAGACCTACTTTATTTAGCAAAAAACAGCAAGTTATTGGAAAATGGCTTTGGGGTAGAGGAAGAAGTGGTAACTCATAGTTCTCATTATATCACACTTGTAGGATCTGTCAGATTGTGACAATGCCAAAACACTTAATAATTTAGCAATTGCAAGTACTAAGGTAGGCACTGTATATTTCTACATAGAAGTCAGAAATATAGTCCAGAAAATACATTTTATATAGATTTTGTGATTGGTATCCAATGTCTAAAATTTTATCTAGGAAAGAAATATGCATACTAACAAGTAAATTGGAAAGTATTTTTCTTACTTGAATTGTCTGATGAATCTGGCATCATATAGAATAGAACTTTAAAAAATAGGCTAACCATAATGTATTATTCAATACTTTGTTCTAGCATAGTAATTCTAAAACAAATAGTTAAAAATAAAAGTTGGTTAGTATCTCTTTAAAAAGAGAATGGTAATATGGATAGTGCTTGTTGTAGTCCAAAGGCAGATTGGTGCTTAGAACATATTGCCAGTACTTAACTGGTTATATTGATGTCACGGCCACCTGCATATGTCTGCTAATGTCATTGTTTCCATGAACCATGTGTCTGCCCTGTACTTTTGGAATAAATTGGTCTATTTCTTGAAACAACCATTACATAAAAATGATTGCTCAATATATCACTAAGTCCCAAAGAAATAATATCCACAAAACCCAAAGCCATCTGCTATTCCATATGATGTTTATTCAATGAATTAATTAGTATTGATTTAATCTGTGGACATTTATAAGCTGATCAGATGAAGAGAAGTAATGTGCAACACAAGAATTAAATCTTCTCAAATTGCTATGGATTATTCATAAAACAGTCACAAAACTCAGAGTTTTCGAAGTCAAGTCATAATCATCATTTTATATTCAGGTCAATAAACATTGGTTTACTGAAATATACAACAGATACCATAGTTTTATAAAATCTAAAGTATAGATGACAATTTATAAAAACAAGAAGAATCATTATCATATGTTGAGTACACACTGTACCAATAAATGTAATGTTATTACATGACATTGTGTCCAAAAGACATTAAGTGGCAGTGACTATAAGAAAGAATGTTGGCTAAACTAAGATCACTAGGAATAAGAATTATGCTCAGGGTCTTACCCAGAATTCTTGAATAAAATATTGAATTAAAATTAATGAGTAAATTTCTTATGGGCTTTTTAAATGTTTTTTAATGAAAAGAGAATACCATATGAAAGCAGATGTTTTGGTCAATTATTAATAGCCAAAAAATGTTCTTTTAAATTTTTAGTGGTATTGTCCATATATTCTGAATTTACTTTTATCATTTTCTGTGGCAGAGCTTGACCACAAATAGGTACAGCAAAATATGGAGGCCACAAAGAAAAGGAAGAAAATAGATTGGAAAACAATATCTAGAGAATGTTGGACATGGTTTCTGACACATGGAATTTAATCAAAGAGAATAGATCAGGAACCTAAAAAGATTTTGAAGAAAATGTGGCATCAAAAAAATTGACTTTAAAAAAGATGTGTGTTGGTGAGAGTGTTTTGACAAATACTTAAAAATAATACTTGGGCCCATAACCTTCTATGAGAAGAAATAGGCTCTATAAATATACTTTCAATATAGCTGAGAACAATAATGGACATGGAGAAGCATCCCAGAGATCTGATCAAGAAAAATAATGGAAAAAATTAACAGGAGGGCACTTGCAGATGGCTGACTTCATGTCTAGTTAAGGAACTTCCCTAATGCAAGAGATAGGTTGTCACATAGTCTGTCTGGCAGCATTATGCATCAATACAGACCAATAACTTTTGTGGCTTTTTTTTTTTTTTACTTCCAGAATAAAAAAAATATCTTGTGTTTATGCTTTTCTTGTTTACCATTAAGTAATTAAGTAGTTGTTGAGAGGAGGGTGTGCAAATAATATACCTGTTTAGCAATAGGTCTCCAGACCCAAAGAAGTAATTTTTGGATTCAACCGAGAAGGGTGACTATCACTTAAATATCCTAGATTTTGAGATGGATGCCATGACTAATGGAATTTGAGACTGACAGGTTTTGAAAAGGCTGAATGTGTTCTATATGAAAGGAATAATGAAAAGGATACCGGTGACCAGAAGGGACTGGCTGGATACTCACCAATTCTATTGACTGTTTTGTAGCACACATTAGGATATTTGCCAACCTTCTCCACAGTGAAGTTGTGACTTTGTGATTAGTTTTGGCCAATAAAGTATGGGAAGAAATGAAGCACTCTCATTTCTAAGGGTAAATCCTAAAATTACAAATTTTCCTGTCTCTCTCTCTCTCTTCCCCCACTTTCTTCCTCCTTTTCTTCCTCCCTCTCTCCCTTCCTCTCACTTTCAACCCTATTTCTGTAGCCACAAGCAAATGCTTTCAGGAGAATGCAGCCACACTATAGAAGGAGCCCAGGCTTTTGAGTCACCCCTTCAAAAACAGACTCCCAACAGATCTATGTTATAGTAGAAAATGAAAGAAAAAAAAAAAAATATATATATATATATATATATATAAGCATTTTTATTTGAGAGAGGTTTGTTATGGTGGATAGCAGTATTACTTTGTCTAATATGTGACTCAGACATCCATATATGTCTTACCTAAATCTTGCTTATTTGCTCATTTATCCTCTCTTCTCTCCTGTCTTCAACACACACACACACACACACACACACACACACACACACACACACACACACAGAATGAGAGAGAGAGAGAGAGAGAGAGAGAGAGAGAGAAAGGGAGAGATGCTGAGGTATTCCTGATGGTAATGGAGTAGAATAATACCATTTACACTTGACAAGTTGCTCACACAGAAAGAGCAGATCTCAAAAATTCAGCCACCCAGAAATTACAAAATGTTCACACCTTCATTTTGTAACATAAAAGTCTATATGAATATAAAATTCATACTCTATGTACTCTATATGAATATATATACTCTATGTGAATATAAAATTATGAGCATAAAACAGGGCATGTCCTGAGTAAGCTAGGGGAGCTCAGGCTGATTCCTGATATGAGTCTAATGATGAGTCAATGACCAAGCTATTTATAACAGAGTCAGTCCCAGAAAGAGAAAAGTGCCTGTGCAAAGCTTCATTAAAATTGGTATTTCTTCTGGCAGCTACCATACTAAAACAGCGCTTGTGACACCATCAGTGCTGCAGTCCTGTGTAATAAACCAACGAATTCTTCATATTCTTTCAGCCACAGTCTATGGAATGAGAATATTAAAATAGTTACATAAACTAACCTCCAAATGCAAAAGCCACTTAAAGCAGAATTATCGAATTTTTTTGTCTTTGGTTGAAAAACGTGATTTCATATCTAAAGAGAAATCTTTAACAAATGTGAGAAAAATTGATTTATTAAAATACAATATTAATTTGAAGTTGATTATAACATTCCAAATGCAAGTACATCTTAAAAAACATTATACAGAACTTTGAATGTTCAGTGTGAATTGTTATAGTGTTACTGTAAAAATCCATGTGATAATTTGAAACTATATTTTTTGGGACTGGATAAATTGGTCCAAAAATGGAGTTTAAGCACAATATAAACAATAGGCCTTTGTTTTGCATAGTTACTTGAACGACTTTAACATGAAGCAATTCTGTCTAACACAGATAGTTAAAAGGAGTACCTACCTCAAGTTTATTGGTCTCCTTTTTCTCATGCAATTATATATGGGACCCATATTGTGTGGTTTGAATCAGGATTATTATATATTGAGGGTTGTTAGAATCTTCATTTTTAGCAGTGAGCATAGATCTTAAGGACACTAAAGCTAATGAACTCCTGGTCCACTAGAACAGGAATTCTCAAACTTTAGGATGCATCAGAAAATCTGGTTAAATTCACTGATGGCCTCCACCATCAGATTTTTATTCCATAAGCTAAAGCTAAGTATGAAACATGCATTTCTAACAAGTTCCCAGTGATGCTGATACTGATGGCCCAAGGATCACTCTTTGAGAACCACTGTACTAGAACATTAGATTTTGAATGAGAATACACGGGAAATAACCTCACTTCATCTCCACCAAAATCTATATGCTAGTGATTTTTCTAACTACTCAGTTATTTTTTCTAATGTGAATGTGATAATTTGCATGAAAATATACAACACTGTAGAAGGGGATCTGGTGTCGATACTGGTACCCTAGATAATGAGGGGAAGGAGTCACCCTCTAAAATTCTCAGTCTCCTCAAGCTGAAGAATTGCCTTAGTTATTCTGGGAATGGACTTCAAGTCTCCTATAGCTTGAAACTGAGCTCGTATTTCTCTTCATCTTGCAAAATGTGGAATATAGAAAACTTAATAGACTCTCGAAGAGTCCAGCTTCCTTTCCAAGGCCGGTGTTTCAAGCTTGAAAAACCCATAATTTATATTTATGCTGGGCCTGTATTTCCTTGGTCAACTATCATCTGCTTCTAAGGTGAACCTCAATGTCATGTGGTACAAAAGGCTATTCAAAGTGCCCATCTTAAATAGATTGGCTTGATAATTTCTCCCACAGTTGTCTCTCAAAGAGAATTAACTGATCTTGTCTCTTAGCTGTTGCAGACAGATAATAAATGACTAGCTGCTGTGGATATCCTTCCCTCCTACTCTAAAAGCACAATTTCAAAGAAAAAAATGGTAATAAAAATGAAGGGGAAAGTATTTTTAAAGAAGTTAATGATATTTGGCTATCAGTTATTTAAATGGTTATTCTAAATCTTTTTTTCCACCTCATCGCAGAATGATAAATTAATGAAGACGTCGATAAGGGTAGGAGGTGAATTGTGAAAAGGCCCATGAAAAGTTTTGATAAAATATCTCTATGCCAAGATAGTGTTGAGCTGGGGAGAGGAAAGAGCTATTGGCTTCATAGCCTTTCTAGACATAACACTGCAAATTCACATAGCATAGAATTTGAATGTAGTGAATGACCTCTTCACGGGTTTGCGAAAGCAAGAACATGGCTGCTTAAGGGATTTAATACAATAAAAGAATTTGAGAAAAGTATTTTTTGTGACTATTGAGAACTGAAAAGTTTCCCTGGCCTCAGAGCTGCAAAATTATATATTTTTATCATTATGAAAAGCTTGTTAAGATTAAAGGAAATCATCTAAGATTTTATCTGTAAGTAGGTAGAGGGGGAAGTAGGACACAAAGAAGTACAGCAAGTTAGCAAAAATAGCAACATGGAATAAAACCAGATGAAGCCTGCAATATGAACATATTATTTATTCATTTGATAGTCTCTGGAATCAAACAAGAATTACATGTTCTGAATACATCAAGAATTTGCCAGGGATAGCAAAAAAATTTACAAAAAGAATGGCAGAAGCAATGATCATTCTAGGTCCTTAGATGAAACTTAATGAGTGTAGTTACTCTTGCTCCATGAACACAATTAATTGGTAACTAATACCCTTCAAATTCTGCTCTCTCAACCTTTTCTTTGTCATAAGGAATCTTATGAGCTACAATTATCTACACTGGTCTCTAGGTGGCCCAGGAAGCAGTGATAATTTTGTCAACATTAGCAAATAATGTGATTTTACATAGATCATCTTTTTTCAGCATCAACAATTTTTGAGATACTCATATAATTATCCACATTTTTGAGATGTAGAAATGGAAGTTAAGTTTTTGACCAGAGCGCACAGTAGGTACTACAGCAGAAGTTTGAACACTTGAATCTAGAACACCTGCTGCAAGTGGTAAGCTGCACTAACTCGTGAGGAAGTAGTAGCAGAATTCTGAACATTTCAAGAGGTAAAGCAGGGGTGACAGCAGTAGCTACAAGGTAAATGAAATCAAACAAAATAAATATTTACAAAATACAATACAATCCTATAAAATAAAACCACTGGGATTTTAATTTAAGGAAATATGTCTAGTTCGACTGGTAAAATGTTATTGTTTATTTTTATATTTATAATACATATAGAAATTAGAAACTTTAAATTACTTTTCTCGACCTAAACTAAAAATGTAATGGGAAGGTTTAAAGCATGTGATAAGTTTACAGATTGGTTTGCACAGTGATGGCGAAGTGGAAGTATGCAGGAAGCCGGGAACCTAAAGTTTGTCACATGTTCTCTGGACGGTATTCTCATCAGGACTAATCAGATGTATATATACGTAGCACATGTTATGAAGTCATTTGCATATGTATATGAACATGTGTATGTGTGTGAACATGTGTGTTTATGTATGTGTATATGTATATGAGCATGCATATGTATGTATAGGAACATGTGGATGTATATGAATATGCACTCTCATGCTATTTTATGTTTAAACCTAACAGCTAACCAGAGAAAAAATGCCAGAGCCAGACAGAGACTGATACATAATAGGTGTTAACTGTGCTTTCTATAGTTTTCAATTTTTGTCATTTGTTTAATTCGATTGCAAATAAAAAATGCCAACAAGTCTTTTGCACCTAATTTCACCATGATTCAGGGTTTGTGCTTTCCATGTGACATGTAAGAAGCTATAGTGCTTTGGAAGAGGCATGGACTGAAAACCTGCCTCTGCCATTTACCGTGTGTGATCAGAGACAGGCATCTGGTTTATTTAGTTTCATTGACTCAAAAAAAAAGTAGGCTTATTAACTATCCTTCTGTTTGTAAGCAACAAAAGTATATTTTAAAATAGCTCTATAATATAAAAAAATATTTGCTTTAGTATGGCTGGTTTTAGAGATGAAAACATTGTTTTTGAATCTCTCTCTCTCTCCACCCCTAAATTTGCTTTCTTCTCTGTGTTAGCATCATTATGAAATATTTATTATATGATATGTATCACATCCTATGTGTGGCCAAGGGAGGGCGCTGCTGGCAGCTCCAAGCTTACATAGTTGTTACAGCTCAGAATCCCAGAGGAAGGAGGAAAAAATTTCTCTCCTGAGGCTTTTATATCTGAATTGAGCCATTAAGGTTGCATGCCCATCCCTGAAACAATCACCATAGCCAAAGGTGTATAGGACTCTAAATTCTAAGCCCACATGGCATGGTTACCTCTATGGCCCAAGCAGGGACACATTATAATTTCAGTCCCCAAAGATCCAAAGGACTAGAGGGGAAGTGGTTTCCCAAAGGAAACAAAAAATGAGCAAAATTATCAGAATTATAAGTGAGAATTATTTGTAATTAATACTTGACCCATAACAAATCAAATGTGAAAGGGAAATGAACACGTTTTCAGATGGGTTAACCTCTTAGTGTTTATTTCCTGCATTCTGTTTTTCTGGAAACTGTTGAAGGATATATTCCAGATTTTTAAAAAGGAAATAACCTAAGAAAAAGAAAACATGGAAACTAGAACAGGAGTTCCGGGAGGTAAAAAGAATCCCCAAGATGTTGGTAAAGGATAGTCCTGTGATGAGTTCTACACAACAGTCCTAGAAAAGTTGAAGCAGACGCAAGGTTACAAAACAAGTTAATAAAGTATGCAATGTATATGAGGAACTTGAGAAAAATTTTACAATTATATCAGACAGCTTCGAGTTAAATTAATAAACAACTTATGGAAAATGAAACAAAAGAAAAAATAAGGTAGTTAATACATGAAGGAAAAGAAAGAACCCAAAACATTTTTAAAGAAAAGTGATCATTGATTATACCAAATGACTTTGCTGTGAGTGATATTACATAGTCATAATAATAGAAGGACTGACTACTGGATGGAAGCAGATATGGGTGAAGAAAGTTTTTAAAAAGTTCATTTTTCATTGTAATATGGAATGATGCCTAAAACTGAACAATTAAAAAAAAAAAGGTAGCCTAATCATCTTGTTTATAAATATAGAGGTAAACATGCAAAGATTTGAAGACTTGATAACAAAAGCCTTAAAAGTGGTCACTTCTGAGGAGTGAAGATCAGGAAAGGAAGGTACTAAATGATGATGTTTTTAATGATAACTCATGACCATTTAAACTATGTATTATTTTGATTACATATATAAAATATATATCACCTACTACATATAATATATTTTATAAAGATAAAAATTTAAATTCCCATAAACAGAAACATTAAAATGAATAAATAGATGAGTTTGGAGAATAGGGAAAGAGAATTTTCAAAGATAATGTGAAGATTTCAAAAGTGTGCTCATAGTGATTGATTAAGAAAAAATAAATATTCTTTTCCACGGCTTTTCTTTATTTCAGTTACTATGTTACTTAAGAAACACAAATAATATTTATATATTTACTTTGACAAACTGTGCTTTTAATTCCTAAGGAAAAATACTTCCTAAAAATATATAATTATTTAAGTTTATGATTTATTTATGATAATCTTTCAATTAATTGTGGTCATATTAATATTAATTCATTTATATGAATTTCTAGAAGTCTTGAGTTCAAAATTGAGTGTGAGGGGAACCTCTTTAAATTGCCAAATAAAGGCAATCGTGGCCTCAACGTTATTAACACTTGCTGATGTTTGGAGCAGCAGAAAAAATTCATACCACAAAAGATTCTATATATTACTTCATCTAATAGTTCCATTTTAATAAGAACTGTAAAAAGAGTACTTAAATCAAATCTCACAGTAGTGAAGTCTCCAGTAAAAGACATTTGATTTTCATAACCCCTTTATAATGATGTGTTTCTCAACATGAACATCAAGGAACATTTTTTCACATTAAGCTCTTATGGATAATTTGGAAGGAACTGTTGGAAGTGATGACCTATCTGAGACCTTAGATAATTTGCAAGGACTTGTCCTTAACTTTCAAGGAACTGTACCTGATAGGAAATTCAATTGTCATTATCTAAAATATAAAAAGGCAGAATAACAAAAGATCACAGACTCATGAGCCAGGTTGCCTGCATATAATCACAGCTCTGTCCTTTATTAGCTGTGAGAATTTGACATTATTAAACTTTTTTGTGCCTCAGTTTCCTTATCTGTAAAATAGAGATTAATATTTTTGTGAGGATCTAATGTTAATATAGCTAAAGTGTTAGAGCAGTGCCTAAGAACTGCTCCTACAATTGTTTCTTTGAATGGACATTGTCCATGGTAAGACAGAATAATTTTAAATACTGCACTATGAATTGCTGTTTATACTATCTTTCAGTCCATGGTGAGATTTGTGCAGTTTCAAAAAGGGCTAGAGGAGAATGATTAAGTGTTAAATTGAAATAATAAATCAAAGCATTAAAACACCAAAAAATATAAATTACTAATACTAATATAAAAATCATGATCCCTGCTTGAGTGTTTAATTAAGAAATTTCTTACTATATGGATGGAGCCTTTATCTAACCTCAGTACAGTGATTCAAGAAATGGAAGAGAGACTAGAAAGTTAATAGGATCAACAACATGGTAAAAAAAAAAAAAAAAAAAAAAAATGAGCTATTGTGAGTTTGTGTCAGTCTTGTGTCAACAGAATGATTGACCAGAAAGCAATAGTCACACTCAAAGTTAGCATAAATGTGAGCCAGCATCACCTGCAGAGATGACACCATGACCTCAGGGAAGTGAGCAGGGAAGGCCAACATAGATAAAATCAGAAGAGAACATCATTGCCTGTGGTGACAATGTTTTAGTAACTTGGGGACTCCAATAAGAGAAAGAGGAGACATGGAACTGGACTAGTAGTGTAACTCCAATAAGAAAGTGCTGGGGTGGGGTGGGGCATCTGAGCCACAAACTACTTTTTGAGTACTTATAGCTGGGTTACATTGGGAAATATGGATACAGAGAAATGTTAAATGTATTAGGTAAATGGCTTGAATAAAATATATTCTGTCTATACAGCAGCATTCTTTTATTCAGGGATATAAAAATGTATCTCTACTTTGTTTACAGATTTGGTCTACAAGAGATATTATTTTCTCTTTAGCTGCGCTTATGTAATATATCTATGTATATTCAAATTTATATATGTTCAGTATTGCCCATGAGACAAAATAATTTTAAAATTCTCCTGGATTAAGATCTCCATAATTTATTTACAATGCATGGGTGGAACGATTGATGAGAGAGATATTAGAGATCATTCACTACCACAATTGTCAGAATAAAATAAGAAAAAAACCTGTAGAATAATATTATAAATGTCATGAGAGTGAGAATTTGCCATTGGAAATTATTTAGAAAAACAGAGTTCAGGAATGCAATGGACTGAATATTTGTATCCTCCCGGAATTTGTATGTTGAAATCCTATCGCCAGTGTGATGGTATTGGGGGAGAGGGCTTCTGGGAGGTGATTAGGTTATGGAGGTGGAACCCTCATGCATGGAACTAGTGCCCTCATAAAAGAGACCTCAGAGAGCTTTCTCACCCCTCTGCTATGTAAGGACACAGGAAAAAGATGACCATCTATAAACCAGGAAGAAAGCAGGTTTTCATCAGATACTAAACCTTCTGGCACCTTGATCTGGGACTTCCAGGCCTCTAAAACTGTGAAAAATAAACATGTTGTTTATAAACCACTCAGTCTGTGGTATTCTGCTACAGCAGCCCAAAAAATGAAGACAAGGAAAAACGGAATATTGAAAATAAACAAAATAATAATAATGTTTCTAAAAATTTAGGAGTGTGTGTGAGCACATGTGTGTGTGTGTGTGTGTGTGTGTGTTTAATGTTGTCAGTCTTAGAAAATCATTATCATCCATTCATGCTATTTCCTATAACTAAGGCTGTATATTCACTGAAAAAGCTGATGTGACTGCAGCATCAGCTTGAAATTTTTAATGCACCACAGTGTAAAACCTTAAAGTTAAGCTTCGTTTCCACAGCAACCACAATTTAGCTCCTCAAGCATAGTTAGACTATTTTCTTTTTTTTTGTGGTCTTAACCTACATGTGTACACTAAGGATTGCTGATCTTTGATGCAGAATTTATAAGTCTTATTGGTTATATAAGCCTATATCTGTGATTTATTTCCTGAATTTGAAAATTCAAAGACCATTTCACATGGGAGTAATTTTTGAGGTACAAATTGGGAAAAAACAAAAGAATAATTGTGAGCAATTCATATTCAGTTACATTTTATATAAAACTATTGGTTAGCTCTTTTGGAAGATGAGGATTTGACAATTTATCTATAAAAAAATCTGATACAAGTATTGAGAGCCCTACTTTTCACATACAAATACACATACATACTCTGGAGTAATTAGGGTTTCTCTTAAGCCACTGATGCTCTTCCACATGTCATACCACACACCACCAATGGATAATCTTAGCTCTTGCTGGGTGATTGCTGTTTCATGAATCTATGAGACTAAATGGCTTGTGTGTACTGTAGATCATGACCTTTCAATTACTTTTCCCTTACCGACTAAGTCTCCTGGTTTCCTATGAACTGCATTGACCTGAGTCTACCCTACTGATTACTTCTCTACAGGGCTACTTTATTTCATTCTCTGGAGAAAAATATGCCCAAGTGTTTCAATCATATTCATATTTTCCCCAACACACACACACACACACACACACACACACACACACACAGACACACACACACGCTGGATTTTCCCTTGTATCACCCAAAGTAATGGTCAAAGAGTATATAAAAACCAATATTTGGCCAATGCACTAGCCTAAAAGGTGAAGACAGACATTTCCATTTCAGATGTCCAAATAATCCTGTTCATTGCCTGAATGCTTCATTTATTTTTTGCACAACATTATTTGTCAAAATCATTCAGCTGTGTAGTTTGGTAACTCTACAAAATTATGGTCCATCAATACATATGATTTCTCAGTAAATCTTAGTAATTCATCTATTTATAGCCATTCATGTTTTTTCACATTATTCAGCACAAGTATTCAAAATCTTCTACATCCCCCTCTGGCTTTCTAACCCTTCCCCTTTAGCATAAAAAATCCTTTTCTATTTCACATTAAAAATGGGTATCATCAGATGTGATGTCCATTATCAACTGCTTCCCCTTATCCAACCTACAAACTTTTGTATATCAACTCTTTTCCTCTTGTCTCAGAAGAAATGAACCTACCTACATTTAAAGTATAACACCTCTACTCTGAATATTGTGATCACTACCACTTTATGGACTTTGGGAATTTTCTCTAGCCATAAATCTTTTTGTATTTTAATGGTTTTTTCCCTCCACTGCTAGTTTCTTCCTCTCTGCTTATAAATATTCTCAAGTGTTTTTACCTTAAACATTAAAATATGATAAAATAAAGTTTTAAAACTCTACTTTTTAATTCTTTCTACCTATTATTTTTAATTCCATTAACTTCTAAACTGACCCAAAAAATAATCTAAACTCATTATATTCTCTACATAACCTCTTCTCATTTGTCAGTCCAAATGCTTGAATTCTTATTATTGCCCCATCATTCCACTAAAATTGCACCAATTATGCTTACAATAATGTTCTGATTGCTAAATCCAAAGTCATTTTCATATCCTCTTCTTACTTGACTGTAGCTTTCAGTGATGGTTATTATCTTTTCTTATGCTCTCTCATTCCTGGCAATTCATAGTATCATCTTCCAGTCTTCACCTGGTTCCTTTCCAGCTTCTTTGCGAGTCTTTGTTGCCCTACTCTACCCTACTCTCTCACCATTTTTTCTTTCATAGTGTATTCTCCTTATGGGGATCTTATACCCACTAATGGCTTCAATTGTCCAAATTTAAACCAGTTACCTTACTTATCCCTTCAGCAAACTGTATGTTCTAGTTTTATCTTTATTTGTCCAGTGATAACAAGAGGCAACCTAAAGGCCAACATAGAGTACTGAGATTCATTGTCAATACAGTTCTATTCATCATTTCTTTCATAACTTGTTTAAAGTTCAATTTTTTTACTTAGCTTTTGTATGCTCAAAGCAACAATGGCCTTGGGCTAACCTCTATTTTACACATGCTCTTCTCTCGGCCAAGAGCTAAAAGCTCCTTTTTTGAAGAAGCACTTTAGAGCTCTCTCTTTAGCAAGTGTCCTCCAGCATCCTCAGGCAAGATCAAACACAGTCTCTCTTCTGTTTTCACTGCTATGTTCATTAACATTGTTAGAATTCTCAGTGTTATATTTCCATAATCTGTTTAAATAGTGCTCTTCCTTTCTATTTTAATCTGTAATATCAGTGTCCCGCATATTTGTTGACACATAGTAACTATCAGATATAATTTCATTGAATGAATGAATGAATAAATAAATGAATAACCTAGTTGTTTTGTTCTATCATACAGATTTGGATATCAACTGAGGAAATATGGCAAATATACCTAAGAGATTTTTGTGGGAGTATGTTTCAAATATACTTTCTCTGTTTTGCTTTTGTTTATATTCTTTTTCTTTCCCATCACTCAGAAAGCTGTAGAATCTATTATTTCCACCTAAATTTCCCCAAATGCCTGAAAATCACTAAACGTTATGAGCATTATTTTTCAAGCAATGATCTAGGAGCAAATTACTATATCAGGTCATTAAAGGATTTTTCTAAGATCGTAGCTTTTATATTATAATTCCTGATTCACCTATTCTTTATTATAAATATCATTTATTTATATTCATGTATAATTTTTTTGGTCATTGAACAACTATTTGGATATTTGTGGTTTTCAATACATTTTTCAATTATAATGTAAACACTAATAAATATTATGTTACTAAATATATTTTTGAAAGCTTCCTGTAGCAATCAGGAAGCTTTTTAAACAAATATTTTATGATCTTGATAAATTCCACACTTCTTTCCCAGTGCCCCCTACCTTAACACTTTTAATAAATATTACAACAATTTTTATGAAAAATTATCAGAATTAACCACATCTTTATCTCTGTTCACATTAGTTATATGAAGCCCATGACTCAGCTCATATCTACATATAATCAGAAAGCCCTCTCAGCTCTCCCTTAAAAATGTCTACATTAGGACCACTTTTCTAGCTTAATTGCTATGACTCTGAACAAAGTAACAACCGTCTTTATGCAGGATTCTAACAATGATCTAACAGGTGACTCTGCTTCCAACCTTGGTCCCAGATCATTTACTGTGTATTAAAAAAATAAAAATTGTGAATCTCCATAATAGGCGTATAATTTCTAATGCTGTGTAATGTATATTATGATGGAGTTTCCTTTTTTGTCCACTAGACCAAATTTTGGCATTACTTGTCCACAAGTATTACAATGAACATCTTTGAGAAAACTTGATCTAAGAAAAAATATTGCTGTTATTATCATTTTGTTTTTAAATCAGAAATAAATCATTTTCTAATTCAGTAGGTCTGGGGTGAGGCCTGAATATTTGGCAAGCTTACATGTAATGCTAATATTGCAGGCCCATTGCTGCTCATACTTTGAGCAGCAAGGATTTAAATTACGTTTAGGGATTTGAACCTTGTATTTATTCCCATGAGGACTCACTAATAAGCTTAAATAGGAAAGTAACTTCATCAAGTTTATGTTTTCGCAAGATCCTTCTCATGCCTTATGAAGATTGAGTTAGAAAATGAAAGATCTATAAGCAGGGAGACATATAAAGAGGCAATTATAATATTCTAAATTACACAGTTGTCTAAGAGATGATCAAAAAGTAAACTTGGAAAGTCACAGTGAAGATAACGATAAACTGAGTAGCTAGAATCAAGAGAAAACAATGATCAATTGAATGCATGTAGAGAGGAAGGGAGGCATTATGTACAGTGTCCAATTTTATGATTAGAGGAAATGCTTGGAGAGTAGTGATAATAATTATATTAATAATGAAACTACTAAAACTTTTTTAATATTTACTACATGCTTGGTACTAAAATTTGTTTTTAAATTGCTTAACTCACAAAAAATGCATAAGCAACATTCTATTATATCTATATTTTATAGATGAAGAAACTGAAGTATGGATAAAGAAATTTAGAAATAATAGAGTACATGGCATAGGACTAATTCTCAGAAAATGGTTATATAATTATTAATAATAATATTCAAATGACACGAGTTGAAAAAGAAACTTATTGAAGGAATACTTTCCTGCCTTTTTTCTTGATGTTGTAGGAGGCAGAGTCACTCCCTGAGAAAGAGATAAGGGTGTGGAATACGTGAAAGTGACATAACAATCAACAGACTAAGAAGGTAGTCTAACATCGGAGAAAATACTGGCAAACCCTATATTGGATAAAGGCTTAATAACCTAAATATATAAGAAACTCCTACAACTAATAATTAATAATAATAATAATAATAATAATTCCAATTTTAAAATGGGTAAGGACTTGAATAGACATTTCTTCAAAGAAGATATACAAATGGCCAGTTGGTATATGAAAAAGTGCTCAACATCACTGCTCATTAGGGAAATACAAATTACAACCAAAATGAGATATTACCTCATACCTGTTAGAATAGATAGCTTTGGCAGCTGTTGATTTCCATGATTCAAGCATTCAGGCTTTCTTATTTGCTCTGTGCTCATTTAGTCCATAAACAAAGTTCAGTAGAGAGATCAATTTTTCTGTTAATGTACAGGAAGAAATATTGGTTATTTCTTCAAGGTGAAGGAAGATTTCACATGAGATAAAATTTGTTTTGGATTATTTTACTTTACGTGTTTCTGACAAACTATTGGATGTGTTACTTATTGGGCAAAACAGTACAATTGTGACTATTTGTTCCTACAAACCAGTTTCTAGTTTATCTTACATCTCACTTTTTGGTGTTCTTATATTTTACACACACACACACACACACACACACACACACACACACACACACAAAACCAGGATGCAAATGTGTACCATATGCTTATTTCCTATTCAAAAATACAATTTCATTTTACTACCAACTTTCAGTTGAACTCATCATCTTCTATATTTTTTTTTCAAGATTGGAAATTATTTTATTTCATTACATTGAAAATGTCATCTACTCATTTACATTGTTGCTGTTGAGAGTCAAACTGTCATCATTTTTCATCTTTCCCTACAGAAAATAATAGGAAAAAGTCCTTCTCGAGATTAGAGTTGAATCCACAACAGGCACTGTTTCCTAATGTGATGTGAGATGCAAATTATTAAATAAGCAAAATATATAAATAGTAGTTCTTTTGATGATGCATTAAATCATGTTCCATTTTCTGCTTCTTTTGATGTCATGAATATGTACATTTTTCTCAACTGTCCTCCACAAAACGTAAATATTTTCTCTCAAGCAACTGTCCTTGCTTTCTTGCAGAGGGCATCTCTTTTGCATCATAAGCTGATCTATATACTGTAAAAGTAAAAGGCAACTACTCTCACATGTATAACAGGAAATAAATAACATGGACAAATGATTCAACCACTTTAATCAACTGATTGTTATAATTGTAATTCTTTTGTTCATAAATTATTCTGGGCAATCTATAAAATGAAAAATAGGTTTTGCTATATTTTCTCACATCTGGAAATGTGATATGTTATTTCTAAACATTAATAATGCAATGAATCATATAGTTTATTTTAAATATTCACATGGAAATGAATGTGCAAATAATAGTACTTCTCTCTGTTTCTTATATGTAAGTCCAACTATGAAAAGAAATATTATTCAGACAGAATAACATCAATAATTTTTTATTTCTAAAGTGTTTTACAGATAAATAATATTAGAATATTAAGACTATCTGCCCAGTTTTATACTGAAAATTGAAAAGTATACAGTTTTCAGCTATGAAATCACAATGTTTATTATATTAACTGCTTTTTATGAATTCTAATTTAATACATTAATCACTATTTTAAGAGTCACATGTAAAATTTTATAGTTAAAGCGATAAAAATACTTTGTGTAGATGCCTTATCTTTATACAGAATTAAATAACTCATTTATTGTATCTCATTCGGTGTTTGCTCAATCAACAAACTCTTAAGTGATATATATTAACCAGGTCCCATCCATCCACCCAGCACTGTAATGGAGGATAACAAGGAAGAGGACATTGTTTTTGTCCTGAAAGAGCTAACCATCTAATTGGAGAAGCAAAGAAACAAGAAGTAATAAGAAAACATACACTCAAGGATTTGACACTTAGTATGAATGCAATAACAATTCAGAAAAAAGAAAGATGGGTGTGAAACAGTTAGAAGAGTCAACTAAGGGCAATGATGGAGATTGTGTTAAATTCATTACCTTGATGTAGAATTCTCTTATCTCCTCAGCCTGTCTACTCATTATTCATTCTTTATTGTAAAATCAGCTCCAATTACTTATTTGAAATCAATCTTGATGAGGTCTCTCACTTCTTTTATCTGAGCTCATGTTTTATTAACCATTTTATTATTTATTGTCCCTAATATGCTTATTCCTTGTATGAAAATTATATCTTCCACGAAAAGTATCTCTGAAAATTCCTCAGAAGTGAAATTTCTGGATATTCGTGTTTAAGGATTGTTACACATTTTACTATGTAGCCCTCCAGGAAGTCTGTGTCCACTCATAATTCTTCCAAGCAGTGATCATTTTCATTTAATGTTTGTCATATGTTTGCCAACAGTGGGTACAAACTGTGGTTAACCTTGCTAATTTTATAGAAAAATGGTACTTCATTTTTGTTTCCTTTGCTATTCATTGATTATTAATAAGGTTAAATATTCAACAAATTTGTTCATGGGTCTGTATTTTCATTTATAAAAGATTTTTGATATCTTTCACACATTTTTTGAAAAGTGTAGTTGTTTTTTCCTTATTGATTTATTTAATAAGTAAATGTATTTACTTAATTTACTTATATAGTTTATTTTTTTTTAGTTTAGTAGTAATAATTGACCTTTAAATTTTAACCTTAGGTTAATAATTCATGTAGTTTTAGTTGTTTGCCTAGGAAAAAACCACTATTGGTGTAGGTGTACTTTTAATTTTCTTGTCTTTCTTTGATAGTTGATCTACATGATCAGTGAACGTATATTAGGTGAACAAATATTCGCTGAACAAATATTGGAAGTCAATTATTTTATTTACCAATTACATCAGTTAACTGAATGTCATATTTAATTGAATTTAACCTTTTTCCTATTGTTTTGTAGAAATATTGGCCTACAGAGTGAAAAGTGATTTCAATTATCCGTAGTCATCATAACTGATGAAATATAGTGAATTATTGATTTTGGCACTTCATAAATTAAAATCATTATTCAATAAAAACAAACTTTGTACGAAGAGAGTAAAATTAGATAACAGATTTCATGTATGATGTAGGTAGTTTTCAAACATGTTTTTTCATTGATTATTGCTCCATTACAAGGTGGAATCATCTCCCCTCCCTTTGAACTTGGGTTGGTCTTTGTGACAGTCTCAAGAAATAGAAAGTGGTACAAGAGCTCTTCAACCCAAGGATGGATTGAAAAGCCATGCAGATTCAGCCAATTAATTCTCTTGGGACACTTTGCTTAGGGAAACTTCAGCTTCCATGAAGGAATTATGGCACCTGAGAAGAAAAAGAAATAGGAAGGAAGAGAGGAAGAGACAGAGGGAGAAAGGGAGGAAGGGTCAGAGAGAGGCAGAGAGACAGCGAGGCAGAGAGAGAGAGTGAGAGAGAGGAGAGACGAGAGAGAGAGAGAGACAGAGACAGAGACAGAGACAGAGAATAGCTGAGGATCCTTAGCTTTTTGCATCTTGCCAAGCTTAGTGTTAGACATAACAGTGAAGAAACATTTGAAATAACTCAAGCTCCAACCACCATCTGATTGAAAAAGACCCTAAATGAGGTATGCCTGCTGCTTAGTCAACCCACAGATTTGTGAGCAAAATAAATGGTAAAGTTTTAATGTACTCTTTTAAAGTGCTTTGTTACTTAGTAGTAATCAGACACATGGCAAATAGTTTCATGAAATTAAACAATTCAAACTTTTTATTATATATTCTACTGAAATGTCTTGTGTTTGAAATATCGAATGTTATCTTATAACATATTTTCTTACTTGTGTCAAAAGTACCTCAAAATTAGACTTACACAATTCTACGTGGAGGACCAATTAGACTAGATGTGCTCAAATTAAGCTTTAAAGGTTTAATATTTTATACTAGATTACCAAAAATAATAACCATCTATATTTTTTCACTTTTTTAATATTGTGTCCCTTTCAAATAAAAAGTTCACTTAAACTAAATATATAAAATCAGGCATATTATTTCAAGAAA